>ML677084.1:11972111-12057965 GCA_007922155.1 Mesoclemmys tuberculata
AGCTTCTATTTGTATGAAGTGTGGTATGTAAGGCCATGCATGTTAGAGTTAGAAAAACAGCTCCTGCAGAAATTAAGTTTGTTTTGAAAAATTAAATATTTTGGTTTTTAAAAATACCTACAAAATCTTACTCATTGCATAGGTTTTAAAATGAAGTATTTAGAATTGGTTTTTGTTGAAGGTAAAACGTGCCTAACAGGTTCCAAAATAACTAAGAACACATAGCTGAAAATCTGTACGTTTCAAGCTGATACTAATTATAACTATTTCAACAACAGAATATTGTTATCATATTCAATGGGACCAAGGACAGAGCCTTCACTATACAAACATGCTTTGGGGAGTCACTATCATAGCACTAACAATAATCATCAAGGACAAATGAACCAAAAATGTATCATGAATCACTAGCAACACAGCTGTGGATTTCTGCACTTACATGAATTACATCTCTCACACAGGATGAAAACAGCCATTTCGAACGCCCCATTGGAAAACAGAGCAATTAAAGAGCTTAGCTCTTTTTCTTTTGTGCTTTCCAGCCACATACAACTCAGACGTCCGTCTTACAGCCACCTTATATGTGGCACTTCCATTAACGTAGGGTCCCATTGGACCAGCCTCTAAACACTAAAATATTTCCACAAAATCCAGAAAGTTTGATGCCACATAAATCAGATATATGGTATATGCAGACAAAAGGTAAATAGAGCAATACTGTTGTATCTTTAGTACCACATTCCTACTAGCACTGTGAGCTCTAGGCGTGAGAAATACAGCCTAAAACACTTATACTTCATAGAAAACATGACATCAATGGAAGGTAGGCGGCTAGGAAGTTTGACAATCCCCCTATAGTCCTATCTGAATTTTTAGGTACCTTTAAAAATCAGCCCCTTCACTTTAAGAATTGATAGAAAAATCTCTTTTGGAAACAGATAATGAAGCCAGCTTGCGTGTGCGCGCGCTCTTGCGCTCTCTCTCTCAACGTCAGATTCTCTGCTTTAGAGAATTTTTAAAATTTATCTTTTCTGTTCCATTGCCCAAATTTACCTTTAACTCTGTAAGCAAAACTCCCTATGAAATGTTCGTTTAAAGCTTTAACTCCTTCAACATGAATCATTTATAGCCAGGTAGCAGATTTTCTGTGTGTTTGTTTAAAGTCTTGGGTTGGTTATAGTGAGTTTGTATGTTATCATGGAGGAGCTATAGAATCTTCTTGAGGTCCACAGAATGGTCCCTTTAAAGTCAGCCATAACATCTATTCACAGCATATCAGGACTGGGAACATGATGGCCAAAACCAAAAACATTACTTATTAAAAAAACCTAAAGGTCACTTCTGTGTCAAAGCAAGAAACAAGATTAACTCACTGTCCCCACAACAGAGATAGGCAATTGTCTCAGGAATTGTCTACAAGACGCATTAGTATGCGCAATAGGGGTCCTTCTCTATCCGTGTGCATGTATGCAATAGGTATTGTACATTAACTAGTCCAGCGATTCTCAACCGGGGTACACGTACCCCTGGGGTATGCAGAGATCTTCCAAGGGGTACATCAACACATCTAGATATCTGCCTAGTTTTGCAACAGGCTACATAAAAAGCATTAGTGAAGTCAGTACAAACTGAAATTTCATACAGAAAATGACTTGTTTATACTGCTCGGTATACCATACACTGAAATGTAAATAGAATATTTATATTCCAATCTATTTTATAATTGTGTGGTAAAAATGAGAATGTAAGCAATTTTTCAGTAATAGTGTGCTGAGACACTTTTGTGTTTTTGTGTCTGATTTTGTAAGCAGCTAGTTTTTAAGTGAGGTGAAACTTGGGGGTATGCAAGGCAAATCAGACTACTGAATGGGGTACAGTGGTCTGGAAAGGTTGAGAGCCATTGAACTAGTCCATGTGGACTCTAATTGGACTACAGTAATGTGCACTAGGAACTTTTAGTGCATGCCATGAGGGTCTACATGGGCCACGTAGTGTGCAACGTGCTAGTGCACACTGTACAATTCACACTCCTACACAATACATTAATCTGTACTAGAGAAGAGGCCGCAGAGAAAGAGCAGAAAAGAAACCTCAAAAAACCACACCATTTTCTGTGCCAATTGAAAGGTCACTTCACTTCACTCTCCCCCCCCCACATAGACAAGTGCATATTCAGCTTTACTCTGTGGAAAAGACAGACGACACAAACCAAAGGCCACACATAACCGATGCTACTCATGGTGCTTAATGCAGTACTGGAAGATTTTCACATATGACCACTGTGATGCTGGCAGCCCCTCTGCCAGCCCTTGCCAAGGCTCTAAGATTCACTGCTGGAAACCAGTCCCTTCTACCTGTGTGTTTGTACAGCAAAGCTGGGTATTGAACTTATAACAACGTGTTTAGACTTTATGGAATGTTTACAAGGTGCTGCATGCATTAATCTCACTTTTAATGTCTGTATCTCCTTCCATTAGGTGATATTTTACGTTTTTGCTTCATAAACTGTAAAAAATGTTTGCTTTGACACTGTGAACCTTGTCAGGAGGGATCATCTCTTGCTTATCAAGAAGGCCTATTAACACTAAATAGGCCATTGTGGGACACCATAATGCAAAAACTTTGTTAATTGCCCCTCACAGGCTGTGTCTCATCAGCTTGAATTCTGGAAGGAAATAAAAAGTGCTGACAAGAACATTTTTTCATCTCGTTTGCTGTTTGGACGCTCACAGAGCCAGAGCTACAAAACAGAAGCAGAGAGATTCCCCAGGGTCAACCTGGCTCTAAAAGACATTCAGAACTGACAGATTACTACAACTCTGTCACCTTTCAAAACCACAGACTAACTCATTTATGTATATATGCACATATACACATATACAAATACAAACATGCACATATGCACACACAAATTGACCTGGGGTAAGTGACTGGTTTCTCTTGGGACAGGGAACAACCTGGATATTTTGTGATCTTTTGTGTATAGCAACCAACTATCACTAAGTCCAGTTTGCCTGGGTGACAAGATAGACTGGAATGCCCAAGGGACTGTCTGTGACTCCATGGTAAGATTGTTACAGTGCTTCAGGAGTTCACATTTGTTACTGAGTGAGTGAAATCTAATTATACAACGTACAACCAGATTGGGGTCTCTTCACAGTCTGCCCTGAGGTTGGTACTCACAGTTGTGAGCCACTCCAGACATCATGACAATCACAATGGGTGTGGAAACATTAATCAAAACAGAACAGGAAAGAAAGTGTGAGTCCTAAGTATTTTTGTGAATTTAAAATACAAGGTCTAGGGAAACTCCATGATTCAAAGTAATAAACACATGATTTGAGATCTAGAGCCAGATCCTTAGTTTCACTACAGTTACTCTGCTTTTGGTCTAGTGGCACAAAGAGCCATAACAAAAACTGAATGATCTAATATGAGAAGAATCCCCAGACGGAAAGCTAGTGTAGCGTAGCAGCTCTGCATCAACTTCTGCCCCACATCGTAGATGATTTGCATTGGAAAAAGGTGGTGTAGGTCCAGCAATCTCTGGCTTCTGTGGATAGCTGGGCATAAAAGCCTCCAAAATGCTCCATGTTATGCTAGGGATCATACCAGTCCCCTGGCTAGCCCAAAGACCGGGGAGGGAGGCACGAACAGGTAGCCTAAACCCACTTTTCCCCACTCAAGTTTCCCCACCTCTGTACCAAGCACAACCTTGCACTGCCAAACTGTGTCTACAGTCTACGTTGTCAATTCCAGCTAGACATAGGCTGATAGCGACTAGAAGTCGTTACCACCTGATACCTGTTCAGTGAACTACGTATAAGAAAATGCAGATTTTGGGCCAACAGGTGCTCACATTACAAAAGCCGCCATCATGATTACTGTGCGGCAGCCCAGTTGGCAGTCTCAGAAGACAGGCAAAGTGTTGAACAGGTAGGGTCATAGGGAAGCTACACTACCTCTACCTGGTGGTATTTTTTTCCTGTGAGTAAAAGATTTTCATCTCTTGGACTGTCAAATCAATCTGCAATCTTTCACTAGCACAAAATTACATGGATGTTTCCCTTATGCTTTAAAGAATCAGAAACCACAGAATATTTTAAAATAATGCATTCTTTAGAACTGCTCCAGTGCAGATGCTCCAGGGTACTACATATTAAATTACCCAATAAAAAGCATCATGTTCGATAAAGACTTTTAAGTAGCTTATTGTACAAAGTGAAAAAAAGTGGTTGATGGAACAAAGCAGAATAAAGATAAATTATTCTCATAATAGTTAGAGAGATGAACTATAACTAGAAGTATTCTAGTTTAATCCCTTTGCCCACTAACTTTGGATGGCGAGATAAAGTGGAATGTGTATCAAAGGCCAAAACCTGTTTCCATACAACGAAAAACACAGCAACTTCAGTCCATCTTCAGTAACAGTTTCATTTGAACCTTACCTGGCCTTTTTTTCTGTTTTATTCCTATTCTGGATCATTCTGCTTTTATATTTTACTTTAAAGCATTGTTCTTATTATTTGTATTATGGCAGGTCCCAAAGGCCCCAGTCAATGTTGAGGTGCCAGTGTACTTAGTCAGTACAAACTCACTGAAAGACTCAGTCCCTCACCTAAAGAGAGTCTAAAGTCTAACGTCAGGTAAAATGCTCTAGAGAAATGGAAGATTTTAGTTTGGGCAGAGATGTATAACAGCAACTTAAAAAACTATGTATAACAACTCAGATCAGAACTACATGAACTATAATTGGCCTGATATTTAGGCTAAGGGCACACTCTTGTTGAAGATCTCACAGGAATTTACATTCCCTTCTCCCATCCAGCAATACCATCAAGACCGACAAATTAAGAAGATAACAAATGCCATATGAATTGTTTCAATGGTGAGGTATGAAATTTACAGAATCTATAGATCATTTAATAAAGAAAGCCAAAAATATATTTAGATACACATCTAATGCAAAAGTACCACCTTTAACTAATCATGTTTACTTTATTGCTTTGTTTCCCCTGTTTACATTGAAATTATAATGTCTGTTGGTTTTTAACTTTGAAATCCCAATAAAATTTTAGAAGTCCGTAACATACAGTAAATGACAGATTTTTTTTTTTAAAGTAAGGAAACTCCCATGGGTGCAATATAAGGGCATGTGCTTGTGTATACTGGAGTTAAGTGTGGATACGTCACTAATCCACAAGGATGCCTTAGATAGCCTCCTCAGAGACTCATTGTGGCTCTTGTTACTACCAATGGACTCAGTGCTGGTGCCCAAGTTCTCCTCTCTACAACCATCATGCTCTCAATGATCCTTGTGCAGAGGGAATTCTAATAGTGCCTGCTGTCCTGAAGACACATTCCAAACATTTTGAGTATGAACTTTTTAGAAATTTAAAAGCTACTTTCTTAAATACTAGACACAACTTCTGCATCTTCTTCCAATATTCTAATAGTTTAGCATATATAAACATACCTCCAACTGTCCTGTGAGCGGAGGACAATTTATATTACAGCAGTGCCCTGAGGCACCAATTGTGATGCTGTACAAATGTAAACCACTGACATTACACAAACAATTTAAGACATAGTCCCCTGCCCCAACAGCTTGATATTCTAGTCACTGGAGTGTCCACAACCATTATTTTTGTACTAGAAACGCATATTCCAAAGTTTCTCTCAGAGACTTTTCTGATCTTGATGACAAGCTCAGAACAAGATCACAGTTTGACTTCATTGTTCCTGCTGCCATTCCTCCTCCTTTGTTTCATCTGCTACTCTGCTTCAGGCTAACTGCTACTGGGGATGAGATTATCCTCTTTGCCCAGAGTAACCTTGCTTATCCAGGACATGTTTACGGGAACCCAATTCTCCTCTTCCCAAAAGAAATAGAAAAAAGAACAGAAACCAAACACTTCTGTGTTTGAAAAAAATGGACAAAATGCAGAATTCCACATTTCCTCATGAGACACAAGATCCTCTGCAGTTTCTGCTGCATGCTTTACATTAAGGTTATGGGTACCATCTGCTTGCTTACTGTGAGAGCACAAACACAGTTCCCTTGCCAACATGCAAATAAAAAGTGAACACTGGGCAGATGCAACCTCATCCCCCCATCTGGATGGCCTCCTCACAGTGCTTGGAGACGTGACAAAAGCTATTATACCTGCTGTTAACAGAGAACCACTCTGCAGGAAATAGGTGCACATCAGGGTCTATCTTGGGGCACATGGTAAATATTTGAACAACTCCGCTGTGCTCTGTTTGTAGAACTGCCCAGCTATATGTAAGGCGGAATTTCCCCAAATCATGAGCACCTGTTTGCTTTATTTGGTGGTAGATAAGACCATTCTTCTCTTACTACCGCTTTCAGGAGGAACACGTGCAGTCTAAGCACCTAAAGTGGTCACAAATTTTATTTACTGGAACTATATCAAAATCCCAGCCATATTCTCACTTTTGGAAAGAATCCAACACAAACTCAAAAATGCACCATGTTGGTACCACTGTCCTATGCTAGTGATCCGCTACCAATGGCAAATGATAATACATGATCACTTTCCTGTTATTACGTTTCTGCATGTGGGCATTTGGTGTAGTTGCCACAAGAAAGTTACGTGATTGTAAATGGGAGAGGAGATGAGAAGACAAACTCTCTATTTAGATGTGGTTCTTACTATTACAGAGCTTAGAAAATTCTGACATGTTACACACCTAGGAGAAAGAAAAGCAGGTAAGTCTGTCAGCCAGGCAGCTGCTATGTCCCTCAACATATACAACAGACTCATCCATATAGGATGCAATTTCTCAAACTTTGCATATACATCACATAGGAAATAGTGTTGGATGTTGCTGCTGTTACTGACTGGCAGGACACTCGTCTGCCTAGCCAAGCTGCTTTCCCCAAAGAAAAGCTGCAGTGCATTAAAAACTGTGTCAAAATTACAAGCTATCACTTTAAATGCTACAGGGCTTCCTGGTCCTGTTTGCAGGCTTGGGCCTCTGAAGATAGAGCTATCTGGGTCCTCACCAGTTAGGCGGCAAAAGAGCCAGTCTGGAGCATCCTGGGTTGAGTTGTGCCTCTCTGCCTTAAGTAGCAGCTTAATTCACGTGTCTTAGTGTCAGACACCACTGGTCCCGAACCCACATCCACATGGTTGATGAGAAGAAGCCGATAGAGAAACTGCAGAGGATATCCCACATCTGCTGACTTGAGGGATCAGCTGACAAATAGCCAACTGCTGATTGGTCATCTCCTAGCCTAAAGCTTCCTATTCCTGCCATCCCCTTGTCTGAGCAACTAGTCACTAGGTCTGCTGTTGACCAGATCTCTAGCACCAAGTTCCTACTTCCTTGCCCAGTTCCCACTCCTCGTTCCTGCTGCCTCAGGCCTGACTTCAGTTATTGACTCCGGCTTCAATCCTTGGCATGGCTTCTACCTCTGACTCCATCTGTGACCCTTGGCATGACTGCTGACTATGACCCTAATTCTAATCTGGACTTCAGCCATTAGTTCAGACTGCCTATGCGTGGGCCCTGACATTAGTATCTCAGGGCATTTTTGGATTCAGATCAGCAAATAGATGTCAACTTGCCCCTACAGTTTTAATTCTCAGTTGAATCCAAGACCAGAATGGATCAGTTTTCTGGATCAGATGCACCCCAAAATCTCTCTCACAGACCATTTTTTGAGATGGGGGAAAATCTTGCTTCTTCCCCACATTTTTAATTGAAATCTTAAACCCAATCCCATAAGCAGCTGAGTGAAGGTGAACACCTATTCATCTTTGAAGTCAATGGGCTCTGACTGTTCACATAGATTCATCTGCATGGGACAGCTTCCAGGATCAGGGACATTTTTGATTACAGCTTGAAAGATTATGGCATCATCAAAATGTAAACCGCAAACCTGATTTGTTTTGATCCACAAGCCTAAACCTAAACTGGATCCAATCACCAAACAAATCCATATTTGGATGTAATAAATGAGACCCAAAGTACAGCCAGTACATTGAGTTGAAACCTTTAATATCATGTTTATAGAAAATATATCTTACTCATTTATGAAAAACATCTGCTTTTAAACCCTTACATGTAAAAGAAAAAAGTTCTGCCCTAGCATAAAACAACCTGTAGTCAAGGTCTTTGGCTTCTTTTTAGATGTCTAGAGGCCTCAGTTTCTATTATAATGGCTATTGTTATAGCTAATGGTTTTCTTGCTATTAGTCAGGTTACATCCATCCTAAAAACAGTGGTTATTGAGTGAGACACAGCTTTGAAATCAAATGACCTTCCAAATTACCACCTAATCTTAACATTTCTTGAAATGATTTTGATAGCTACACAACTAAATTCTTATCTTCTGAACCATGATTTACACTCTCATCCTTCTTCAGTCCCCCAAAATGTAAACTCCTTTTAATATGTATTACAGCATTCTGGAAATAGTTTAATGGCTAATCAGAACAGCTACTAATTTAAATTAATATATGGGGAAAAATTGTTACAATAAGTATTATCAAAACATCTCTCCCCCAATCACCCCAAATCCTTTGATCACTCTAGCCCAGCACCTAATTTCTCCATTTCACTGTTGATTATCTCCTTCATGCCTGACAATGGCCACTCAATTTTCCATGTTCTGGACCAGAACACACATTCCCATCTATTACCCTAGACTACACTCTGTTAATGCGTGACTTGTATAACCTCTCAATTATCTTAATGCTGTTGTTTCAGGTTATTTTTGGCTTCTTTTTCACACTGCAAAAACATGTCCAAATATAGGCCACTCCCTCCCCTCCTCAACATTTCTGAGATCTGTCTTTGCCTTCCTCTATTCCCACCGTAAAAATTCTTGTTCTGAGTTTCATCTTATGGTCATCTCCCACCTAAATTATGGTAAAATCCTCCTCTCTGGTTTCCCTGATGCAAACATCATTTTCCTTAAATCCATATAAAAGATCATCTTCCTTGCCTGTCATTCTGACCATGTCAGCTCAGTCTTTGAATCCTTCCACCTGCTGTTCAATCACTGCATCAAGGTCAAGCTTTTTATCATAGCTTTCCAAGCCCTGTCACTGTTGGCTTATCCAACTTGTGTTATTTGGCTCATCCCCCTTTGTCTTCCAGTGATGCCAGGCTTGTCTGACTGGCCATCAGCTTCTCACATAAATGATTGTTTTTTATTCAATGCCACCTCTATGCATAAAAATGCCCTTCCTGAGGTGATCTGGAAGGCACTAACTTCATTGCATTCAAGATCTTCTTAAAAGACGACTCCTGCTGTGGCACCTATGAGAAACTAGCTGACTGATAATGACATGCATGACAATATGTGGGCATTACTCTAACAAACACACACATATATACATATTTGTGTGAACATAGCCTTATTTTTCCAGGACCAACCAATACCTTGAACAGTAGGTCTATGCTGTAAGCCTTTTCCCTTTCTCAGTCTGTTTTCCTGCCTTTATGTTGTTTATATTGTGGGCTTTTTGAGGTAGAGAGAGTCTTTTCTCTTTGGTTTAAAAAGCCCTAAATATCTTTTTGAATCTGGGAGTTACTGCATTAATCACCAGAAAATTATAACAATTCCATCATGTTATAGTCCTTTTTATCTGTATTGCAGTTCGAAATACACAAACATTCTTTAACCAATCAGTTGTCTAGCAGTGAACTAAAAGGCTGATTAAACTTTTACTGGAAGTCTTAGGCCTATGCTGATGCACAGTTCTACTCTGAAAAGCTGCTGTGTAATAACAGCACTATCGTACAAGATACACATCTGTTGAGCATGTATTCATACTAGGATTGACTTTCTTTCATGACTGAAGTGCATTTCTGGAGATTTAAAATTCCATCTCTCCTATTCAATGGTATTGTCTTTTTTACTAGAACTCAATGTTATTCAGTGGAGGTCACCCTTCAAGGGTAGAAATCCCCGGAAAGATGGGGAATTTTAAGAATTTGGACTAAAGGACAAGTCCTCAGTGCTATTGACCTCAGTAGAGCTATATCAATTTACACCAGCTAAGGATCTCTCCCATAGCTCTTAACTGAGCTATATGAACACCATTCAAATAATTATTTCCTGTTATCACTGGAAAGCCAACAGAGCTAAAAGTCTGAGAGATGGAGTATAGTCCTTCGTGTGCATCATTAATGGAAATGTTTACTAAAGTTAAGTCTGTTACACAGAAGACAGAAGGGTTATACAGGTCAGCAGTTCTCAATCAAGGGTATGGGTACACCTGGGGATATGCAGAGGTCTTCCAGGGTGTATATCAACTCATCTAGATATTTGCCTAGTTTTACAACAGGCTACATAAAAAGCACTAGAGAAGTCAGTACAAATTAAAATTTCATACAGACAACGGCTTGTTTATACTGCTCTATATATTAAACACTGAAATGTAAGTACAATATTCATATTCTAATCAATTTATTTTATAATTATAGGGTAAAATGAGAAAGTAAAATTATTCCAGTAATAGTGTGCTGGGTCGCTTCTGTATTTTTATGTCTGATTTTAAGTGGTCAATCATGGTTGCTCTGAGCCTTATGATAAAGGAAACAAGAGCGAGGGGGGAAAACAAGTGTACAACTGAGCAAACCTCAGCAAAACTGCAGCAAATCATAGTTGTAGGACTGAAAGGGACCTCATGAGGTCATCTAGTCTAGTCCCCTGCATTTATGGGAGGGCCAAACATTATCTAGGCCATCCATGATAGGTGTTGGTCTAATCTTAAAAATCTCCAATAATGGAGATTCCACAATCTCTCTAGGCAATTTATTCCAGAGTTTAACTAACCTGACAGCTAGGAAGTTTTTCCTAATGTCCAGCCTAAACCAGACTTGCTGCAATTTAAGCCCATTGCTTCTTGTCCTATTTTCAGAGATTAAGGAGAACAATTTTTCTCCCTCCTCCTTGTAACAACTTTTATTACTTGAAAACTGTTCTGTCCCTCCTCATTCTTCTCTTCTGCAGACTAAACAAACCCACTATTTTCAATTTTCCCTCACAGGTCATGTTTTTTTAGACCTTTAATCATTATTGTTACTCTTCTCTAGACTTTCTCCAATTTATCCATATATCTCCTGAAATGTGGCACCCAGAATTGGACATAACACTCCAGTTGAGGCCTAATCAGCGCGGAGTAGAGCAGAAGAATTACTTCTTGTGTCTTGCTTGCAATACTCCTGCTAATATAGCTCAGAATGATGTTTGCTTTTCTGTAACAAACTTACACTGTTGATGCATATTTAGCTTGTGATCCACTATGACCCCCAAATCTCTTTCTTCAGTACTCTTTCCTATGGAGTCATTTCCCATTTTGTACGTGTGCAGCTGATTGCTCTTTCCTAAGTGGAGTACTTTGCATTTGCCTTTATTGAATTTCATCTTATTGACTTCAGACCATTTCTTCAGTTTGTCCAGGTCATTTTGAATTTTAATCCTATCCTCCAAAGCACTTGCAACTCCTTGCATCTTGGTGTTGTTCGTAAACTTTCTAAGTCTATTCTCTATGCCATTATCTAAATCATCAATGAAGATATTGTACGGAACTGAATCCCACAGGCCACTGCTCGATATACCCTTCCAACTTGAACCACTGATAACTACTCGCTGGGAATGGTTTTCCAACCAGTTATGCACCCACCTTACAGTAGCTCCATTTGGGTTACATTTTCCTAGTTTATTTATGAGAAGATCATGCAAGACCGTATCAAAAACCTTACTGCCTCCCTAGTTATCCTGCTAAAGAAAGTTATTGGGTTGGTTTGACGTGATTTGTTCTTGATAAATCCATGTTGATTGTTACTTATACCTAATTATCTTCTAGGTTTTTGCAAATTGATTCTTAATGATTTGCTCCATTATCTTTCTGGGTACTTCTTTGAGCTGACTGGTCTGTAATTCCCTCGGCTGTCCTTATTTCCCTTTTTATAGATTGGTACTATATTTGCCCTTTTGCAGTCCTTTGAAATCTCTCCCGTCTTTCATGACTTTTCGAAGATAATCGCTAATGGCTCAGATATCTCCTCAGTTAGCTCCTTGAATATTCTAGGATGCATTTCATCAGGCCCTGGTGACCTGAAGATATCTAACTTGTCTAAGAAATTTTTAACTTGTTCTTTCCCTATCTTAATCTCTGATTCTATTAATTTTCACTGGCATTCACTATGTTAGATGTCCAATTGCTACTTACCTTTTCAGTGAAAAGTGAAACAGAAAAGTCATTTAGCACTTCTGCCATCTCCACATTTTCTGTTATTGTTCCGCCCCCCCCTTTGAGTAATGGGCCTACCCTGTCCTTGGTCTTCCTCTTGTTCTCACAGTCAAATTCAGCTACAGCAGTTATTTGGCTTTGTGTCTCCCCCTTCAACAAATAAGATGGTTTTAATTTTGCTGTTGTGAAAGCCCCTTTGAAAACAGATCATTTTATTTTTAGCAATGCTTTGAACCAACATCAAAATTTAAATAGTGCCCAGTGAATAGCACTGCCTCAAGCTAATAACTATGATAACATTTGTTTAGTACTCAATATATGGATTGCTTAACTAAGCTTTGCCCTTTAGAGGGTCATACATAAATATATTTGGAAGATGTATAATGCCATCAAATTCATTACTTGCCACCCACTCTGCATTTTGTGTGCAGTAGCTGTATTGTGGGAGAGAGGGAGGCATGAAGTGGTGGCTTTCCTTCAGGTATTTATCCAATGACATACCAGTTTCAGAATACTTAAACATTACGGAGCAATTATATTCCACTCATATGGAAATAGCTGAGCTCAGAGATCAAACAATCAGTATTCCACATTTTAAAGAGTTTTATTCTCCAGAGGATTCTTTATATACATGTTCAACTCCATAATAATTTCTCTCTTCTAATTTAAAACTGTGTCAGTGAATTTATAGTAAAAAGTACTTATATTTTATTAAGTATCTAAAAGGACACTAGAAAGGGTGCCAGCCAGCACAGTGAATACATGAACTAACCTTTCAGGTGGGTTCAAATCCTGAATTTTGATTGATAAGGATAATGATTTCCATGGTACTAGACTAGTCTCTCTTTGTGATGTTATTCAATATCAGAAATGTCAATCATGGCCGAACACACGTCAGGACTTCAATGGCAATGATGTTGTTGGTGAAAGTGTGTTTTGTTTGTTAATTTTGAAGATGTACATGAACCAGAACAATTTCCTACTACACCTGGATATATTGCAAAGCAGAGCATAAAGTTTCAACCGATACAGCTCCACAAATGGTTATTTTGGCCATGCAGCTAAAATTTCACATCAGCTCTAAAAATTTACCCTAAATACAGAACGAACATTATACTTCAAGCACAATCCTTTTTCCACATATCCACCTACTTTACAAATGGCAATCATCAAATACCCAAAAAGTAACAGCAAAAAACTGTTTAAGTACATCAGAAGCAGGAAGCCCGCGAAACAGCCAGTGGGCCACTGGACAATTGAGATACTAAAGGAGCACGCAAGGAAGACAAGTCATTTTGTTTCTCCACAAAAGAATTTCTTTGCATTGGTCTTCATGGCTGAGGATGTGAGGAAGACTCCCAAATCTGAGCCATTCTTTTTAGGTGAAAGATCTGAGGAACTGTCCCAGATTGAGGTGTCATTAGAGAAGACTTTGGAACAAATTGATAAATTCAACAGTAATAAGTCACCAGGACCAGATGGTATCCACCCAAAAGTTCTAAAGAAACTCAAATGTGAAATTGCAGAACTACTAACTGTGGTATGTAACCTGTCATTTAAATCAGCTGCTGTACCAAATGACTGGAGAATAGCTAATGTGCTGCCAATTTTTAAAAAAGGCTTCATAGATGATCCTGGCAATTACAGACCAGTAAGCGTAACTTCAGTACCAGGCAAACTGGTTGAAACTACCATAAAAAACAGAATTCTCAGACACATAGATAAATATGATTTGTTGGGAAAGAGTCAGCATGGCTTTTGTAAAGGGAAATCATGCCTCACCAAGCTACTAGAATTCTTTGAGGGGGTCAATAAGCATGTGGTCAAGGGTGATCCAGTGGATATGGTGTACTCTAGATTTTCAGAAAACCTTTGACAAGGTCCTTCCCTGAAGGCTCTTAAGCAAAGTAATCTATCATGGGATAAGAGAGAAGGTCCTCTCTTGGATCAATAACTGGTTAAAAGATAGGAAACAAAGGGTAGAAATAAATGGTCAGTTTTAAGAATAGAGAGAGCTAAATAGTGGCATCCCTTCAGGAGTCTGTACTGGGATCATTACTGTTCAACATATTCATAAATGATAAGGAAAAAGGGGTAAACAGGTAGGTAGCAAAATGTGCAGATGATACAAAACTGCTCAAAATAGGTGAGTTGAAAGCAGACTCCAAAGACTTAAAAAGGGATCTCATAAAATTGGATGACTGAGCAACAAAATAGCAGAGGAAATTCAATGTTGATAATACAAAGTAATGCACTTTGGAAAACATAATCCCAACTATACATATAAAATGATGGGTCTAAATTAGCTGTTACCACTCAAAAAAGAACTATCCACAGTGATTCCAAGATCTCTGAAAACATCCACTCAATTTGCAGTGGCAGTCAAAAAAGCTAACAATGTTGGGAATCATTAGGAAAGGGACAGATAATAAGATAGAAAATATCATATTGCCTCTTGATAAATCCATGGCATGCCCACATCTTGAATACTACATATAGATCTGGTAGCCCCATCTCAAAAAAAAAAAAAGATATATTGGAGTTGGAAAAGGTACCAGAAAAGGGCAACAAAATTGATTAGGGGTGTGGAAAAGCTTCCATATGAGGAGAGATTAATAAAACTGGGATTTAGGATCTTGGAAAACAGATGACTAAGGGGGGAATATGACAGAGGTCTATAAAATCATGACAGGAGAAAGTAAATAAGGGAGTGTTATTAACTCCTTCTCATAACACAAGAACTAGGAGTCACCAAATGAAATTAATAGGCAGCAGATTTAAAACGAACAAAGGGAAGTATTTCTTCACACAACGTGTGAAGGCCTACACTATAACAGGGTTAAAAAAAAAAAAAACAGATTAGCTCATGGAGGATAGGTCCATCAATGGCGATTAACCAGGATAGGCAGGGATTGCTGTTTGCCAGAGGTTGGCAATGGCTGATGGGATGGATCACGTGACGATTACTTGTTCTGTTCGTTCTCTCTGAAGCACCTGGTATTGGCCATTGTCAGAAGCTAGATGGACCATTGTTCTGAACCAGCATGGCCATTCTTCTATGTCAAGGTTAAGCCTGTTGTAACCTGTATGCCTGTATGGCAGCAATTGATTTTTTTAAAGTCAGTATCGCTGCTCACATGCAGGAAGCAAGGAAGGTCACTTAGAAGGTCCAGAAACATATGGCAGGTACTCAGATTGCTCAGTGGCTGTCTCGGTGCTGTCCCAAGTGTTTCTATTAAAGGGAAAGCAAAGTCTAGCAGATTCCACTCTCCACCATCTCAGCTAAGTTGTCGGAAAAGGCTATAAATAGGGAGAATTGGAGCCCAGCCTGTGCCCTCAGCAGCTGAACACCACAGGAGTGAGACGTGTCTGCTATGAGAGCTCAAAGTCCTTGTCTCACTGGGACCTGAGGAAATGCTATTGCTTGACTCTGGGACTTTTTAATCACAACAGTTTTTAAAGGAAACTTTTTCACAAGAACTCCAAATGCAGGTTGCGGATATTATAGCTATATTAAATGTTATTCCTTAAATTGCACTCTCTTTTGAGATTTAAAAGTCCTGAAAAGACTGAGCTCTGGCCTGTGCTCCAGCAGAGAAGCAGCCTGACTTGCAGGAAAGGGGTGTGTATTAACATGTTGGAGGTAGGCTGGGTTAAATCCTTTTGGTTGCACATAACCACTGCCTGAGAAGCAGGAGAATGTAAAGAAGTGTCTGAAATAATAGTCTCTAAACCCAAAACACAAGCATGTGTCTCTGCCCAAAACAAGGCAAATCCAAGGCTGCCCAGAAATTCAAATGACCTGGGCAGAAGGGTTTACTGGTATTGTCTGACACATAATTGCGAACAAACATAAGCATAGTGTGCATCAAAGAAAAATACCTGACTCATCAATTCTTCCTGAATGGAAGAACTCGCAACACTCCCAATTTGGCCAACTTCTTTAGTCAAAAGAGGTAACAATCTAGAACCCTCCTAATCTGTTACAGGGTCTCCATTTGTAATTAGGTATATCTCCCCACTGCAACATCAACATTTTAGATCTTCTCATAACAAGCAGCCAGCTGAATGAATGAACTGGGTAGAGAGCAAAGGCTGGGTGTGAAATAAATCACACCACTTATTTTCATCTATAGTAAGCCTTCTAAACTTTATATTTTGTCCACTGGTTACACTAAAATAAAGAATCACATGAAAATAATGTTAGATCTCCCATTAACCTGAGAGGCAAGCTGGCACCAGCTGAGTGTACAAATAACTAACATGGCTTTAAACTGATCTATATTTAATTTAAGTATTTAAAATTATTTTCTTTCCTTCAAAATTGGTAAAAAAAGTAAAAGTCTCAGAAAGCTCATTTTAGTTTGAACAGGTTATTATAAGATTTTATTTGGCTGACTGTGACTGGTTTCTGCAGAACTAAGTATGAAATCAAAGCATATTTCAAAACAGCTGGATGATACCTGATGCATTTGCCGGGGTTCAGCTATTTGTAGTGAAAGACAGAAAAAGGTGTAACATTTTCTCTCTGCAGCTGTGTTGAACTCATCTCTCTTTTTCTTTTAAAGCTACCGTATATACTGTGAAAATTCAGGGGTGGAAAGATTGAAAATCTTTTTTCTAAAAGCTGGTGTTTGTCAAATTTGACTTGGACTTCGTTATGCATTCTGCATCAAGTCTTCAAGCCAATGTGTCTGTGGATGTGCCTTGAACTGGAGGACTTAGCTCTCTATTTGTGCAAACTTCCCCTGGGCAAGAGTCAAGACATACTGTCTGGGAAGGTTTAAAAAAAAAATAGCAGAAGGTGTTGGAGTGAAAACTCTATCAGGTGTTTCCTTTGAAGAGGGCAGGGCTGGCCTTACAGTTGGGTGACCGGGCAACTGCCCAGGGTACCATGGTCAGGGGGGCGCCATCTGAATGCTGCAAGCTGGTGGGTCTGGGCTGCCAGAGAGGGACTGAGTGCGGGTGTGTCCCTGGCCAGCTGGGGAGGGGATGCTGGCCAGAGCTGCCAGCCTGGCAGGGAGATACATGCAACCGTGCTTCCCCTGCAAAGCTAGCAGGCCAGCCCCTAGGTCTCCAGTTCCTGTGGGCATGGGTGGTGGCTGCACATCTGCTCTCCTCCTGCTAGGTGGTCCGGGGGTGTATAGCCAGGGGAGCCTCTGGGCTCAGAAACTCCTCCCTGTGCAGCCGGTCTGGGATCCAGGGCCAGGAGCTGGTCCTCACACCCTGTGCTCCATGCTACCATTTTCCCTAAGGCCTGCCCCAGAAGAGGGAGCTGTGCTGCTTCTGTGAACCAACAATCACATCACATTGCCTAGGAAAATAACAAATCTATACAATCTGTCACTGGACTATTTTCGTTTCAGTCACTAGCACCGAGGTCTGGCTAGCGTTGAATCACCTACGTTTCATGCTCGTTTGATTTTTTTGGCTCTGTTTTTTTATTTAAAGAGTGGTCTGCACTTATTGGCTCCCCTATCCTCAGAGGTGCGCTGGGTCATTAATGCAACTGTGCACTTGAAAATTCAGTGTCAAGACTGCATATGGTTTGTATTAATGCGAGTTAACTACAAGCTGCAGTATTCATTTATTGTGGCTAATATTCCCTCTTGTTGTTTGAGAGTTACGCAACATCAGTAGGCTTCATAGTCAGTGGGTTTTATTAGTATAGACAATTAATTGTTAAATAATTAGTATAGACAAGATCAGTTTAATTTTTGAATATTAAAATTGTAAATATTTTTAAATATTTCCTTTTGGGAAAATGTCTATCAGTGAAATTCAACATGGAAAGTTACAGTGAATAATATTGGTATTGGTTGAAGAGCTACAGTAGCTATGTTATCAGGTATCATGGGTCTTTGTCTCGACCTAGTAAATTTAATTCAGCCACGTACTATAGTGAGAGGTATAAATTGCTCACTGATCTATAGCATCAGGTCACTACAGCCATTAGTAAAAACTTCTGGGGCAATACCGGTCAGAACTTTTTAGAAGGATCATTTGAAGTAGGTACATGTTTGATTTCGTGTAGTTAGCTGTATAGCAGATGATGTGGTAGAGTTCTTTGTAATGTAGTATTAGGGGGACTCCGAGTAACACACTCCTCTGTCTAGTTGAGTAAGGGCAGCAAAATGCAGTCCACAGAAGCTTACTGGAGCAAGCCCTGTAATCCCTGAAAACAAACTGGTAAAATTAAAAGCTTCCTTTTTGAGAAGCAGTAGTGTCTCATAGTTAAAACTGAAACCAACTTCCAATACAGAACCTTCGTTTAGTATTCCAAAGCGTGTACAGCTTCCCCACCTATTCTTTTTCATTTTCATATACTTCTAAGCCACTACATTCAGAATGGTAATATTTCAAAGTATTTCCCAGAACCAAAGAGGCTATTCTTCTAGTAGTTATCACCTGACCAGAAGCAGCAAGTATTAGAACCCTTACATGTACAAAACCTGCTTGCATGAGATTTCCAGCCTCAATTTTGCAGATCTAAGTGGCTTGGAGAACTCTGAGAAGCATCCAAGTTGAAGGTGAACTCTGAGGTTTTTCTGTCACTTCTTAATACTTCATTGTATACAAAAATCCAAAGAGAGTGGACATAAGCCTAGAAGCAGTACAGAGTTAGATCGTGATGAAATTTTAACTTAGAAAATGTAATTAAGATTTGAGTAGACGTAATTAGATTCCCAATATGAATCTTGACCTGGATTATTTTTATTCTGAGCACAGGTCAATTTGTAATATTCCTTTACTATATAAAATGCTTCAGGTGAAAGGTTTTCACCTTCCATGGACTTCTGTTAACTAGAGAAAGATGATTTTGCAGAATCAATACCAAAAAGGTCTAGGTCAGTGAGCGACTGCAGGAATAGAGACTGCTAGTAATATAGACATCTTAGAAGAGCTGCAGCAAAGGGGTGAGAAAGCATATTGGCATTTAGTGTTGAACTGGAGTTCTGGTAATGTCTATACATCACTTAAAATTACAGAGTTGCGTATTGGAACCTGATCAAATCCACAAGAGGAATCACATTATAACTTAGGAGTTATCACTGTCTAGAATATAATGTAATAATTTCTGCCAGCTGCCAATGGTTAGAAATTTTCTGACTAAACAGTTTCATTTGGAAAAAGCCAATCTGAGCCTGAATTGCTTTGTAGAAATGGTTTGGGTTTGATGAGGTTTTATCTAACTGTAGGCAGGTTCCACTGGATACTTGCCTGGTTCCTTACCAGCTTGACTGGCAAGCTACAGGGGAGCCCTGGCTTGCAAGGTCTCTAGCACTGGGGCAGCCCTAGCATGCCATGGCTCTGGCTCTCGGCTCCACAGCAGGGAGTCTGGAAGCCCTAAGATCCCCAGCTCCAGTCTGGCAGATCTAGGAGACAGCTGGCCTAGGAATGCCCAGTGTGGGTACATTCACACTGCACTCTAAGCCCAGGCTCCGACTCCGTCGGAGCCCATGTCCTTCTTCCATCCACACACGTATCAGTGTGACTGGGGTCGGCAAGCACTCAGGACATCCAGGTCCTTGGACCCTGCTACAAGGATGGGTCAGACTGAGTCATGCTGTGACCTAGGTCCAAGCCCTGTCGTTTTGCTGTGTGGACACAGCTCAAGCCACAGACTCAAGGCTGAAGGTCTGTGTAGTGCAGTTCGGACATGTTAGCATGGCTGAGAGACATGGGCCCAGCAGTTGTAAGCCCAGATTTACAGCATGGTATGGGCTTGGAAACACTGAATTCACAAGGCAGATCCCACCGACCCAGATTGGTGTCTGCATTCTATTGGAAGTAGTGGGGCTGCCCCAGAGTCTCAAACCCTGGGAGGCCCAGCTGCTGTTAACTGAAATGGACCGTCTCTTGTCAGTTTCTCCACTACTACCTAATCTCCCACAAACCGGAAATCCTAAGTCTTGGCCAACTCTAGTGTCACACAAATGAAGGCAGGCAAAACCCATCAGGAAGCAGCCACAGAGTTAGAAGAAGGAGGGGGAGTAATAGTTCCACAGCAGGCTCCCACCCCCACACTGCATGAGGCTGTTTTCTCACATAAACCCATGGGAATTGCCTTGCAGAAGAGAATGGTTGCTCTGTCAGCATTACCTCCTACTATATTCCCTCTACAGGTTCCTCATATGTGAAACCCCAGCCATGCTTCTGTCCCAAAGGGGATTCTGGAGCAGCTATCTGCAAAAGGAAGCTATAGTCAGTTGTGCTGCTGATGCTGTGCAGTGAGAATGATGCAGTGAGGAAACACTAGGCCTCCGTGCAAGCACCCCTGCATTTATTACATAAAGTAGGTTTCAGGATGTTATGGCTTAAGTGGGTCTTGCCCCCTACATACTTCATGCGTGCAGGTAAGCATCATAGACCAGATCCTTACAACAAAGCAATAGGACAGACACTTCATGAATAACAATGCATGGAATTTCCTGATCCCTATGCAGGTATAAGCAGCATAGGGAATCTGGCCACATGATCTTGGTTTTTCCTGAAAATTTTGACTTAAAAAGTCCATCTATAAACATCATCTGCTTTTATAAAAGCACACACAAACCTCCATAGGCACTCATATAAGTATTATTACCGAGGATTTTGTTAAAGAGGTCACTAAGAAAAGGATAAAATGGTTCTTTCCAAGTCTCCTATACCAAAATGGGATCACTGGAGTACTTTCCTCCTAAACAGGTGAAGACTATCAAAAGCTTAAAAACAAAAAAACAAGGCACCTTTTAGCTCCAGTGCATTAAACAAATATACAACTTTAATAGAGGAGACTGAGATCAATGCTGCATCAGAGGGAATAGGTATATAAAAGGGAAGAGAGCTCCAGGGTGCAGAAACCTGCATACTTCCTTTTTAAACTTTTTGAGAATTTCCAGGAGTTGCCACAATGGCAAGACAGTAGGACTCAATGCTTCTGGATTAAAAAGACAAAGAAACGTACTGTTATTTTCTCAACAACTGATCAATGTCCAGCCTAGATTCAGCGTATTTTGAAGCAAATCACAAATCTAGGGGCCCTTAGCTAACTGATCAAAAAATCTTAATATCAAAGTTGAGCAACTTCTAAATTTGTGTACATTTATATTTGGACGCAGATTCAAATGCATAAAATATCTTGAGCTATTAAATAAGGCTGTCAATTAATCACAGTTAATGCATATGATTAACGCAAAACAAATTAACTAGATTAAAAAAATAGTTGTGATTAACAGTGCAATTAAAACTGTGATTAAACAACAACACCAATTTAAAGTTATTATAAATATTTTTGAATTTTTTCTATATCTTCCAATATACTGATTTCAGTTACAACAGAATACAAAGTATACATTGCTCACTTTATATTATTTTATTACAAATATTTGCACTGTAAAAGATAAAATAAATTGTATTTTTCACTTTACCTCATACAAGTCCACTAAGTCTTACTTCTTGTTCAGTCAATTGCTAAGACAAAGAAGTTTGTTTGCATTTATGGGAGATAATGTTGCCCACTTCTTATTTACATCACCTGAAAGTGAGAACAGATGTTTGCATGGCATTTTTGTACCCATCTTTGCAAGGTATTTATGTGCCAGATATGCTAAATATTCAGATGCCCTTCATGCTTTGACTTGTAGGCTCTACAGTTTTACATTGTTTTGTGTTTGAGTGCAGTTATGTGAAAAATAATAATTCTATATTTGTAAGTTGCACTTTCATGATAAAGAGATAGCACTACAGTACTTGTATGAGGTGAATTAAAAAAATGCTATTTATATTGAATTCCAGAGGGTAGCCATGTTAGTCTGTTTTTAGCAAAACAATGAGTCTTGTGGAACCTTAAAGACTAACAAATTTATTTGGGCATAAGCTTTCATGGGCAGAAACCCACAGCAAGGTTGGGTGAGTTACATCACAATGGGGGGGCAAGCATTAACGAGGTTAATTCAGTCAGGGTGGATGAGGCCATTCACAACAGTTGATGAGAAGGCGTGAATGCCAAAAGAAGGAACATTATTTTTTGTAGTGGGGTAGCCACTTGCAGTCTCTGTTGAGACCTAGTCTGACAGGGGCAAGTTTGCATACGAGTTCCAGATCTGCAGTTTCATGCTGGAATTTGTTTTTGAAGTTTTTTTGTTGAAATATGGTAACTTTCAAGTCTGTTACTGAGTGTCCAGGCAGATTGAAGTGCTCTCCTACTGGTTTTTCAATGTTATCATTCCTGATGTCTGATTTGTGTCCATTTATTTTTTTGCAGAGAGACACAGTCTGGTTTGGCCAACGTACCTGACAAAAGAACATTGCTGGCACATGATGGCGTATATCACATTAGTAGATATGCAGATGAACGAGCTCCTGGTGGTGTCGCTGATGTGGTTAGGACCTCTGATGGTGTCACTTGAGTGAATATGTGGGCAGAGTTGGCAATGGGGTTTGTTGCAAGGATACATTCCTGGGTTAGTGTTTCTGTTGTATGGTGTACAGTTGCTGGTGAGCATTTGCTTCAGGTTGGGGGGGCTGTCTGTAAACAAGGACTGGCCTGCCTCCCAGGGTTTGAGAGCGCGAGGGATCGTCTTCCAGGATAGGTTGCAGATCTTAATGATGTCTTGGAGTGATTTTAGCTGAGGGCTGTAGGTGATGGCCAACGGCGTTCGATTGTTTTCCTTGTTGGGTCTGTCCTGTAGTTGGTGACTTCTGGGTACCCGTCTGGCTCTGTCAATCTGTTTATTCACTTTCCTAGGTGGGTATTGTAGTTTTAAAGAACGCTTGATAGAGATCCTGCAAGTTTGTCTTGATCCAAGGGATTGGAGCAAATGCGCTTGTATCTTAGGGCTTGGCTGTAGACAATGGATTGTGTAATGTGTCCTGGGTGGAAGTTAGAGGCATGTAGGTACATATAGCAGTCAGTGGGTTTTCAGTATGAGGTGGTGTTTATGGGGCCATCACTTATTTAAAGCAAATATTTGTTATAAAAAAATATAAAGTGAGCACTATATACTTAGCATTCTGTGTTGAAATTGAAATCAGTATTTGAAAATATATAAAAAAATCCAAAAATATTTATAAACAATAACAGAATACTGATTTAAATTTATTAACAGTGTGATTAAAACTGCCATCAGACATTTTTTAATTGGTTGAGTGCTCTATTATTAAAGAATTCCTTTGTTTCCAAATATTTATTTATTCAATAGTTCGTCAACCAGCAGATAGCTGCTATTTAGGTTTAAAACCAAATGTTTCAAGATAGTTTGCTTTTTCCATACATGCATTGTCTAACTTTCTGCATAAATGTTGTCCTATGCTTTTCAATAGGGTATTGCTGAGAATAAAGTAAGATCCCAACAGGTTTTGTGGTTAAATAATCAATAATAAAATGAGGCACAAGGTATTTCAAAGCACTGAAGGTGAGAATGAGCCTGTTGCCAAAACTCATGTGAGTTGACAGTTTCAAAAAGTAATACGAAGCAAGTTATATTTTTGTATGACACCATATTTACCATTATGCTGTAGCATGTAGCTACCAACGCCAATGATGGGTGTTTCAAAACAGTGCTCAATGTTGGCCTAACACTAGTGCTTCCCTTTGCAGCTAATGAGAGTTTTACCATAGATTTCAACTGGAGCATATTTAAGCCCACACTGAGTGCTTTTGAAAATCCCCATCAAAATATATATACCCACACATGCATAACAGACATTTTCTCAGCTTCCATCTTTTAAATGAGGTTTCATTAGACTAGTTATTTTGCCCCCATAGTAAAGAATTCACCCTAAACTTAGAGGTCAAAGGCCACACCACAGTACCCATAACAGGGTCCCTTCTTTGCCCTTTATACCAGCACAAGCAGACTGGACACTTCTCAGTTTATAAACACCAGTGTTTTATTTATTGGGTTCCTTCTCTCAGTTCAGCCTCGTGTAGCAACATATAATTGGAAGTAAACTTGCCCCTCAGCCCACTCTCCAGGGAGGGAAAGGAAAAGATTTCACCATCCTGAGACCCTGTATCTCCTAGCTTTTTGCCAGCTTCCTCCCTTGCATTTCCTTACTTTTCTTCAACTGTGCAGCTGATGGGATCATTGTTCTCATTAGCCCATCAGCCTCTTGCTTAATTTAGCCATTTATGACCTATCTCCCAATTAAATCTACTCCAGGGAGAAACAACTAATATATTACTGACCAGAGTGCTGGGTCAGCTCTAGGCTCCTAGCACTCTGTCACAGTACCATAAAAAGGGGGTGGGTGGGATTCAATGTCAAATTCAATTCCCATTGAATTTCAGCAAAATCTTTTTGCCTCACTATTTTAGCTCCTTTGAAAATCTTAAGCATAGAACATTTCCATTACTGTATGGAAAACAATGGTCACATATTATTGGACCTCAGACAGGATGTCCTAAATAAAGTAATGCAACAATCCCAACCACGAGTGTCCCAATAGGACACTTATATTAACACCACATATCAGGCCAAATATGGAGAAATGGAGAAGGTCCACAATGGACTTGTAAGGCAGTGGACGTAGTTTCCCTGAAAGCTCCTTCCAGAGCACCAAATAGCACTTGGAAAATGGTGACAAAAGTACAGTGACCTACACAGGCTGACCAGTCAAAGACCTAGTGTAAGGGGAACACCAGCACAAAGTACATTTATAGAATGGTACCACTGTGTCTTTGGGACATGAGAGAAGTTGCCATTGTCCCGACTCCCACTCAAAACACGTACATAAAACCAGATTTGGCTCTACATAGATGATTTTAGACAAATGCTGACATCTTAAGTCAAAGAATTTCTGTATTGTGGCTCAGATTTCCTTCCTGGACACTTTTCATTAACAATTACAGATCCAATTCTCCACTATTGTCCACCTCAACTGTATAAAGTGAGTGCAAAATGGGTGAAAAAAATCTATGAAAATCAGCTGTAGTATTTTACAGATTTTGGGTAGGTATGCAGAATTAAACAAGGTGACAGGTAGAGAATCAGACACAAGTTACAAACTTATTTAACTTGACTCATTTGTTGTTTCTTTCTCATTCTTTTGGCTGTTCATATCGCCTTCCACATTTCTTCCACTCATAAATAATTCTAAAATGACTAACAACTGATGACACTGCAGTTATGAAACTTCACTGGTTCAAATATCCCCCCAAGTTTTTCCAGAAAATATTTTTGCATATTTTCCATTTTTCAAATCAGACTGTCAAGAAAATTGAAATTTATAGCCAGTCCTACAGAATGCCCATTTCTATAGTCCAATCTGACAAGATAGGTGAAAATTAAGGACTGTACTGTCATCTATCTAGGAGACTGTTTTTAGTCTCCAGGAATTTCCATTGAATAACACTGACACTCCTCTGTGAAGAAACATGAAATTTTACAGTTCAGGGACTACATGCAGCCAATACAATGTAAACTCCTAGACTGTGTTGTTAAACTGTGCAGATCTCTAGAGGTTTTCTGAGCATTCTTCAGTAAAAATGAACATTTTTGTTGAGGGCTACCCTATCCATCATCCCATGCCTGTATTACTTAAACAGTTCAGTGATTAAACCTGATAGAACAAGTTCTCTTTGGGCTTCAACAATAATACGTCCTTCAAGATAAAGTGACTGACATCCTTTATGTTCATCATCTCATTTTCAATTATACATGTTTCCCACTTTGATCAGGATGCAGTCCATAATCAAATTGGAATTTTGGATGCTTTGATTTTAGCCCTGCCTAATGCATCCCCCCTAAAAGTGCTGATCCTCTTATCTCTGCATTTATGCTTGACAGAGATTTCTTATAGATTCTGAGGACAGGAATACATCAGTGGGCATCAGCAAAACAAAGAGAAGTTATTCAATGACAAAAGCAGCTAGTCTCTTAAGTCACCTGGCAATTAACCACCAATAAATTATACTTTGTGAGAAGCTTTTATCTTATTTATAGAAATGTCTCACTTTGGTAGCTAGTCACATTTTCATAGAACCAAGCATATGCTCTTGCAGCATTTCAGTCTCAGCAAATATCACCAATATTTGGCTTACTCAATGAACCAGCGGTGGATAAAAATAAGGTCTAAAATTACTGAAAAAAAATGAAATGCAATACCCCTCTTCTAATGAAAGAAAGGAAAACAGTCGAGGAACCCACCATAGCCTTGGCCTACCCACACAGAAGTGGCTAGAAATATAGGGTACCTGAGAATTAAAGTTTCACTTGGCATTGTTCACTGAGTAGGTTTTTAAGATGTCAGTGCAGACATACCATTTCTGAAGTATCAGAATACCAAAAAGAGGAAGAGAGAAAAACTCGTTGATCATCAATATGAGCAGTGATAATGGAGTATTATTCGGTTTACAAGTCATCCTGTGATCACAATAATGACAACTGGGGGTGGGGTGGGTGGACAGTAATATTTAAGTCAAATGCACAGTCAATAAGAACTCAGTGTTAGAGTGGGCTTTAGAATACATCGTCATCTCTAAATAAATACACATCCACTCAGAATATAACAACATGTTTTGGAACCCAATTGTGACCCAGAAATTATAAAAAACTGTTTGTGAAAGGAAGCATTAAGACAAAAGGAAATGCTGAAAGAGTCCATAGCTGAGTAAATCAGAATTGCGATGAACCTCTTGCATGTTCTTTACTTAAACTATGCAATGTATTGTCATTTCTTTGAAAATTAACAGAAAGCAATGTTGAAAAAAAGGCATTGACCTGAAAAAATGCAATCTTCAATTGAAGGTAATTGTAGCAGGGCAGAGTCTGTTCCTTCTTGTACCACAAAAGCCTACTCAGGCTCCCCTGGTTGGGTATCCACACTGTGCAGTTTATTTATGTTACCTTCACAACATCTTTACAGTTTTGTGCAGTAATACTATTTACAACATCCCTTTTATCCTCTGCCCTTCTTCCAGGGCCCAAGAGGAGATGAGGTCTTCCTTCCTGGAGATCTCTCTGACTCTGAGTTCAGCTAGCTAGCCTTGCTCCTTTCCCCCTTGCATTTTCTTCCCATTCCTTTCTAATCCAGCTTTAGCTACTGTGCCAATTAGCTCTTTCACTCACGCAGCCTGCTATTCTGATTAGTTAATTATATTTCATTCCCCAATTAGCCTTCTTTGGAGAACTAACTGGTAGCCGAGTGATCAGAGTGCAAGCTCGGCTGTTAACTCCAAGTACTCTGTCACAGTAATATTACAGTGGTTAGTTATTTGATAAACTACTTAACTGTCTCGTCACTGACAGCTAATCATTATTTTGATACTAATACCCTTCAGACATACAGTAGAAACAGAGACTTCCCTGAGGAACTGCAGTTTAAATCAGGAAATGTCAATAAACTCATTTAATCTAAGATCTCACTGATAGAAGTTAGATTAAGGATCCCCCATGCAAAGATAAAGGGTTCATTTGAACTGTTGCTGAAACAGCAAGACCTGCAGAGGAAAGCTTTGAACAGGAAAAAAAAATCAGAAATCTGCCTTCTTGTTTATTTCCTGCAACACCAAAGATGGATGCAAATTTTGAGCATCCATGTCATGTGAAAATAAAACCTTTGGGATTTTAGACTCACTGTTTCCGAGAATCTCCAACTGAATAATACACAATAGAAGGCCAGCCTGAAGACAGTAATGCACAATTAGCTCACGAAGTAGGCAAAATGTCCATTGTTCATGAGACAGTTTGGATTCATGAACCCTAGAGTGACAATGTGACCTAAAAGCACCAGCATACATAGTACACCTTTTTATTTCAAAGCCCCAGGCATCTTCTGAATGTTACTACAAAGGAGCTGATCCACTACTCAACATATATGAGCTTGATCCTGCAGCCTTGATCAAGAGAGTCAAGATAATATAGCTTATTAAGTATATATAGTGATCCCACTGAAGTCAATGGTCTGCTCTGAAGACAGTAGTTTACTCTAGTGCAAAAGATGAAAAAAAAATCAGGCACATAGCTAGGTATCAAGGTGAAGGCTTATTAGAAAGAAAAAAAAAGTGAAAGAAGATAGAGTGTTATTAATACATTTGATATTGATAAATGAAAGCTATAAAGTAGAGACTATATGTTGGACTTGACTGCATAAACTATGGAGGTATTAAATGTACAAATCAACACCCACTGGATAACCAACATATCGGTTCCAGCTCTGCTCCCTTGAAGATAATGGCAAAATTCATATGGTCTTATCTGGTGCAGAACTGAGCCAATAGTTTGTAGGAAATAACAGCACCAGGTGGACTTGATACAGTTAAGATTGTGGGTCAATTTTCTGAATTGGCTACTGAAATTGCATGTATTTTCTGGATTTAAATATATAAATAAGTACTTTGGTTCACAAAACAGCTAACCAAGCATTTAAAACCTTGTATGTCCACAAATCCAGGTGTTTCAAATGCTATTAGGATGAACTGAATTTCCTTTAACCTACTATTAGTGCCATGGAATTACAATCCAGCCATAAAGATTTATTAAAGGATGCAAATAGGTCTGAAAGTGTTCGGAATCTTTATTTTTATTATTAATTATTTTAAAGTAATCAATTCAGCTGTTAATTATAAAAAAACAGAATGTGAAGATCTATTTTTAAACATTTTTCCCTCATTATTAATATACAAATATATTTTGCTATTAGTCAATACTATAGCTGTACAAAGTTAGAAAATATTTTTGCAGACAATTTACCAAAATTCTACTTGCAATTCCATTCTGGACTATTTAATGACCATAAAATTCCAATTTTTGTAACATTTTTACAAAAATGGAAGGTTTCACATAAACTGTCTTGCCTTTCCACATTTTTCCTTTCACTCAGTCACTGAAGTGTGACTATGAACAGTAAAGAATACAAAATCAGTTTATATACTGATGAAATTTTTGTACTATTGAAGAATCCATCCTCATCAATCTAATCATTATTGAATGTAATTGATATTTTTGGAAAAATCTCTGGTTTACACATTAATTGGAATAAAAATCACAAGCAATGGGTATATCCAAAAGATCAGCTTCTCAGTTTCAGCATTTTCCAATATGCAATAAATAACTTTAGGACAAATTTTAACTAATCTTCCCAAAATTGTTTCCATAAATATGGACTATATATTAAAGGGAATTTCACAGATGTATGTAGGTGGCATCTCCTCTCTCTACCCTTACTGGGGAGAAAAGAAATAGACAAAATGAATATCTGCCCAAGAATGACTTATATCATTAGCCTATTGCCTTTCGAGGTCTCTCCTTTGCTCTTTGCTTGAATAAATAGGCTTATCATGCAATTTATATGGGATAAAAAACAGCCTCACTTGTCACACAAGACTGTTAAAAAATCCTGGGCACCTACCAGTATGGGGTTGCCAGATTTGTACCTATATTATCTAGCATTCCAAATGTGTCCTATTGTAAGGTGGTTCCTTTCCAGTAACTCTGTATACACACTGGCCTAGTTTAAGAGGAAAAGCTTAGCTGTGCCATTTGGTTCCCTCTCTTCTTTTACATTCCTTAAGAAGCTACGCACGCCCTTGAGGAAAAATCCAATTTTTGCATCTACGTGGGGCATCATCCAACACATTCAGATAGTTACAGCATCTCATTCTACTAATCCCCTTCTCATGCCACTATGGGATAACCTGTGCCTCAGGATCAAGGGCAGCTCTAAGCTTAAAACAATTAGGATTTAAAAAAAAAAAAAAGGAAAAAAAAAATTAGCGAACATTAATGATATAAATACAAGATGGTCGACTAGCCTCCTTCAATTACATATGCAACAAATATCAGCTACCGCTATCTCACAGCCACTGAAAGAAGGAACTATGCTCAAGGATTTATGCAAGGATAGGGGACAATTGGTCTGTTTCAATTCCTTCACCTCTAGAAGAACATGTTAAGAAATATGGAAACAAAAGCCACTTTGTAGAAATTACTTATAGGAGCCATAATGCTTTGCATTACCCTCTCAGCCTCGATCTCAAAGAAAAATGAGAGAAAAGAAAAGAAAAGAAAAAGAAAAAGAAAAAACAAAACAACTTAGGCTAACTATCACAACAGAAACCTGGGAGGATATCTGGCTTAATGTGTGAGAGATACCTCAAAGTTCTTTATCTGTGTGATTCTTCCAGAAGATATTAAATAGGTATTAATGGACTCCAGAACATTTGTTTAAGGCTGGATTGACAACACACAGTAAATGTTGGAGATGCAAACAGCCAACTTTTCACGCATCTTCCATCACAAAATGCATGTGCTCTGGAACACTATGTTCAGTGCTCTCAAAAACTTTCAGTGTTGCTATTTTTCCTTTTCCAAGCTTGTGTATTTCAGAGGTGCTGGATGAGTTGGTCTCACCAGTTAACATTAAGAATCGGATTTCAGTAACTATTTGGTGTCCAAAAGAGTTATTTAGAGAAAAAGGAAATCTGCAATTCCTCCCTCATACACAGACTGATTTAGTGCATACATAAGTCATACTTGCATACTTTTCCAGTTTAGGATATATTAGTCCTCGATACTCATAGGTATGGTTCTCACTTATTTACCTATTTAGTCACTTTAACAATTGATGCTGTGCATGACCTCCGTGGGCTCAGGTGTTTTGTTTGGGGTTTTTTGTTTTTTGTTTTCCCTTCGGGGGGTGGGAGGGGGAGGTTCCTCCAAAAACGTGGATGTTTTGGCTTGAAAATAAGACTACTTTGATATTAAAAAATATCATTTTCATATTTAACTGGTGACATTTTTCAGAAAAAAAAACAAACAAGAAACACCCTAAGAGTTTAACTATATTTGTCACATTTTGTGAAATCCAAATGAATGCAAAACCCTCTTCTGTAATGGTTTTTAAAATTTTCTTTCTAAGAATCATGGACAGCCCTAGTCAATCCTACGGTTTGGTACCTTTGCATGTTTACCAATAAATTCCTTTACCTAGACATTAGTCAAAAAATATTCATATGCATTTTAATATGCAGTTTTAGTGCATATACTGGATAGTGCAGATTCATATCTGAATGTTAACATACATGTTTAGCTCAGGACCATTTTTCAAAAGCATTGTCTAAATTTACACATACTTTTTAGGAATGCGTTGTTTTATCCAAGTGTTTGTAGAGAAAACAACTTTGCACACTCCGACAAATTCCCAAATTGTATGTACAATTCCAGGTATGCAAATTTAGAGACAAAATGAAGCTACTTTAAAAATTATACCCCACAAGAACCGTTATGATCGAATATCAAGAATTCATAGATAATGGATCATTGGAACATTATTAAATTGCTTATTTTAAACCTTGCTCCAGAACTTTGAAGATGTATAAGGTGCATCTAACTTTAAAATACTGAATAAATTATTAGGCAGAAGAATAATCTGGGAAAAAAACTGAAAGGTTATGATGAATATTCCATCTCTGAAACACTCAGGCCTGTGTTATTCATGAACCATTCAGGTTTGTGATCTCACAAAGCGAAGTTAGAGTCAGAACAGTATAAATAGGTGATTTAGCTTGATCTATTATATACATTAAGTGGTGAACATATGGAGCAATATGCTAAGTGAGACCATAGAGGGCAATAATCTAAGAGAGTTCAACAGACAATTAAACATGCCAGTGCGAAGACAAGAGGGGATTAAAGGAAATCTCAGCCCATCAGGAAGGTGATATATAGAGAAATGTACATGGGCTGAGATGAAGGGTCATCTAATGATTGCCTATACAGTAAATCCTTATTTCCTACTATGCTAATTCGGTCCCTAGCAGCAAGTTAAATATACAGGGAAGAGAAACAGGAAACTGTTTTACAATTAATACTAAGAGAAACTTGGTTGTTCAATGGATCAATACAAAATATTTGGAAGATGTCAAGCTAGTTATTAACATTGGCCCAGAGTCAGAATCATGCATTCCACACTAAGGACAGATGACTGCAGTGCACTGCAGCAGCACGTAGCATTCAGGGCTGCAAATGTGCCTATATGAGCAAATTACAAACAAAATATTCATATGCATCTCCAATAAGACAAAATCATTCTTACATAATTGTTTGTGGAACTTAAAGTAAATGGCATTCTCTGGCTTAAAAGATAAAAACGATACTAGGATGAAATTGTGATCCTGATTTTCAAAGATGGCTGTAGGCTGAGATAAGAGAATGGCTGAAGAAAGGGTCAACCACCTATTTCAGACATTTCCTCCTTCAACTCCATGCCCCTCATCCATAGAAGACTTTAGGAGGAGTGGTTGAGGGCACTGAGTGAAAATGGAAATATGTAGGGTTTGCTACAACTCTGCATTTATTTTCCTTTAGGAATGTTATTTTTGCACTGAAAATTGAGACCTGGGATGAGGGATCTGGCTTGGGGGAAGAGGCAGTCTCAGCTGGAGGCACCTGCTCCTTCACTGGCACAATGCAAGATTCAAGACAGACCTAGGTAGCCTGCGTACAGGGAAAAGAGGAGGAATGGTGCCTAATGGACAAGGGCACCCAGTATTGTTACTGATGGGAACTACAGCAGGAAAGATGTGTTCAGTGAGTATTTCTGAAAGTTAGGTCTCTCTTCAATAATAAGCCAACAGGACCAGTGAAGACTGTTTGCCAAGCAGAGTTACACTAACTAAAAGTACTTGACATTTCTTCTAGAATCTAGATGAGGATATTTTGCAGTAGGCGCTTAGAAAAGAGGGTTGTCTAATGAAGGTGCTCTTTCATGTACGTCTGACAGATCTTCTCTAATATTCTCCAATTATAAATAAATAATATTAAAATATCAGGATTTTCTTCGTGCCTCAGCTTTCCCTTGCGTATTGGTAATTTTAGATGTTTTCATGTGATAGCAGTCTGGAGAGTGACTCAAAGTGCACCATGTACAGTAATTTATCAAATAATTGTTCAGCAGGCTCCATGCCTACTACAAGCACAGAGAAGAACAGTGCGGAGGACAGGACGCAATAGATTCTAAAAGCAGACAGGCACAGCAACAGAGAGAAATATGATGGATATTTTTGACACCTTCACTTCCATTGGGAGGATTATGGTTTAGTCTGTCTACTTCCTGTACTGTTTTATAAAAGAAACAAACAGTCTACTGATATTGTACATTTGCTGAACTATTAAACCGGATGATTTTATTCTTGACATTTAAACTTCTTTTAAAACACTGAAAACCTTTTTCTTCTTATTTCCAGAAAATTAACCCATATAAAGAGGCCCATCCCATGAGAGATATATATACAAAAAACTCCCATAAAGGAATGCATGGTACTGTAAAGTAGCCTTACAAACAGGATTAGCTGTGTTATACTTATTGAGTTATGAATAGTGAGAGGCATAATTTCATTAGTCAACCATGACAAGGGTAGAGCAGTTCATTTCATTCTGATACTTGCTGATCATTCTGCCTTTGCTTAAATATGAATAAACGAATTTCAACAAATTCTAAAGGGGTTGTTAAATCCTAACATTTCTAATAGCTCTTAATTGCATTTACCTTAGAGAGAGAGAATAGTAAGAGGACATAAGGGTCTTCATTAGTCATAATTTATTACACAGACCCTGTATTGCAGAATTGATTTGATCAGCTGTAAAATACTGTGCTATACTTTTACTTTGTGAACTGCTTATATACCCACACATTTATGTTTAAGTTAAACATGTATCTTTAAGCAGTCTTTTGCACAAAAACATGTTAGCAGAATTTATATAAGCATTCTTAGTAATTATATGCACAAATGACTAGTTAGATAACTGGTCATTTACCTGCATATACTTAAAAAAATAATCTAGCCCTTGATTGGTTAATACTTACCATAATTTTACATTTTCAATTTTTAAAAAGAGCTACAAACTAATTTTCCCATAAAAATATTTGAAGCTGTCCATGGAAGTTGCCCAGAAGTACCACACATTGCACTTACGTTGGTAAAACCCACATACCTCACCATGTATATCCTATACATCATATTTGTGCATATGTATAAATATACACGTATCATATGTATGTGTGTGTGCATACAACCATTCCAATGATCATATCTAATAATCCAGCTGTGCAGGGCTCAGAGAGAATCCTTCGAAACTCTCAAAGTGAGCTAAAATAGCTTCTCTACACATACAGATGTTACAACTTTAAAGCCTGCTATCTCAGCATCTACTTTCTAGTTTTGGGAAGAGTTATGTCACACTGGGAAGAAGGTAACTGTAAAAAATGGTTAAAAATCTCACATTTATAGTTTGGCAAGAAATTCAAGGGGGCTAACATTAAAATCATGACATTTTTATGTAGAGAAGAATTGTCACTGGCTCAGGAATAGTATCTTCCCCATCTTGACCTTCAAAGAGATGTAATTTTCAGGAGAAAAGGAGAAAACATTTCTGTGGAAGGTTGATTTATATATTATACATAAAGTGGTGATTTTAAGATGTTGATTGATTTGCAATGTTAGAATACATTCTAATGATAGATTAAAGGATGTAGCATATAGGTCTGCAGGTCATCACAAGTATCCCTTTCAAGTTTACACACTTATAAATACCAATATAGTCCTTTTTAGCCATTCATCGTAATTTAAAAAATAATTATCAATCATAATTAAGAAAATAAACATTCACGTACCAGCCTATTATAAAAATGTTTTATCAACAATGCCCACTAGATGGGTTCTATATTTAGTAGTTAACGAGCTGCTAAATATTTTGTCCATCATTTGTTGTTTGACCATTTACCTTTACTACTGCTCCAAGATGAATGGGAAATAGTTTATGAAGGGGTCACATGATAGGTTTTTTAATTTAAAAACCTATGCCCCGGTGAGACAGTAAAGAAGGAACCCTGCTACGACTGTTTTTGTTGTCTAGATTCACTACTTTACTCCATTAAATTACATGAGCCACTCATCTGCTCATAACCTAATCTACTCAAATCACGCTGATATTGTTTGTTCCACCATATTTATTGACTCATTTTTGTACACAGGCAATTTGTTTACTGACAGTTTAGTAATTCTGCTTTTAAGCTTATTTCCTGCTATATTAGTGTCCCAAAGTTACAGGTTTAATCCGCCACTTCCCTTGTTTTGACTAAAAGTGCTTTTCCTCGATCTTTTTGTTCATCTGCACTACTGTATCTCACTCTAAACTCATTTTCTTTTCTGTGCACAGAGCTGACCCCTAATACTGCACTCCCAATATTTATTTATTTATTTATTGGAAGTGCACTAGGGTACAAGACAACTATAGATGAGAAGACTGCAAAGAAAATCTGTGTACTTCTAGCCTCCCTCATAGTTGGTTACCTTATAATACATATTTCTGTTCCCCTCGCTTCCCCCTCAGGTTTTTCCCCCTCTACTGACAACCAAAAATACTCCAATTTCACATTAGTAAAGAATAAAACATGTGCTATATTACCACAAAAAGGTCATATCTCATGTGTGTCATTAAAAGTGTATAACATTACTGATCAATGGTGACCTTTGAGTCCTATAACTAAATGACTTTTAAGGGGAAAAAATCCATTCACATCGTTTGTTGCAACAACCAAAAAGTCATTCTGCAATGATATGTGAAGTGTCACTGCTGCCAGTCCATAAAAATGGCAGCAGGCAATTCTACAATGAGTGCCCTTGTCTGGGGAATGTGCAGGCCTCAGAAGAGAAAGCAGCAAAAAAAATATCTGCTCAGCCAGATCCCTAGTCAACTGTCTGTTGGGTAGCATGAAAGCAACAGTTTATTCAATAGCTTAGTTGAGCAGATCAGTTGGACATTATGTGTTTTTGTAATTGTTTGTTCTAATGATATGAAGCAGCGATGTCATGACTTCAGAGAAAGTAAATTTCAGGTAGTGATTGAACTGGGAATGCCCCTTTTATTTAAAGAGTTAGCTGTGTGAGGCTGTGGTTGGCAATGCAAGTTTTAGTAACACAATAATTTTAACTCATGTTTTTGCCCTAAACTGATACATAGGCTCAGCCTATGAAAGGCAACGAGAAAAAAGAAATGCCTAGTTCTGTTTAATGATAATATAAGATTCTGTCAGCACAGAGACATAATGACAACCCATTAAGTTGATACAAGAAAGCAACCTATTATACTTGGAAGATCTAAGACTCAAGACGTTACGGAAGCAAACCAGAATGCATTTCCACTGTCATTTCCTTAGGATAATAAATTTACTCCCATAGAAGTCAACTCATATCATAAACTTAAGACTGATGACTGCAGATTAATTTCATAGCATGCCTGATGGGCAATTGCAATTAGAGAAAGCCATGTCCATATTAACTATCATACATTTACTACAGTTGAACTAGTGATGACCCTGAGCCACATATTTTAGATCAATATCTGAATTTCAAAGTTCAGGAGTGTTTGGAAATGGGGTTTGGTTCCAACCTCTCTCTAATCAGAGCCCTAATTAAAAAAAAAAAAAGTCATTAAAGTTCTTATTAACTTCCTTTGGAATGATTGTTTGGCTGAAATCATATGTCCTGGTATGCTGTAGCATCTTGAGTAATACCAATAAGATTGTTAGGACAAAATTTTCACAAGTAATTATTGATTGCTAGGAATCTTAATGTTGAGGTATGCAACTTGACACTCTTTGCTCAGCATCTCTATAATCAGACCCATTCTCAACTATCACTGATGTCAACAGAGACCGCCAGGTAATCAGCACTTGTTAAGGTCAAAGTATCTTCAGGTCAGCATCCAAAATAAAAAACACCTTTTGAAAAACTTTTTTTGCCTTGATCAGTTTTCTGATTTGCTCAGATTTCTTTGCTCTTGCCAAAATTAAGGAATAAGGGAACATGGTATGGTATTTCTATTCACGTATACAATTATCTGCTATATATTTTACAACTTCCCTTCTAGCCATAGGATTAATTGTTGCACCATCCCTCTGAAGTAGACGTGTGTAGCTATTAGCAGTTTAAGAATTCATCTAAAAATACACAAGTACTAAAAACTACAAGTACTTACAGAAATATTGCTATATTTATCATCCGGACAAGTACTGCACAGGCAAGCTTTGCCACTAGGGTTTGTCAAATTTCCTTTAGCAAGATGAGGGGGTAACAAGAATGCAGGCTTATTCTATTTCCTGTGTTGAAACAACATGGGGTGCAAGTTGTGATGTGGATATCTGACTAAGACTACCATTTTCAGGCCACAAAATAGCTATCAAGTAACCATTTCCAGGAATCCAGGCACTACACAATTGGACTGACTTTGAACCAGTTCACTAAAAATTAAAAGCTCAGTATCCCACTGTCAGTTCCCGAGTCATAAAGGACTCCTTTGTTTTCAGTGGAGATGTTAATTTTCTCCTTTATCTTCATTCACTGATTTTCACATCATGCAATGAGTTATATCCAAATCCCCCCCACTGTCAGTGCAGCAGCGTTATTTCTTTGTGACAAATAAAATGCTTTGCCCCAGTCTTGCCATTGGTTTAGAAAATGCACTCCAGACTAGAATTAATCAGATTCTGGGACTAGTGAGCAGTAATAGCCGTAAAATGTGAAAGGTGGCTTTAAAACAGATTTCTGTTTTGCAATTTCTCCTGGAAACCATTAGCATTACAAACAAATTTTAACTGCGTATTACAGGATAAAAGGAGAAAGCATGTGAACTAAAAATATACAGTGAAAGGAGCTGCTCTCAGTGACATACGCAAACACACAGAAGCTAGACGCCATCAACAGTACAGTGATCCAGAGCAAAGGAAGACACCAATCATTAGTCATTTCAAGAGAGTTAGAATGACTTCCCATAACACCCTGACCTGAGAATCAAACAGTACTTACACTACCATCGTGGTAAAAGAGTGGTTAGATGTGGCTGTAATGACCCTCCCTCTTTAACTACAAGGTGAGAACAAAGCTTAAGACATGCAGAATTTTTTGGGGAAGTGAATAAAAAAAAAAAAAACACAAGTAATGGCTATTTGCCTATCCAGGACAATACAAATATTAAGTAATGTTTACATTTTACACATTATGCACATTTTACACCTACTGGGGTAGCCTATAGCCAATGGGGTTCTCAGTGTCCAAGATGACACATGATTATGAATCAAGTGGAGTGTCTACTTTAATAACATTTCCTTTATCATTTTGTGTCACAACATTAAATGTTACCTTAATGCAAGCTTTGTGTATGAATTTCTCTTAAAGATAGGTTCATCATTTTGAAGAAAAATGTTCTTCAAAATTGTAAAGGACTATGACTCTATAAGAGTTCCAGGAACTAAATAAAGTATTTCCACAGATTCCTAAACTGCACTCTCATCCCCGTAACTGACCCAATCTTGATAAAATTAATTCTAAAATATCTACACAGTTAATATCAGCAGTTAGGAAAAAAGCATGAGCAAAGATGCAAAATACTTCTGGAACAATATAGGTGTGCAGTCAATAAATACAGTTGTTCCTTACCCGCAAAATGAGATTTTGCTAATTTAGTATACCCATCCAAACAGGAGAGTTTCCCCACTCTGCACACAGGCAGATGGACCAGTTGCTAGACCTAGATTTTGGCACAACTTTTTGCTATAATCTGCCCTTTTTTGCATTTGCTACTGCCATCAAAACAGTTAAATATTTAACAATTGCACATTGCCCAAAGAATGCACAAATAGGGCTAATCAAGATAAACAACATATGGAGACGCTCCAGATTGGTACATCTAATTAGCAGAAACTCAATATACAGATAAGGACAAAATTTCCTTTTCTCACTAATGAGAACATCAATCCAGATAGTGGGGGCCATATCCTGAGCTGGTGAAAATTATAAATTGGCATAGCTCTGTTTAATTCAATGGAGCTTTACTAGTTTACATTCCCTGAGGATCTGGCCCTGGGTTGAATCGTATTAGTATCTCAAGAGAACTTGTTTGGGAGACATGCAAATACCTATCCACTAGTACCAGGGTATTCATTCTCAGAAAACCTTGCAGCTAAACACCATGTCTGACGTTCCCATTCAATCTACTGTACTTGGAAAAGCAACTGTGAGTTTTCCAACTAATAGCACAGCACAAGCAGATAATTTGATAGTAAAATTTGTGAAGCATTTAACAAAAATATTGTAATGGTTGCAAAACTTGATGCCTTAGCATTAATTTTGGAGTAGCAAGACCTAGTTTGCATGGATTTGGCTCGACACCAATTACTTGAAATCACTCCTCCCAGAAGCATAGCTTAACTGCTCAGACTGCCAGCCTTCTTTTGATCTTTCCTGCTTTATGGACTATCTTTAGGGCCAGAAGAGGACATTCTGATGAATATGAGAGCTTGGTAGACTGTTTCAGGATAATCTGCACGTTGTTTGGTATACATAAGTGAAGAGCTACATGAACAGTACTGACATAGGAATTGCTATGCTAGATCAAAGCAGTGGTTTAGCCAGTTCAGTATCATGTCTCACATAAATCTACTAATATGTCTGCCTCAATGTTATCTTGTGGCAATGAATTCAATATGTTAAAATGATGCATTATGTAAGAGAGAATTTCCTCTCACTAGTTTTAAATCTGTTGTCTTTCAGTTTCAATTACTGCTATGGTCAAAGCAACATCGTAGGTCCTAGTGAGTGCTCCTTCCTTGCCAACCACAAGGACGGATGTGAAGGGAATGCAAGAGTCCAGCCACTGCCCCAATCTTAGGGACCCTAGGCACAGCCTAAGGGGTCAAACCTTCTATCTGGCACCCCCTTCCAAGTGCAGGAACCTGATGTCTAGCCACCTAGCCCCTCTGGGCACAACACTGAGCTTTCAGATTCCCCATTACCTAAACAACCTCTCTTCCAGAACTTCACCCCCAAAAGGTGTGAACTTCTGGTTCACAGGTTAACTCCATTGGGGCACATGGACATTGTGAAGACTCAGCACACAAACATTTTGTTTCATCTATCACCTTTATGCTCTTTACTTAACAGATAAAGCACAGGAGAGTCCAGATCATACAAGAAGAGAAAGTGTTATCTCCTAGGTAGAACAAACCTCTTGTTCCAAGGTGTTTTACTTTGAAGAGATGATCATTGTGTGCTGATCATTCACCATTCTGTCTGACCCAGCAGACACATGACGCAATCCTGGTAACTCATGCATACATATCCGCTTTCTAAGACACAATTTCATAATATAATTTCAAAAAACCATCCAAAATTCCAAAGTGGTACAGACAGCACCACCAATTTGTCATGCTTGTATTGTGAGAGGGTAAATAGGATTGCCAGAATTCCCTTCTCCATATTATTAATTATTGTGTCTCTCTCATGCCATTCCCCCTCTCTCTAACCTCCTGTCATGCAGAAATCTTTTCATGCCACTAATTTTCTGTTAGTCTCTGAATCCCCTCTATTTCTGCCTCCCCCCACCCAGGAAGAGTGACCAGAACTGAACACAGTATTCCAATTGAGAGCATACCACTGATTTATATAACAGCATTTTAATAGTGTCAGTATTATTTTCTCTCTCATTCTTTATACAGCCTAACAATTTGTTTGCTTTTTTGTCTGTTGCTGTGCATTGAGCAGAGGTTTTCATTGAGCTGTCCAAAAATGATGCCTCGTTATTTTTCCTGTATAGTTACTTAATTTAAAACCCAGCAATGTGGATGAATTGTTCAAGTTATTCTTTCCAATGTACTTCATGATGTTGAAATTAATTGTTAAATGAATACCATCATGGTGCCCACTCACTGAGCTTTATTAGATCATTCTGAAATTCTTCAGTCCTCTTTCTAGTCTTGACTAATCTTCTGTGTCACCTGTAAGTGTTTCCAGTTTATTCTTCACCACCTCTACTAGATCCTTAATAAATATATTAAATAGCATGATTCCCAGTACAGATGCTTGAACACCATAAAGTTTCCTTTTGCCATTTTAAGAGTTATTAATTTATTCTTACTATTTTCTGTCTCTTAAGCAATTCCTAATTCATTACTTTATTTTCTGCCCATAATTAATCACCATTGACTTGTGAAATGCCAATGGGCTAAAATAGCCTCGTGAAAGGCTTTTATTTCTACAAGAGTTGATTCTTCTCCACTCTTTTAGTGGACCCCATATTCCTAGCATGAAGACAACATGGATGTTCTCACAGTCAGTGAGACAGTCAGTCTTATTAGCATCCATGTCCTAGCAATAGATTTTTTCTGGAGTCATCCATCAAAACTTCATTCAAGTTTCAATTGTTATTTGTCTCTCAGGAAGTATGATAGCATGGAGTCTGGATAGCTCCTTAAAACAGAATCTTCCAGGATTTAAAGGTAACCATACTCCATATATCGTACTAGACACCCTAGGTAGCTAAATATTTGGGTATGCTGTCTAGCCCTACAAGTAAAAAATGGCCTACTTTTATTAAACTATCCATTATCTGACATCTGTAGGCAATGAAACTGTTGAGGCTTTTTTTAAAAGCCCAGAACTGCTTTGAACTCACCTAAGCTTGGAGATGACACAGTATAGGTATAAGGTATATTATCTTGCTTGCCTTTTGCTCTCTCTGATGGCTCAAAAAATGATTGTATGGTCAAGTATATTCAGATGTAGTATAGCTTCTTTCCCAAATGGCGGAGATCACAGAATAACTCATTGCTGGGAACATTAGCTCTGGAAGATGTTTAAAATACAAGAAATGCTCCCAAGATATGCAGGAATGCTCTGGTCTCATGTGATAATTGACAGCCTATTAATAAATAATGTATCCAGTAGAGTTGAGACACCACCATCTTTCCTGAAAGCAGCATTCAATTTTTTATGTCAGTGAATTGTTTTAAAGAAATACTATTTTATGAAGATGGAAGATTTCTTGGTACCTACGTGCACTATTGATTCATTTTAAGGAAAAATTATCCGTACCTCAAGACTAATTTTACGTAGTCTATATAGTATTTTATGATGAGATTTAAGAAATTTTCAATAGCCAGAATGACTCAAGTCAACTGAAAGGTCCCTCTATCAATTAAAATGTAAAAGGAAGAGCCCCCGCCACCCAATTCCCTAGAAGTAATATAGATCTAGTTGAACGTTCTAGTTTCTCATTAGGAAAATTATCTCATACAATATTTTAAATACATGCTCACGGTTCAAGTGACAGTCCTAAAAATATCTCCTGGGAGCTCTTTTCTCAAGAAGATAGATAAGAAGAATTAGAATGGTTTCTCCTCCCTGATTTTTTCTAATCCCAGGAGCACTAGACTGAAAGGAAGAAACTCTTGATTAAGGATCCCTATACTTTGTTTTGTAGGAATATTAGCTGTAATGACAAATCCAAGGGGACACTTGGGTAAGCTCTCAGAATCATTAGGTTAGGGTTTAATGGCTTTCCAGAAGAGGAGTCTGGCTGAAATCTATTGCTCTGGGTGCTAATGTTTCTATAACTGCATCAAAATTAGATTTCTCCAGGGCTTCAACTGTTGAGGAAGAAAAAGAGGAAGTAGAGATGGTGGCAATCCTTGATGTAGAAAGAACAAACCAAGGCCATTAATGGAGATACATGTTTCTTGCATTTAGTATACTGGTTTTTTTGTAGTTACAGTTTCCATAGATGTTTTCTAGAGTAAAACACTGTTGCTGTTGAGGACAAAGAGGGAGGGCGGGAGGCAGGAAAGAAGGAGAATGGTTAGAGCTGTGAGTGGGCATACTAAAACTTAAGTTTTGCTATTGAACTCTTTGTCAAAATAGGAAACCCAGATGTCTGGATTGCTGTAACAGAGGAAATTAGAAAGACCAGACCTTTTAAAGGTTTTGCATTATACATTTTCAGCAACATAGCAAATGAGGCTTGGTATGTCAAACAGACAATGATGCTGCACAGGGATCACTCCATAAGACATACATCATTCACCTCCAGCCATTTAAGCAATAAAGAGATTTCTTTTCTGATCTTGAAAGACACTACCTTACAGTTCAATAATACTATCAATTAAGTGAAATTATACGTGGTTCCAAGTATCTAAGTGGAAAAGGAGATTTCCTCAAGTGGACACTGGTCTGCACACAGCTAAAAGTGAAGTTATTGGAAAGATGACAGCTTAGGACTGGGCTTAGTCAGGGGCATTTGGAAGCATGCTGGGAGGACCAATGGTGCTGTTGCATCTGCCTGGCATCCTCACTGGCAGTACAATAGGTAGAGAAGTGCACCACAGAATGCTACCGTTCTTAGCTTTGTACATGTGCAGTTATAGTCCTGATGATGATGGGAACATCTGGGCACCATTGGGTGTTGAGAAATGTGTTACAGACATGCGGGGGGATTGCAGTAGTAGTGTCAATGCCAATGCACTCTACAGTAGAGTAAACCTTTGAGACCTGATAGGATTTAAGTGTTCAGAGGGTGAGCCTCAGTCTAAATGCATTGAATGAATGAGGAAACAAATACGTCTATTCTCCAGGGAGGCTCAGAAGGAAGGAAGTCCATTTTGCAGTAACTGAAACAAGCACTCCTGTTACAGCCAGTAGACTATCATCATCATTCTTTATCTTATTTCCCCCAAACACTCAAAGATATATCTACCACGGCAATTTGATTCCTAGAATAAATAAAGACAATAGTATAAGTGCCCAACAGTCTTACTGCTTCAATCACTGCCCAGCTAGTCATCCCAAGATAACACTTTAATGAATAATGTATACTGCATACATTCCATATCACACTTGGAAGAGAGGCCATTTAAATAGGATAAAGAGTTGTTACAGGTAAGATAATTAGAATGGATTTAAAGTACTGGGGTAGCCTGTTCAAGTTTTAAAATTTGCAAGTGTGTTTTAGAGCTTTTTTAACCTCTGAATCTTTCAGGGATGTTAGGTTGTGGCAGGGAAAAGGATAGTGTAGATGCTTCCAATTTTTCATAAGTGGTAATTTTGTAGGAACTCAAAAGAAGAAAGCAGGACAAATGCATCCAGTTTTCCAAAGCACAAATAAAGGTGGACTTCTGGGAAGGGAGTTGCTGCTACTGAGTGTTGAAAGCAACTTTGTGTTCTATGAAAAAGGGTTTCCAACATATGTACTTTCATTGCTTATTTTGTGGTGTTCAGCTTGTTTAGAATTAGCATCCCAAGAACTGCAGGCCTTTATGAAGGGACTTTACTTTGTGTTAGGTCTCTAAAATAGGTAAGGCCTGTTTTCCCAAACAGGTTTTGCTCTTGTGCCAGAAATGGGTCTCTTCTGTGAGAACAGCAATTGTGGAACTGGACTTGTTTACACAGAATCACAATTCCACTGAAAGTTCCAATGTTGCCACAAACTCTGCACACATTCACCTTTCAAGGTCCATTGTCACCAGACCCTCTGAATTAAAGGTCAGTAATCTACAGTTTCCTCCCATTGCCTACTCTATTCATAAATAAAAAGTTGTTTAACATTTGTTAAAGTTCCTCTCATCAATTAAAAAAAAAAACAAAAAAACTATAAAAATTAGGAAACACAAAATTAAGGATTAAAAGTTTGCTAAGTAAAGCACACAAATTAAGAAATGCCAGAATGAATTTTGTCCATGCAACCTGAATTCATCCCTCTTATGCAGCCTTTAATTACATGCAGAAGTGATTAACTGCAAGAAGTTTAGTGTAAGGCTCGGTCTACACTTACCTTCTGGATTCGGCGGCAGTCAATGGGAGATATGCAAGTGACGTAAATTACTTGCATATCTCCTGTCGACTTCACTGTGTCTGCTCCGTGCGTCATCCACACTGCGCTGAAGGGAACAGCGTTCCTGTCGATGCAGCGCTACGCCACTTACTGGGGTGGTTTTCCTATGTCGATTGCTGGATTGACTGAGCGGGTCTACACAGACCACTCAGTTGATCCAGAGACAATCGAACTGACGGCGGTGAATTTGCCACCGTTGGGATAGACCCAGCCTAAGTGACCTTTCAAGCATCACATAGAAACTCGGTGGCAGAAGTGAAGATACAATCCAAGTCTCCAGGGTATTGGTAATCAAAAACTGTATCATAACATATACTCATATGGGGGCTGAATTGCATGGGCAATATTAATTCTGGCATTTCTCAGTTTGTGAGTTCTTGACTTTGCAACCTTTTATCCTTAACTTTGAATTTCCTAATTTTACATGGTTTAGTTTATTGATGACAGCAAACCTTAACTAACATTAAAAGAAGTTTTTTGGTTGTGAATATCCTTAATTTTATATACATATAAATGTGAGTTATGCAACTATGTTGTACATTGATTTGTATAGCATTTGTAAATTGCAACTGTATTGTTCATAGAAAAATCAACATATCACGTAAATGCCAACATGAATTCAATAAATCTCCCTATTTTTTGGGGGAAGTTAATGTCATGAAAAAACAGTATGTCAAATATACAGGTTTCACACTATGGAGATGACTATTTTTTTAAATTGTCTAACAGAAAACTAAGTAGGGGCTCATAGTTGCCATTTCCTTCCCACTTTTTATAATATTTAGAAAGCCTCAAACCCCAATTTCTAAGAAGCAACATACATGAAAATGAGCTGGAATTTTGTATCTTATTGTCATGGTAACCCTATCTGAGGAAAGTAACAAAAATTATCCTGTGACAAGGAACAGCCTAACTTACCTCTGTACAAACCCCAAAGGAGCTCAGCTTGGGCTGATCATAACCCAGTCTGCTTTCATTATGGCTCCTCCTGGGATCCTTCTTTTTTACAATGTTCTGGTCATTCTCAGGTACATCAGTTATCAAAGGCAGCCATTGCCATGACAACTGGAGCTATAGTAACTGTCCCCAAATATGCAAATGAACTGGAAGAAGGGGGTGATGAATGGCTAATTATCTCTGATGTCACAATATTACTTCTCAGGCAGCAGAAGGGGACAGCAAATGTGCACTGTCGGGAGTGGGATGGAGTCAGGTTTCTGGTGTCCAGTTTTACCAAATTTCCCAAACAGCCCAATGACATAAAAACACATTGGAGGTCGTCTCTCTCACACTCACACGGCTGAAATTTGGTTCGAATTCCCCCATGCTGTTTTTAACAAAAGTGTTCAGCGAAAAAAAAGTGAGACACTGAGGTAGAGATCCATGAAAAACAGAAATTTCTAATGCCACCCTAACTATGGTCTTGCACAATATTCAGTGGACTCTTAGCTAAAAGATAATGAGATTTTATGGAACCCATCTTTTGTTACTTGTAAAATGGCTCAAAGTCAACGGGAAGGAATATGTGAATGGAGTTTGACTGTATACATTTCAAACTCATAATGGATCGTATTCCTTAATGCAAAGCCATTTTACTAAGGCTGAAAAATTGGACAGCTTCTGCCCAAAGAAGAATCAAGTGTCCTTCACCTCTATAAGAGGGGTTAGCCCTTCCAGGCCATCTGTCATCATTACATCACATGAGGAACCTACATTTATTGCCCTGAATCACCAGCTGAACCTAAATACTGTAAATTTGCACTGCCCTATTACTGAAGCTTCATAAGCAGAAGTACTCATTTGACCCAAGTATACCTACTTTGACGCTAAGGCCTCATATACCAACTGATTACACAGCACTGTATAAAAGAAGTTCTAAGATGTATAACAAAGATGCCATAATGAAAGCCAGCCATGCAGTATTCTGCAAGTAGGTTATGACAGAGTTCACTGCCCACAATATTAAAGAAGGTCATAGAATTCCCATTTGTGCTTTGCAAGGTGTTAAGGTTAAAGCACAACACAAAAACATTTTGATATTGTTAATATTTTGTGTGTACTATATAACACACTTCTGAAAACACACACACAAACAGAAGTCTGTCATAATAAATATTCTACAGTACAAGCCTCACTGACAAAATCATTCCATGTAAACGGGTTTCCCCAACTAGCCAATCACTGTCCCTGTCAGAAAATAACTCTTAAAGTCTCCCTGGTGACAAGAGAAATTAAGCAGACTACAGACGCTTCCTGTCAGTCTTATCTTTTCCCCTTTTTTGTTCCTGTCATTTTGTTTTTCCCCAAAGTGCAGACAGCAGCTCCTGACAGTTTTCCTCCTCAACATCCTTTTCACTCAAGCTGCCAAACATGTTTTTGTCACAGCAAGGACTAGATCTACTCACTAGAACTCCTAATTTGGGGAAGAGTTAATGGACATCTGCATCCTTTGTGATAAACCGCCAAATCGGTAAGAGACACCAGCCCAGACAAACATGTTGTAAGTCTGCAAAACATCTGAATCCAGATATCATTTTGCACCAATAGTTCTGCTTTACAGGTCTGCTCAGTTTATAGCATATAGGAAGATCAACATTTGCCTGAATGTCTGTGCATGGCTAGTGTTTTGTGAAGCAAATAGAACATATATATATGCTCAAATGATGGTCTCTAGCCAGGACGATATTTTAGGCCCAATGCTCATGTCTTATTAAACAAAATGTTGTGTCATTTTCCCCATCAGCATATTGCATTAGCAAATATCTGTGAACAATTACCAGAATTAACAAAACACACTTTAATTAGGCAATGACCACCTCAGGATGAAGCCTCTTTTGGTTATTAAAAAAATAGCTGGAGAAGTTGAGGACCTGAACCACAGCCCTGTATCCTTAATCCAGCAAGTAATAACCACCCAGGAAATGCCCAATTTGACACTAATTACTGCTATAATAAACCAGGAACATACAAGAACTGGAAAATAAAAAGCAATTACCTTTGGACATGCTGAAAAATCAAATGATTAACTGCAAGTTGCCATGGAGACAAGGTTCTGTTGACAGAGCTGGTCTTTTCCTAGCAACCTCACAGGCATTATCTACAACATCCCATTGGGTTTGCTATCATTATTAGGTAAGTGCCGACCAGGTGGTTGGTATCATACAAAATAAATAATACGGTCTCTGTCCCATTGGATATTGATAAAAGATTTCTACAGCTGTTAAAAATATAATTAAGTACATTTACTGCATAAGAATTCCACTCTGCCTGTTAGGCACTGCACTTTTTGGGGGGTGATGTGCAGCCAGAGTAGCTCAGGAGGCACTGTGAAAAGCGCCCTGAGCTGTCCATGGGAAGGGCAGTAGGGCAGCACATGCTCCCATCGTCAGCGGGCCAGTTCTGCTCATCAATGCTGAGAGGGTATTAGGCCGATACCCCTTAAGGATGGGCGAGTGCCCCTGCAGAGCACAAGGATTTATTATGAACGTCCCCTGTGTGGGACTCTGGAAGTGCGGAAAGGGTGGATCTTTGTACCTTTCCCCTTGGAGTACACATGGAGCAGTCAGATGGGTGATAAACTAGTACAGTGCTTTTCAACTTGTGGTCCATGGACCTCTGGGGGTCCACAAACTATGTCTAAGATTTCCAAAGGGATACACACCTCCATTTGAAATGTGTAGGGGTTCACAAATGACAAAGGTTGACAATCACTGAACTAGGAAGAAATCCAGTAAGATGGCTGAGTATAGGTAAGACAATACACTAGCATATTGCTGTTCATGTCTGTCTGTTGTTGTGTTGGGGATGGAGGGTGGTAGAGAATGAAGGTTTTCTTCTTTTAAATGATTTCTATGAACTTTTTGCAGTGGCCATTAGTAACCTTTTTCTAATGGGTTATTAATACAGGATTTGTATGGTTGCTAAAGTTCTCAAGGATATTGCTATGATGAAGTTTTCTTGGCAGTAAAGAAGTTGTCTTCCATTCTCCTGAATTAGCAATGATTACTACAGTCAAAATGCAACTTCATTCTAGACAAAATAGGAAGCAAGGACACCGAAACCAAATGAAATGCATAAAATTATAAAACAATGGCAATAACTATTTCAAGTATTTATTAACAGTAACAGGTTGCAAAGTCTCAAATGTGATTAGTGCAAGTGTTTCCATTTCCCTCACTCCTGAATTACTAGTGAGGCCAGAAAAAGAATATCTCTGGTATGCAAAGCCCTTTGATACAGACATTTCAAAAGGCTTGCACTTCTAAAATTCTACCAGTGCACTGCAGAAATCACACTTGTGAAAATGCTGGGGTCTAGGGAAGATGTTGCTGAGTTGAAAAGCCAAAATACAAGTCTAATACATCTAAAACAGTCCAAAGGAGTTATTTACTGAAGGAAGTTGCCTTTGGAAACAGAGTAGAAATGATATTTTGTTTAGGTTTCCAGTACTGTCTTGGAATTATAAAATTCTACCCGATCGTACAGGAAGGCAGCACTTTTTTTTGGTTTTATTAAATAGTAAATGTTGATGGAATACTTCCTATAGGACTGGAAATCCCTTGTACGACAGAGAAAGTTTTATGACTCAAGAACTTACCCACACATCCAAAGTTCTGATCCTGATAACACTTAGCCTGTGCTTATCTTTACTACCATAAGCCATCCCATTAGAATCATAGGGTTAGGAGGGACCACAATGGTCAATTTAATTGATTTCATTGGTACTACTAACAGTAAGTAAAATCAAGCATGTGCTTAAGCGTTTGCGAGATTGGGGCCAAAGATGCAACTTTCATGAAGAGTGCATCTGCTACCAGGCAAACTTTTCATAACCTGTCTACATCACAATGCTCCATATCAAACACTGGAATAATATTTGTCTAAATCCTGGCATTATATTTCTGTAGCATTTTTAACATGTCTTATTTTACAGTACAAGATCTGGCATTTAATGTCCTAACTGAAAGTCAAAGAACAATAAAGGAAGACGAGTGCAGTTATTTCTGGTCAATTGGCAAGACAACCGTTTAGATTACCAAGTGATTCACATATTAATATGCCAGAAAAGAAAAATGTGACTGATTATATTTGGTAAATTCCACCTACACAATATATCCTAGACATTCCTGTCATGAAAGTACAATGCAAACCCTTTCCAAAGAATGAATTATCGCAAAACAATTTCTCAGGAGTTTTATTCACAAAATGACATATTTCATGTTTGAGATTCATATCTCACTCTGAGATGCACATTGTGCTGCTTAAGTTATAACCTTCAGCAAATCAGATAAATGCATGTCTAAAAGATACCGTGTTGTCGGTCAACTCAGCAGGACCTCTATATTTGAAGTGAAGAATGTTTAAGCAGTGATTAAATGACAGCATGTGTAGAACTTGGTGAAATAATTATACTTAGAATACTTTTAATACGTTCATGACATTTTAATAAAAATCACATAATTATTTCTGTTTCATTATAAATTACTACTTATTGAAATAATTTAAGTGAATGATGTTTAACTGCAGCTTTTCATATTTGTGAAAGGCAAAAGGGGCTAGATAGGTACTGTCCAGAAAAATGAAATAATTACAAAATTCATTGTATTACCTCTCTGTAATATCTATATCTTTTTTCCCCATGATTTTGTACCATTTAAGGTCACTAAGGAAAAATGTTGTCCCTTATGTATCAATTTCTCATCTGAACGGGGGCATGGCTTCAGAGACAGAATGCGGACCTCAGTTCAGCATAAACACTCACTTAAAACTAGGTAGCATTGACTTCACAATGGGCCTATTAACATGCTTAAATTTAAACACATGCATTCCTGACTCAGGCCTTAGCTACCTCTGGTCCAATTAGCAGATGTGACTCAACCCACAAGCTGAGACTGAGGTTATACCCCTCCCACAGAAGGAAGTCCATTTGAATATAATTTGATTATTAGAGCAGGATCTGCTAAGATTTTCCAGGTATTTACAGGATCAGTCCTAGAACTAAATAGCATTGCCACTAAGTTCTAACTTAAAATCGAGTTTAATATCAAAAGCTTTAAAAACAAAAAAGGGATGTTTTTGTGGTTCAAAGTTCTAAGCATATTATTGTTACTCTAAAATGTTTCTAGATTTAATCAGTCTTCATCATGGACTGGTGCCTTATGGTATCTAAAAACAAAATATTTTCAATGAGTGCAGAGATTTCTGTTTGAAAATAGCTAACAAGCAGGTGCAGCAGCTGTTTCAGTTTTTGTAAGTTTTTTGTAATTGTCCAACTCAGGAGTATAGCACATGGTATGTATGTAACTATGCCTTTTAATATCAACTTAAAACGTATTGCATTGCGCAGGATAAACAGCAGCTGTAATGAGGGTAGTAAAGGACATGAAAAAGGATTCAGCAGTTTAGTAATAATTTAGGACCTAGTTTTGTAGCGTTACTCACATTGAGTAGAAGCCACATTGAAGCTACATAATATGATACATTTCAATCTGAATGAGCCTGACAGAAGAGGTCCCTCCGATAAGCAATAAAAAGATTTGCCTTTCCAAACTTCAGGAATTAAGCCACATTTTTTACTCCTTGCAGAACTGTTCCTAGTAGCTTATAGGGATGAAGTAACAGAATCAGAGGACTGCATTCTAAGAAATCATCTGAATTATTATTATGTATACAGTACCATAAATATGATTGTAACATTAGAGACAAATAATAAAACACGGCCCTTCTCTGAACAGCTTATGCTCTTTTGCCTCACTCAGCAAAGCGCTTAAGAGCAAAGCGCTTAAGTACATTCTTTGATGAATCAGGGCCTGATTTTAGACGTGATCCATTGAAAGTTGGCATACATGGGGAGAAAACAAAGGACAAGAGTTACAGCAGCAAAATCAGGTCTAGGCAGTAAGGCACACGACTAAGCATTTTGAATGTTAATTTTTTTTAATCTATGAAGATTCTTATTAAGACTAGGGTTCATAGTCCACATGGAAGGACTGAGTGCATTTTAAGGAAAGACTTTAAAGTGGAGTAGGAGAGGCATGCTGTATAGGGTCGGGTCAGGGAACTGTAGGCATGGTGGGCTGCACAGAAGGCAGTACAAAGACAGAATGGATGGATGGGGAACTTCTCAGAAATGTGTTTCTGAAAAATGCTATAAAGATTCTATATACAGTTATTCAGTTTCAGCCTTTATGGGGAGATTTTTCCCAGGACTTATACTTCCCGTATTTTGGTGAAACATGTTGGAAGAGAAAGTGAAACCTTCCCCTTGACCCACATACTTTCTGCTTGAGCTGTAGGTTGCCAGCAGAGGGCATGAACCAATTTTTTTGTGCGTTTTATATTGGCTTAGAAAACATTTTCATTTAAGAAGGGGTTAGCAGCATGCATAAAATTCTTTCCAAGCGACTTCTGATCTGTACAACAAATTTCTTAAAATGAGCATCCCAGCTCCAGCTCTTTTCATCCACAGATCTGAAAGTGTTTTAAACTGGAGGTCAGGATCATTTTCTCCAAGGGACCCAATAAATCAGTGGCAGAACTTCAAACAGAACCCAGGTCGCCCAAGTCCCAGTCCAATGTCCTAGTTATAAGGCCACACTGTCTGTCCATATAATAGCTACCATTGTTGGCCAGGCTTTAGATTTTTTTTTTTTTAATTCCCACAAATGTTTTGAAATGGTACCAATAAATACAGTGCTGATGCTCTTGTGTACTTTCCATGCATTATTAACGGTGTGTGCGCGCATGCGCGCGCACGAGAGAGATAAATGTTTTATTAGAAAAAGCAAATAAAAAAATCAGTGGGATGTTTGCCCAGAAGTATAAAAAGAAACTCAACCCTCACAATTGATTTGGGTTTCTTATAAATCAAATCATACCTAAATGTTTTTCCTAATTTTTTTTTTTTATATAAATGTTGTGTTGGAAATTTTGGAAACTGTGCAGCTGTTCAAATGTTAAAGAAAGCATCATTCATAACTACATGTTCTTTGGTAATGTGATGTTTAAAACAATTTTCAGAAAACTTTCCCACAACGTACAATGCTCCAGCTCTCAGTGCTAAGCATGTAGACTCAGAAAAAACACAACATGACTATCTCTGCATTCAGTTTGCCAGCTGAGGTTAGTTGAAAAGAGCGTTTAAAGCTCAGAGTCCACAAAAAGGCAGGGTCAGATGCAGTCAAGGAAAAAAAAAAATGTAGGTTTGAATGAGGGTGCATAAAAGGAAAAAAAGTCCTTCTACAGAAAGAATTAGAAAGAATGTACATCTGCTTAAGAGAACCAACTTGTTTTCAGGCTACTAGTGCACCAAAACATCTACCCCCACAAAATCTATGTTGTTTTCAAAGGAATGAGAGCAAGAGACTAATTACCCCCAGTCAAACTAGAGTCTTCAATTACACACTAGTGCTTGTGTAATTATCACTAACTTCTGCAAGCCCAAGAAAACAGAAAATGTAAGTGATGAGAAAGGCATTGTATGTCTACAAATCTTTGAAAACTGTAACTGTACTCCACTGGTCAGCATGTTTTATGTGTCCTCTTCTGTCTCCAATAGGATAAGGATCAGTTACAGCTTTCTGCTTGAGACCCTGGTTCTTCTGTTCAAGTTTTAGAGAATTGCGCTTTCAGTTCTGAAAGTCCCAGGTTCAATCCTGATCAGATAGCTGTCACAAAACACCAAGGGTTAAGAAAGGAAAGGAATTATTTAGCTCAGTGAAGGGGCTGTAACTAGGACTAGTAGGATGTATGGAATTCCTTCCCCCAACTAATATGATTGCTCAGCATATTTAAAACAACTAGATTAGCAAAAGTATAACAGGGACCCATCTTGTACCAATGGGGGAGATGGATAAAAGGAACTTAAGAAGTCTCACCTCATCTCTACATTGTGTAACTTAGCCTTGAATATCTATCTATTCCTAACCTAAGGTGCCTATTACCTTAGCATCTAAATGTTGTCATGCATGGAGCCTCAACCAACTCCCTTGGGAGTCTGTTTAACCACCAGGGTGCTATGATTATTAAAAATGAAATATCTGACCTAAAGCTTGCCAAGCTTCAGGATATTGCCATACATACAGAATTTCTTTGAGTAAGAACCAGGCCACAGGATGTTTAACAGTAGCTAGTAGCATGCCTTCTTTAAAGGAGACTTCAACTATTCCAGTCAATAAAGAACACCAGGCATTTGCCACCAGCTCCAGCTGTGAAAATGGAGAAACTCAACGGCTTTAGCATGTTTCCACAGCACCAGAGGGACTGCATTGAATCTGATCAGTCTTACATGGGAAAATTGCTAGCAATGAGAAACTCTCAACTCTGGAATTGCTAAAGGCAGGCCCAGTTAATCAGAGAGCACATATCCTGGAACAAGTCCATTAGGTGATTTGTTGCTTTAACAGGTTTTTCATGGATGAAGCTTGTTCTCCAGAACTTAGTGAAATTGTGTGCATTTGTGACAGAGTATTGTAATCAGCTAATATTCCCACTCTAATCTACAAATCAATAGCTTCTTTGGCCGATGCTTTGTGAATGGTAAAGGGTTAATTTAGTTTCCATAGCCATTAGGGCAAATGCACACACACTTTTTCTTATCGATTGCAATGTTCAACAACTAACCCCAGGAACTGTATTTGAAAAATGGATAAAAAGACTATGCATTACATCATGAAAAACCTACAATTTCCCCATGGCGAGATAAGCAGAATGCAATATAGGCATTCTTTCCTGAGCTTTACTGACTAGTAGAAGCTGGAATTGCTGCAGAGATGGCATCCTGAGACAGAGAAGGGGGCCACACAAGAGACATGCCCCCTCACTTTTTAGCAGCTAACTCTGACCACCACACTTTAGTGTGGAAGAGCTCTGGAAACAAATATGTCCAGATCCTCCTGCTTCCAAAATGGCAGTTTGCTATGACTGGGGGTGAAGGGAAGAAAGTAAAACTGGGTATTCCAGAAGGATCCTATCTTTACTCTAGTCTTCCTACCCACAGCAGCAAAAGCAAAAACCAATCTTGCATCTGCAACAGTCAGTGTGTAGCACAGGTGTGGATGTAAACCAATCTGTGGAAGCAGGCTTACACTACCTAATCTGCTTTTTAATCCTTTTTGTGCCTTGATGCATAGTAAAGAAAAAAAACAACACAACTGTTCCCTAAGACTAATTTCTTGTTGCATTAGTTGACCCAGTGCACAGCCCATTACCATGGCTTTTGCAGCATTGTGCATAACTCTTCCCCCATAATCTGCATGTGCTGCGGTTATGAGATTCACTCCCATCGAAACTTTAGACAACTGGGAATGTTATATCAAAGCCAAATGCTTATTTGGTTTAAGCTTTATTTGTTTCAGAAAACTGTTAATTATGAACAACTTTATAATTCGTTTAAATCTGTCTGCATGAAGTCACAATATGCAACAATATGGTCACAATAATTAGTTTATAGATATTTCTTACTAAATCTCCAACCCCCCCCCTTTTAAATAAAATGCCTTTATTTTATGCTCAAATTAATGTTTAAAAATTGTTTCAATTTTAAAAGCCTAAAGGGAAAATAATCTTTGACTGAGGTCTGGGTTGCATTTTCAGCCCTTCATGCGTCTCTGGCAACACAAAGTAGCTGTAAATCAAGTAGATCCCCTCACCAGGGACACCACGATAAGGGCATTCCCTGGATGGTGTATAGCACTATACAAAGAATGAAGCTGTATGGCCAGAGCATGCTGCATTCAGCTGTGCTCCTCTAGCAGAAGGCCTCTACAGGCTGGTTGGGTATCAGAGTGTAAATCAGAACAGACCTCAGGTTGCTCTAATTTATTTCAGGGGATGGACACCATACAGAGAGATGCTATGGTGCCTTTGCCCCTCCAACTATCCCATTTTCCTGCACCAAGTGTAGCTACAAAAATTCTTTGTTTGCCTTAAAGATTCTTGTAGTGATTTTGTATATTGTAGATTATTATATTATGCACATATGTACAAAAGTGTATTCCTATTTAACATTAAGGTGGACTTCATGAATACATGAATCAGAATTCTTGCATTTCTAAAAATAACTGTACCCTAAGTGAAAAAGTATATGCATAAAATTAAAATCTAACTGATTTTCCCCAACAGTATTAATGTAATCAACACTTCCACTCAATTAAACATTCAAGCCATCCATACATTAGTGTCAGCAGTCTGAACATTCACTGTGTCTTCAGCACAGTTCATTATTGGTTATTGCAGGCAAAGATCATTGCACATGACAGTTGCTTTTAGGGTCCTATTAACCCTCCTTAGGTTTCCTCAATTATTATTGTTTTATTTTTATGGCCAAGATTGGGCAACCACCAGCAATCAATAATGATCAATTTATTACACAGTCTGTTCATTTTAAATACAACAAGATTAGTTTTCTGTCATGCAGGATTAGCACAACAAAGGCACCAGGCAGACATTTTATTACTTTTATTTGCATAACCATATTCTGATTTGCACTAACTATGCATTGGGTTATCACTGAACGTTTCTGTTAGTGGATGTTTAGTGCAAAACACTAAAGATAACACTTATATGTACCTCTTGGTATAGATGTTCTCAGTGTACAGCAGCTGTTAAAAAAGACTGCTTTCAGTTGCCCATCTGTTTAGTACATATCAGGGTGAAAACCAAAGCCTCCGCCTTTCTTAGAGACGTAGGGAATATACAGTACCTTCAAATTAGCATTAACTTGCACAGATGGCAAACAGCTACCACATAGCACTAGGCCAAAGTATTGACTTCATAATAAGTCTTTAGGAATAAAAAAGACTGGTCTGTAAGGAGGGTGCTGTTTATTTACATCTTCTGTTTCCCCAGCAGGCTTTGCCAGAAGCTATGGCTACAAATATGGAAGCTGTGATGACATGCCATTCCCAGCATGCTCTGGTCACCTGGATCTTGGAGAAAGGCTCAGTGGAAACTAACAAGAGCCAGCCTCTTACCGCTCAGGAGAAAAGGAAAGTCCAGGCCACTCTGCCTATAGGCTCTGAATCAGAGTTGTAAAGTCAAGGTCAGCAGGATGGGCGCTCTCTCTCTCCCCTGAAATTTCTTCCCACCTCTCAGCAACAGCATCTCCCTTTTTCATCTTACAGATATAGGCAAAACTGGAGTAGGGCGATTCTAACCCCCAAGGTTTCCATTTATAATCCTTTTATGGATCTGTATGCCCAATAAAAATAACTTTTATATCCTCTCCAGTAGGTCCAACCTGGCATCCCTGAGAAGAAAACTGATTAAGAACCTGAAAATGTAAACAGGAAGATGCCAGTGTTGCACAGATCCACTTTGTTCTGAAGACTGACAAAAGCAATCAGCAGTTTTATTTATGATTCCCCCCTCCCACATCTAGGAAGTTTTGCTACATTTGAAATGAAGAACTCAAAAGTATTGCAGAGCCAGTGACATACTAAATCTTTAGGTGGTTGGAATGGAGAGAAAGAGAGAGAGAGATTGATTAGCAGTTGCCCCATCCAGATAGATACCCACATCTGGCAAGTTTCCTCAGGAAGCAGAGAATGAGAGGGCAGAGTTAATGAGGAAGAGTATCAATCACAACATGTAAGCAGGAGCCAATGCCATGTGTGCTGTGCAAATGCTGAATTAAACAAAAATAGCTATAAATAATAAACTGCTTTCCACACCTTAGTCACTACCCTCCCACCAATAAAATCGCAGTGCTGCAGTAACAGCTTCTATCTTGCTGTTGTCATATCTAACATGAAAATTTTGGAGGTAGGCAAAATAAGTCTGATCCAATTTCCACTGAAATTAATGGGAGTCATTCAACTGACAGCAAAGGAAGTTTGAACTGGGCCCAGAGTGGGCAAATTCTCTTCACAGCACAGAACATTTCTGCGGGCTTTTTCAGAACCAATCTGCAACCTGTCAGATCAAAATAAGTACAAATATTTTTAAACTTAGAAAGGCATGTTAGACTCAAACTAGTCCAACACTACATATAAAAATCAAGTACAGAAACAGAACAATGTACATCTCTCACTTTAGACAAACCCTTTGAAAAGCAAAATGATAATAGTGTTCTGCTGGTTACATATGGCCACAGCATGAGCCAAAAGGGCAAATCTATGCATTCCATGGGTAAGGCACAAGAGACCTGAGGCCACTTCAATTTTCTACTTTAACAATAACAAAATTGCTTATTATTTGTATTACAATAGCACCTAGAGGCCCCAGTCAAAGTGAGGATCCCATTGCACTAGGTCAGGGGTCGGGAACCTTTTTGGCTGAGAGAGCCATGAACGCCACATATTTTAAAATGTAATTCCGTGAGAGCCATACAATATGTTTAAAACTAAATACAAGTAAATGTGTGCATTTTATGTAAGACCAACACTTTTAAAGTACAATAAGTCTCTGAATTCTTTTTAATAACGTTGTTATGCTGTTGCTAACCAATGATTAATAAAGTACTTCTTATTAATGTGACTTCTGGTGCTGCATGGTTTTGCTGATGGCTTTGTAGTCTGGTTGATACGTGGTGAGGTTAAGCTTCATGCAGGCTTTGAGACTTCCATTCGTTAAACGTGATCGTAGGTTGGTCTTAATGTTCTTTAGATGTGAGGAAGACTGCTCACATGCATACGTAGAGCTAAACATTGTCAGTACAGCAATACTCACACGCTGCAGTGTGTGGTATGTGATGGGAAGCGCGTTCCAAGTTTTGACAATCAGCTGGTCCGCGGGTTGAAGTTTTTTCATTTCTCCCCACTTGTGTTTGCTCGCCAATTCTGCTTGCTGTCGTGCAAGTCTTTCCAAATCTTCATTCAGTGACTTGAACTTATTCACCCACATGTCTGAGGCCTTCAGGTCAGCAGCTTGTAGCTCAAAATCTCTGACGGAGACACCGGCGATGTAACTCAGGTCGGTGCTGTCCACTGCACACTCGTGTGGATGGGTGATCAACTTAAAAAGATGAGTGCGCTCACGAAATTCTCCAAAGCGCGCTTTGAATGACTGCATGAGATTAGATGTGAAGCCCGCTAGCTGCTGAAGATCAAGATGTTGAGCAGGGTCACTTGCTGTGCATGCATCTTTAAACTCTCCCAGTTTTTCAAAGTGTAGTAAACGACCTGTTTCAATGTCGGCGATGAAGAGTTCTAGCTTGTTTTCAAATGCAAACACTGCTTGTTGAAGGGATAAGACTGTATTTCCAACGCCTTGCATTTTCACATTGAGCTGGTTCAGATGTTCAGTCATGTCCACGAGATAGTAGAACTTCAGGAGCCACTCAGTGTTAGCTAACTCAGGATGCTCGACGTTTTTCATTTCAAGAAAAGTCCGGATTTTGCTCAGACAAGCCGCGAAACGGCTGAGCACCTTCCCTCTTGACAACCAACGCACATTGCTGTGCAGAAGCAGACCAGGATAATTATTCCCAACTTCATCCAGCAGTGTTTTAAACTGGCAATCATTTAAAGCTCGGGCAACAATAAAGTTGACCACCCGAATGACCAGCGACATCACCTCACCAAGCTGCTCGCCACACATCTGAGCACAAAGCGCCTCCTGATGTAGGATGCAATGAAAACTTAGGATGGGTCTCTTTTCATGTTCATGAAGAAGCACTACGAATCCTCTGTTTTTCCCCCACCATGCACGGAGCACCATCAGTACACACCGAAATAAGTTTATCCATCAGTAGATTTTTCTTTAGCGAGCTCAGTGAAAGACTTGAATAAATCCTCCCCTCTTGTTGTCCCTTTCATAGGCAAAACAGCAAGACTTTCCTCACGTAGTGTGTCACCGACAGCATACCTTGCAATTACGCTGAACTGTGATAAATGGCTTACGTCTGTTCACTCATCCAAAGCAAGAGAAAAGAATGGTGCTGCATTTATGTCCTTCACTTGTGTTGCCTCAATTTGATTTGCCATCATGATGGTATGATTGTGAACAGTTCTTGCCGACTGAGGCATGTCTTTTATTCGTTTGATTATCTTGTCTTTATCCGAAAAGTCGTCAAAAAGTTCATTGGCAACATCAAGCATGAATGTTTTGGCATACTCCCCATCTGTGAATGGCTTTCCGTTTCTCACAATTGCTAAAGCACCAGCAAAGCTAGCCGAATTCCAGTCACCTTGTTGAGTCCAAACACGGAGTTGCTGCTGACTAGCTTGCACTCTGCACAGTAGCTCTTGACATGCTTTCTTCCTGCTGTCCCCCGCAGGATATTTCGATGCAAATGTAGTATGGCGTGTGTCAAAGTGCCACTTTATATTTGACCGTTTCATTGATGCAATTTTATCATTGCATATTAGACCCACTGCAGAACCTGCTCTCTCCACAAAGGCGAATTCCTCTGTCCATTCCTGCTGAAAAGTACGATACTCCTCATCTTTTTTTCTTTTAGCCATCTTCTTCGATAAAAGGGTTTCTGCAATTAGCTAGCTGACTACTTGATTAAAAGGAGGGAAGTTTACTTCCTGACCTCACAACGACCCATGTACGTTACGCATTGTCCAATAAAAATTTGGTGTTGTCCCGGAGGACAGCTGTGATTGGCTCCAGCCACCTGCAACGCGGTTCAGTTATCGCGGCCTCACTGCATCGCGTTTTTTTTTAAACAGACAAGGCAGCGTCAATTTCACTGCGGAGAGTGTGTCCTGCTCCCGCTCAGCAGTGAAATTGACAAGGCAGAGTCATTTTCACTGGGGAGAGCAGTTCCTACTTCGCGGATTTTCACCTACCTCAGGGGTCTAGGAACCTAATACCCGCGATAAGTGAGGGATCACTGTACATGAGAATGTTTTATATTTTTTAAGTTATTTTTTTTATTAAAGATTTGTCTGCGAGCCAGATGCAGCCATCAAAAGAGCCACATCTGGCTCGCGAGCCATAGGTTCCCGACCCCTGCACTAGGTACTGGATAAGCATGTAGAAAGAATCTCTGCCCTGGAGAATTTACAATCTAGGTTAAAGACACAATCAGGAAGGTAACAATAGGAAGGAAAGGGGACGGTAGGTAACATGAAGGTGCTGTTACAAAGATCAGCTGCATGAACATTTGATGCTTACATGATTCAAAGTTTTAAAATAGGTGTTGGCAACCTCCCCAGCAAACAAATTAGTATAGTAAGTTTATATTGCACTAACCATTCTTGTTCGGCAAATTGATATTCATATGAGGTAGTTCTGAAAAATCATTATGCTACAAACCAGTCTGAAATATTGCCCATATTTCACATTTTTATTCTTTTCTCACAGCTAGACTTTAGGGTTGCTAAGGAGAGTGAGGGGTCTAGGGTTCCAGCTCTATTTTACCAGCAAAACCCCTATGTATCCATTTTTATGCTCACTATCACATCATTCACATTCTGTTCTTTAGGCCTATTCCAATTAGACATGTTTCTAAGGTTGCTCAGTTTTTTCAACTAGCAGAATGTGCACATGTTCTCTGAAACAGAATGGCTGATTATATGAATCAGTCATCATCTTAAAAGTAATTCTAAGATCTCTCTTTATTAGGAAGGTTTCCACTTGCTCGATCAGATATGTTTTTAAATCACTTTGGTTTTGGTTCTACAATGCCCATAGTACTATTTATGGAAGACAAGCATTTTCTGAATTTCAAAGACAGTTTTGAAGCATTCTTGATGTTATTTTACTTACTACTTGGAAATATGCATAAAAAGAATGAGAAGCACAGATCTAAGCTTTTCTACTGCCAGAAAATTAACATAATCTTATTACTGGTCTTGATCATTTGCCAAATTAAAAAATATAGCAAGCATTTTTATTTACTATACTTTCACAAATCTGTTGCTTATTTTCTCTTTAAATATATACTCTTTAAAAAAAAAATCACGCAACAATGAATAATTGGAATTTAGTCTTAAACCCTCACCTCACCCAAAGGAATAATCTGGGCAGCTGCATGACAGGGAAAGCCATAGATGATATCTACTCTCTCACTGTTTGTTTATAATCGAAAGTCTTCATTCTTTCCAGGAAACAGGTCAATATTTCTAAAACAGTGAACTGGACGTCCTGGAGAGTCCAAGTACCCTACACACAATTAATACATTAACAACATTAATTTAATGAGGGCAGTGACTTCTGAGAGAATCATCTGTGGAGATAGAATGTAGTCTTTCTGATTAAACAAAATCAGAAATATGTCCCTACCACATATTGGATTCAGAGGAAAACTGTCAGTGGAGATAAGGTTTTCAGAGTTTATCTCCTCTATACGTCACCCACCAAAGAGTAAATCATCTCCCACTGCAGATTTGATGTGCCGTTTAGTTGTGTGTCTACCAATAATCTCAACGTGTTCTAGCTAGTACAATACAATGCTAACACAAAAGAACATAATATTAAATCAGAAACTAAGGATTTTTCACCTGCTCCTGGCAGAAGATATATTTGGTAGGTATCCCTATGTATAGTAGACTGTGGGAATCTGATTTAACAGAAGTCAGCAGCTACTCAGAAACTATATATCACATTGATCGTCTGAAACATCTGCCCATCAGGAATTAGGGAACTTGTTATTTATAGAGTGTCATGGATATGGTTTGTTGCAGTCACAAGACAAGTGCTCTGCCCAGTAATACTCTCCTCTCCTCACACCAATCAGCAACATTTTAGCATTGCTGGGATTCAGGCTTAGCTAATTTGCTGCTATCCAGTTCCAAATTTCAGTATTCGGATTCCTCAGACACTGCATGAGAAAGAGGGACAGCCAATAGTGTCTAATATTTTTGTCTATCATTTGCACAGCTGTCACAGAATGGGCAGCATCCCAAATGGGATGGAACTGAAGGAAAATATTTGAAATATTCTCTGTCCTATGTCTATAGAAAACATTTCTTCTGCCTTTCCTTCAATCTCCATTGCAGCAGATACAGGCTTTCTATGTAGTTCTTCACTTCTGAAATTTAAGTTTTCCAATTTCCTTCACTTGGTCAATTTTCATTAATCAGAATCTAAAATAAGACATCCATTATTATGACCAGTCTAAGTAAATGCCTGATCCAAAACCCAGTGAAGTCAATGGGAGACTAAGAGAACTGCATTTAATTTCCTTTTTGTTGCGCCAAGGGACAGTGGATGCTTAGAGAGACTGGCATTATGGATTTTATTCTAATTGGTGAAGTTCTGTGTTTTTGCCCTAGTGCTTACTTTTCGCTTAAAGCCTCCACTCTCCCCCTTCTTGGCTTCTGTCACCTCATCTTGAAAAAAGACATAGCAGAAGTAGAACTGGGGAGGCATGGAAGTTTTCCATAAGAGGATAAAGATTAGTTCTGTTTAGTTCGTAAAAATAATGGTCAACAGGGACATAGTAGAAATATAGAAAAATAAGTCATATGAAGATGAAAAGTTAGCCATTCCCATTTACCAAATTATAAAATGCAAAAACAAGCAAACGCTCATTGAAGCTGGAAAAAAAAAATTAACTTGAAATTCTATGTGATTAACTTGTGGAATTCATTGCCATCAGGTATCATTGAGGGTAAGATCTTAAAAAGGTTCAACACAGGATTAGATATTCATATGGACAAAGGAAACATCAAACAATTACCCCAAGTAGGATAAAAAATCATCAAGGATATACATTCTCATGCTGCAAGGCATAAGCCAATCTCTAACTGTGCGGGGTTAAGAAGAACATTCTCTTAAGAGTTTTTGCACAAATCCAGTAGTGTCACCGTTGTAGATAGGATACCAATCTACATGGACCATTTGGGCTGATCATCCAGCATGTTAATTCCTGTGTTGCAGAATCAGTAATCTCTCACAGATACTGGTTTCCTTCAGTTCCTGGCCTGAATATCCCTCCAGGCCCAGACACTCCTGCCTCCACTCGCTTTATTGTGCCCTCTACTTACTACAAGCAATGAATGCACATGAAGTAGTAGGGGGTCAGTAAACATGAAATGGAACAGTATTAACATTGTTATACATTTCTATAAATTATAGAATTAATATGTTCGTTAGTCTAACATCTCAGCCCAACAGGAGTGCTTTTTCAGGTGATGGATCTTAGCAGTATTTGCCTTGACTTGTGGTATCTTTAAGCGACTCTTGTCAAAGAAGGGAAGGAGCAAGAAGAGAAAGAAGCTGTCAAACAAAACAGTGGAACTTGCTGCCACACTTCTTCATTTTGAGCTTGTTTATTAAGGAAAGAGGGAGCTTTTTCATAGAAAATGGGAGTCTCTTCGCTAGCAAATCCCAGTACTGTTTCCTACATTAGCATTTCCCCACAGAGAGGAAGTCAAGACTTAGTATCATATCTGTTTGAAAAAGCGTGTGTGTGAGAGAAAGATTTTTTCCAAAAGGAGGAGAAACTCCTTTTCACCCTCCACTGTCTGCTCCCAAAAATGAAAATAAAGGATTAAGAGTAGATTAAAATCGTGTCATATGGATTAAAACTATACATTCCTTTTCAAACACAAACCAGAGTTGAAATATATTGTATAGCACTGATGTGTTTGATTAGGTTCATTATTTAGTGTAACACACACACGCGCTTTATATATCAACACAAACATACACATGCTATTTCTACAAATAAATACAATTCCTTATGTTGTAAAGTCCATTTTATTAGACACTAAAATGCAAAAGAATCATTTCCAAAGTATCCAAAACCAGTTGATTTGTCACCCGGACTGAGAAGTGCCATTTTTAACTAACATTGTGCTAAGGATTGAGAGTTAGTCACAAAAAACAGGAGCAGTATCCAATTTCTAAGCTATGACAACATAGTGCTTGGCTCTTTGTAAAGCATTGCTCATACATTTGGTTTGGCAGGAGCTTAAATGAGGCTGCTCATCATCAATTAGAATGCCCACCATCTATGTTTAAGGCATTTTTAGACTGCAAGCTGTTCAGGAATGGGGACTTTTTCCATGCCCATGAAACAGCAGGCATACTAAACAGTGCTAAATAATAATGTTTAATAATAGGAATAGAATTTTACAGCCCATCAGGCTTTTAATGCTTCATCTAGTTCTCAGACCAAAAAAAAAAGTAATTAAGATAGAGCCAAAATTGTAAGTAGATATTGATTAATAACATTAATTTAAAAGAGCCTGGGCAAGCTAGTTCCAGCACACACAACCTATGCACCCTAAGGGAACAAGTCTCTCCACAAATATCAGATGGATCCCATTAATTAATGGCTGTAATGCCCTAACACAGCACCATATGGGAGAGAGCATGGTCAAGTGGAGAGGGCTCCAGACTGAATGAGGAGGTCTAAATTTATACCCACATCTGTCACCGGCTCACTGCATGTCTGTGGGCAAGTCATTTCACCTCCTCTCAGTGCAGAAGCGCCCTCAGAAATTTTTCAAATGATGCACCCAACTGAACCACTCTCGCTTTAACTTAGCATGTCACCTAGACTTTATTTTGGTCTTACACTCCCTGACAAAACAGGCAATTAAATTAAAACAGAGAGGGGAGGAGAGGATAAATCAAGGAAAGACCCCGTAGGGAGGTGATGAGGGTCAGTGGGATCCAGGAAGCTGCAGTGTGGGTTGGTAGGTGCACAGGGGGAACCGACGGAAACGGAGTGTGCGTGCGTTGGAGGGCAGGAGGGGAGACAGGAGGGTACCTTTGGGGCTCCAGCCCAAAGTTTCTTCTCCAACAAAACTCCCACATGGAGCAAGGACACAAAACAAAAGTTGCCCCCCGAGAGCAGAGCAGTTCCCATATGCAGTGGCAGCCAAGCCCAGTGCAGGGAAAGCCGGAGATCCCAGGCATTACCACCAATCCCTGTAGAGCCATCCCTACTGTAGATGCCATCCCCAGCACCTCCCTCATTGATTTTATGCCATGATCAACTCTCACCTTCCAGCCTGCCAAGTGTCACTGCCCATCCCTGAATTCCTCTGCAGCCACGGAGTATGCCCAGGAACAGCTGAAGCCACTGCCTCCCCTCTCTCTTCCCCACCAGTGGTACGCATCGTGCATAACATCTGCACAGCTGTGGGTGCCAGAGTGATAAAATGGGATAATAAAACCCAGCCAAACAAAGGTCACATTTTACCTCACAAGTGTGTTAGAAGGTTTATTTCATTAATATTTGTAAAGTGCTTTGAGAGCTTTTAGAGGAAGTGGGTGTTGAAGTGTGAAATATTTTTATTAAAGAGTTATTAAAACTACATCAGATTCCTCTCACTGCCAAATACATGTTTGAACACCAATCAGCTCCCAAATAAGTTTGGTAGTAGGTTATCAGTGGTAGACGTTCCATCCTATGCAACATCTAAAATTAGCTTAGACAAAGTACTACAAGGAACAATCTTGTGTCAACAAGGAGATAGACTAACAAGAACCTAAAACGTTCAGAGATATGGTTTAATCTCACTACAGTATGAAAAAAAATTAAGGCCAAAAATAAACTTTGCTAATTAAAGAAAAAACATTAGTCATCAAAATCCAACGTCTGTGAAAAACTGTCTTCCTTTTGACAACTGGTCTGCTGTCAGGGACCATTATAGTCCCATGCTTTTAGGCAAGAATCTGTACTAATCCCAGTCACCTGGTTTTGAATTATTCTTAAGGAAGGTACATATAGGCAGCAGGAGATAATTGTGGTCCATCTGCTAACCTAATCGGTACAGGTTTAGATCAAATTAAAAATTGCATTTGGCTTCTATCTGGGTGGCTTTACAAAAAACAGTCCTGTCTTCCCTAGCCTTTCCAAGAAAAACAGGAGTATAAAGTTTAACAAACAGCAATGGAGTAGAGGCTTTTTTTATGCTTACAGGTTTACTACAATTACTACTTCATTTATTTTTGTGAGTTATTTCTTTGGATTTCTACATATCCAGAGCACTATGCACCCTAACAAAAAACACACAAAAATAAAAAATTCAAACAGCAATTTACATATTTCCCCACCCCTCCCTGATAGTCAGTAGAAAAAAAGAATGATGTTTTGAAAGTTATGAATGTGTTGACTATTGAAAATGTTACATATATTTAGCAATTTCTCTTCATCCACATTCTTTGAGAAGTCTTGAATAGGATATTATCTAAGCTTCAAAGGCACTGGAATTAACAGTATGCTACAGATATTAATATTTCCATAGTGAGACATCTACATGAATCCTCAACGATTCTGTTCTGCTCATGAGACATTAATTTGAATACAATGAACAGTGAGAGAACTTATTGATAAACATTAAAGAAAAGTTTTGTGAATAAGAATTAATTTGACAGTTCTCCAATATATTTTAAAATGGTCAACATATCTTTACTCTCTTAAAAAAACCTAAACCACCACCAAGTCATTCATTCAATACATTTAGTGAACAAAAAAACCAACAAAAATGAAGTTTGCTTACAGGACAGCAAAGCAAATGAAGCCAAAAAATAGCACTTTGCAAAAATCAAAAAGCCTATTCCATTGACAGAGTTTGCATACAGTTCACAGTTGCACAGCATCAACATAAGATTTACTTCTATCTGCCACTAAAAGGTGACATTACATTTCAACACCAAAGTTGCAGTCACTTAATCCATTAGTGAAGTTCAAAGAGAAGGACTGTGTGTTCTTGAGTCCACAGAAGACACTTAAGAGCCAAAGAGGAAGGATAGTCTCCAGATTAAAGCACATAATTGTCACTATGGAGATCTGGTTTATTTCCCCAATTCTGCCAGAGACTTCTCACATGATCTAACGCAAGTCATCTTTGTGCTTCCATTTCTCCATTACATAAAAAGAGGCATAATGCCTATCTCCAAGGTGCTGTGAGGCTTAATTTATTACTGTTCGTAAAGCACCAAAAACTCTTTGAATGGAAGACATTAGCTGTATACTCCATGTTGTAAAAGAACAGACAGGATCTCACAAAATGGAATGACTGGGCAACAAACTGGCAGATGAAATTCGATGTCGATAAATGCAAAGTAATGCATATTGGAAAAGATCATCCCATCTATACATACAAAACGATGGCATCCAGATTAGCGGTTACTACTCAAGAAAGATCTAGGAGTCTGTGATGTTCCCCTCTGCAATCTGGACTGGTGCATAACTGTGTCACCCCAATCCCTCACTCATGGAGTCCATCTTGCACTTGCTATACTGTGTAAACTCCCACTCCTGGGTCAGCCCACGCACAGTCTCCTACAAGCAAGCGGTTCTTGCCTTAGTGAGTGAGTGCTTCTGGCCAGCCACTTATGGGACTATGCAATAGAATGACCCCAGTAAACACCCCCAGACCCAGTTACAACCTAGGAACTGCCATTTTATGAAGTTCAGTGCTGCCCACCGGACTCTACAAGCTCATTGGTTAGTCAATTTATCAAAGAAGTCGATATGCACCAACTCTGTCACTCTCAATTAAATCTCTGCACACACCCAAACCACAAGCACTGGTTTAAATAAAACAGAGAAATAAATTTATTAAGTACAGAAAGGTTTTAAGGGATTATAAGCCAGAGGAAAGCAGGTCAGATTTGATTAAAAGTAAATAAAAGGCAAATTGCGTTCTAAACTAAGCTTAACACTTCAGTATCTTCACAGTTTTAGATAATATTCATCACAGGCTGTCTGACTCTTTCAGCCATGCCCTCCCCCCTGTCGACAGTCCTTCAGTTACTTGATATTGTTTTGTAGATTGATTGCAAGAGAGGTCAAGATACCAAAATGCCTCCTTTAATATATTTCTTCGCCACACCCTGGGGTCAGGTGATCAGCAATGTACAGCATGGTTTTTCCTCCACTTGAGTCAAATGGGCATCACTTATCAGATACTTAGGCAAGTCCATTGTCCATGGAAGAGCTGAGTTGTTTTATGCATGCCTCAGTGAGGCGTTATTTACCTCTGCTTTTGGCGTTTGCCTGGATCTATTCAAGCCATGTGAGATACATGTTTGGAAATATTACATAGCGGAGCTTCATAACCATACACGACATTGCAAGAAACATACTACTATAACAATTACATTCAGCATGTCATAAGTATTCAAAAATACCTTACGTGACATACTTTGCATTAAACAATACACAGTTACACCATAAGGGTGAACATGAATGATACACAATCACACCATAAGGGTGGACATGGGGTGCAGTGTGTCAGAGTCTTTATGCGTAATTCTCTGAAAACATCCACTCACTCAATGTGCAGCAACAGGTAAAAAGCTAACAGAGTTAGGAACCGTTAGGAAAGGAAGAGATAAGACGACCGCCAATATTATACGGTCACTATATAAATCTATGGTATGCTCACAATTTGAATACTGTGCAGTTCTGGTCACCCCGTCTCAAAAAAGTTCCAGTAGAAATGGAAACAGCACAAAGAAGGGTAGCAAAAATAATGAAGGGTATGGAACTGCTTGGAGAAATTAAGACTGACTGTTGAGCTTGGAAAAGAGACTGCTAAAGGAGGATATGATAGAGGTCTATCAAATCATTGATAGTGAGGAGAAAGGAGAATAAGGAAGTGCTATTTACCGCTTCATGTAACACATGAACCAGGGGTAGACCAATGAAATTAATATGCAGCAGATTTAAAAACAAACAAAAGGAAGTAGTTGTTTACACAGTACATAGTTAACCTGTTGAACTCATTGCCAGGCGATGTTGTGAAGGCCAAAACTATAAGTAGATTCAAAGAAGAATTGGGTAAGTACTTGCAGGATAGATTCATCAATGGCTATCAGCCAAAATAGTCGCGGATGCCACTTCATGCTCTGGGTATCCCTAAACCTCTGACTGCCAGAATCTGGGACTGGACTACAGGGGATGGATCACTTAATAAATTGCCCTGTTCTGTTTATTCCCTTTGAAGCATTTGGCATTGTTAAAAGGCAGGACTCTGAGCTACATGGACCACTGGTCTTACCCAATATGGCCATTTTTATGTTCTTAACTTAGGAAAGATGTGCAGTCCACACAAAAAATTAAGGGTTACTAGTTGGCTGCATTTCCCCTTGAGCTAGTGACCATGGCTGTGTAGATGGTAGTGGGAAATGGCACAGGTCTCTGGTATAAACTGAGCATTGGAGACAATATATTGGAAAATCATCAGAGTCATGCCTCTGTCTGCCACACCCAGGAAGATGCTTACATGGTGTTTGCTAATGAGAGGCAGCCACAGCACCAACTTATGAGGCTGGAAAAGAGACCCCCCAAAAAAGTTTGAATTTCTCTGCTTTTTATGATATTGCATTATTTTTTCTTGGCATATTGGTGGATTAGATTTCTCTCTTTGGTCTATTTTTTCCTTTTACATTATTTTGTGTTTAAACAACAAAACAAGCACTTAAAGAAAGTTGTGCCTTCCAACCTTAGTTGTCTTTCTTTTTATCAATAGGTTGACAATAGAAATAATTTTTTCATTAATTTTTTCAAAAAATAGTTCACAATATTGGATTATCCAGCCAAGTTAAAATAATGTATGCATTGAAAGTTATGTCTGCATCTTATCTAACTGGCAAGTCTTCTATTCAACAAAGTCATAGCAGTTAACAACGAGGTTCTCTGGCTACTAAAGGTTGCGGTTTCCTTAGTTTAAAACTGATGAACCACATAGACAATGTAAAGGAGGCCTCTCTGAATAAGAAAGACATATATATATAGTTCATTTACATAGACTGCTCTGGTTTACAGACAGTATGATACTTTAATTTTTATAAGCAAAAACTAAGCTTGGAATCAAAGACTTCCGCAATAGTTAATTCAGCCTGAAGCTACATGTATTTTCAAGTTTGATTTATATTCTACAGTCAATTCATAATGCATCTCCATTTACATCTCCTTATTTCCCAAGTTTCTACCTTTTAAATGTGTGTTTTAAAATTAGGTGACAGAAGCACTATGTTGCATGATTTCTATTTCACCAATGATACTTAGTTGCAGCTAAATAAAAATATATAGGTTAGTACATAGAGTCATTTGAAAAAAAAAACTATGTAGGAAAGTGCAAAATGGAAAATGCTAGAATTTCATTTTTCCCTCCTCTGGCTGTCCCTGACCTGCACTGAAATGGGAAGGAGAAAGGGAACTAAGGACTCATTTCCTTTATCACTGTTAAACAGGAAAGGCAACCCAGGGCTGAGGAAGACAGCAACCGAAGAGTTAATTTCCCAAGGAAAAGTCTTATTTGCATAGTCATGTATTCATGTCATGAGGTTGCACAAGTTTGAAGGCATTGCGTGGCATTGACAAAAATAGATGTAATCCTCTAGCAATGTCCCATGTAAATTTAAAATAGGGACACGGAAGCAACAAGAGGGACATCAGTGCAGAATATGCTCAGCATCTTAGATATCTATACAAAAATACAAGGAGTACGGAGAATAAACAGGAAGTATTAGTCCATAAACTAAATTATGGACTAATGGCATCACAAGTGGTAAGTCTCAGGACTGGAATATTGGCACAGAGGATATAGCTTGTTCAGGAAGGACAAGCAGGATAAAAAGAAAGAACATGTTGCATTATATATCAAGAATATACATGTTTGTTCTGAAGTCCAGAAGGAGGAGAGAGGCAGACCAGTTGAGAGTCTGTGGGTAAATATAAAATATATATAGGGGTGAGATCATGGTAAGGATATACTATGGACCACCTAATCAGGAAGAGGAGGTGGATGAAGCATTTCTGGAAAAAACAAAAAATATCCAGAACGCATGACCTGGGCAAACTAACTTCCCTGACCTCTGTTAGAAAAGTAATATGGCAAAACACAAATTTTTCAGTAAATTCTCGGAATAAATTGGGAACAGCTTTTTGTTTCAGAAAGTGGAGGATGTAACCAGGGATCAGATATTTTATATTTAATTCTGACCAACAGGGAAGAATCGGTAGCAAATGTGAAGGTGGAAGGCAATTTGAATGAAAGTGATCATGAAATGATGATTTCATTATTCTAAGGAAAGAAAGGAGTGACAGCAGCAGAATAAGGACAATGGACTTCAAAAGAGCAGACTAATACAGAGAACTGGAAGGTAAAGTCCCATGGGAAGAAAATCTAAGGATAAAAGGAATTCAGGAGAGCTGGCAGTTTCTCAAGGAAACAATATTAAAGGCACAGATGCAAACTATCTCAATGTGAAGGTAAATTAAGAAGAATAGTAAGAGGCCAACATGGTTCCATCAGTTCTTTAATGACCAGAAAAGCCAAAAAGGAATCCTACCAAAAGTGGAAACATGGATGAATTGCTAAGGAGGAATATAAAAGAATAGCACAATCGTGTAGGGACAAAATCAGAAAGGCTACAATACAAAGTGAGCTACATCTAGCAAAGGACATAAGAGGCAATAATAAGAGGTTCTTTAAATACTCAAGAAACAAAAGAAAGACGAAGAATATCATTGTGGGGAAGAAGAGCTAATAATTGATGACATTAAGAAGGTGGAGTTGTTTAATGCTTATTTGGCTTCAGTCTTCACTAATAAGGTTAATGGTGACCATCAACCCAATTAATATTAACAACAAGGTGGAAGGAACATAAGCCAAAATAGTGAAAGAACAGATTAAAGAATATTTAGATAAACTGGATGTATTCAAATCGGCAGGGCCTGATGAATTTCATCCTAAGGAATTTAAGGAACTAGCTGAAGCAATGTCAGAACAATTAGTAATTATCTTTGAGAACTCAGGGAGGATGAAGGAGGTCCCAGAGGACTGGAGAAGGGCAAACACGTATCTTTAAAAAAGGGAACAAAGAGGACAAAGAATTATAGTTCCATCAACCTAACTTTGATACCTGGAAAGATACTGGAACAGATTATTAAACTATCAATTTGTAAGGAGCTAGAGGATAATAGGATTATAAGGAATAACCGGCATGGATTTGATAACAAATCTTGCTGGACCAACTTAATTTGCTTCTTTAACAGGCCTACTGCTTAGTGCATGGTGGAGAAGCAGAAGATGTGATATATTTTAATTTTAATAAGACCTGACAGTCCCACAGGACATTCTCATAAGCAAATTAGGGAAATACAAAACAAAGTTACTATAAAATGGGTGCACACCTACTTGAAAGGCTGTACTCAATGGTTCACTGTTAAATTGGGAGAGCTCATCTAGTAGGGTCTTGCAGGGGTCAGTCCTGGGTCTGGCACTACTCAATATTTTCATTAAATTACTTGGATAATGTAAGGGAGAGTATGCTTATAAAATCTGCAGATGTCACCAAGCTGGCAAGGGTTGCAAGCACTTGGAAGGACTGGATTAGAAATTCAAAATGACCTTGACAAAATTGAGAATTGGTGTGAATTCAACAAAACGAAACTCAGTAAAGATAAGTATAAAGCACTTTACTTAGGAAGGAAACAAATAATCAAATGCACAACTACAAAATGGAGAATAAATGGCTAGGCAGTAGTACTGCCAAAAATGATCTGGGGGTTATAGTAGATCACAAATTGAATGGGAATCAACAATGTGATACAGTTGTGAAAAAGACTAAATATAATTCTGGGGTATATTGTTGTATGTAAGGCAAGCAAGGTAATTTCTCCACTCTACTCAGCACTAGTGAGGCCTCAACTGGAGGCCTATGTCCAATTTTTACACCATAATTTAAGAAATATGAACAAACTGGAGAGTGTCCAAAGAAGAGTAACAAACATGATAAAAGTTTTCAAAAACCTGATCTGTGTAGAAACATCTAAAAAAAAATGGGGCATGTTAGTCTTGAGAAAAGACAACTGAGGGGGGAACCTGATAATAGTCTTAAAATATGTTAGGGGTTGCTATAAAGAGGATGGTGATCCATTGTACTCCATCTTCACTCAAGATAGGACAAGAAGAAATGGACTTAATCTGCAGCAGTGGAGATTTAGGTAAGCTATTAAGACAAACTTTCCAACTAAAAGGGTAGTTGAACTCTGAAATAGGCTTCCAAGGAAGGATATGGAATCCTGCTCCCTGGAGATTTATAAGAACAGGTTGCCCTAGATTTACGTGGTTCTGCCCCAGTGCAGTGGGCTGGATCTGATGACTTTTCAAGGTCCCTTCCAGCCCTACATTTTTATGATTCTATCTATACTAAAGCTACCCAAGGGCAGTATTTAGCCTGAGAAAGTCATTTTTATTACAGTTTGCAAATTTCATATCCCCATCAGAGATTAAGATTAGTAATTGCTGCCTGTACCTTTCCCCACACCTCTCCCACATTCCCTTTTTGTATAGACAGATCCGCACCAGATACAAACTCAGCAACCACATTGGAGGAATCCTTAACTTGTGTTAAGGTAATTACACAGGAGAGCACTGTTGCTGCAGTCTTCTGCTTAGTATACACCACATTAGTCTTATAAAGTTTTCAATCAAATGGAGTTTGGGAGGAAAAATATATATCTTACAAGAAGGCAATATTTATTGGACTTTCTGAACTTTTAATTTCCCAAAGCTTTTAAAAACAGATGATATTGGGAGACAATGTATTCTTAGTAGTTTTCTAGCTTTCTAATGAAAAACAAAATAATCTTCTGTAGTATATTTAACTATAAAATAAATATGAATTTCACAAGACTTTTCAAGTAATTAGATAGTTAAGAAATATGTTTTCCGCTTTGGTTTATTATATAGTACCTTCAGCTTTAACTCTAAAACAGTTACACCAAGAAACACCCCCCACCCATCCCCAAAGCAAAGCACTGACATACCGATAGGTCTAAACCAAATGAATATAATGGATTTTTACTGCATTATGCTGTGCTGATCTGATCGCTTCTTTACAGACTGAACACTGACATGAGCTCCCTTGGGAGTCATTCATTTGCCTTCCTAGCAGGACAAGTGCAGGCTGAACACTTATGAAGGTGTTACAATAATAGGGCAACAATTTTTGGCCATTAAGAACTCAAGCACTTCCTTTTAATTTAATCAATGATTCAATGCAGGAAGCATCATGTCAAAGGGGGAGGGGACCAATGGTTAGAACAGAGGACTGGGAGTCAGGATTCCCCAAACTATTTCTGACTCTGTTAGTAACACTGTATGACCTTGGGCAATTCATTGTACTTCTCCTCACTCCTATTTGCTCATCTTCACAATAAGGAAGATGAGCAATTGTTTACCTCACAACTGCTTACCTCAATCGAGGGGCAATTATGAGGGTTAATCAAGAAAGCACTTTGGGGTCATTGGATGAAAGACTGAAAATTTGAGCTTGATAAATTTATTGAAGGGATTATATGATGTGGTTACCTCAGAGCAGAGAACTAGCCTGGATGAATCAGGAAGTCCCTTACCCTTGTGTTCTGATAGTCATGTACCGAAAGCACAACTCTGCACACCAAAATTTGAGCAAGACGACGCAATATTTATAATCCCTTTTCCCTGAAATCTAACAAGCTTTAACCATGAGCTCAAACTTCAGTTTCTTCCTCCTTCTTGCTCCACACAACAGATAGGTACTATAATGAAGAAAAAGTCCTCTCCTACACTCCCCTTCTAAATCTCTACATAACTAAAATTTGGATACAGAATTTATCTTCAGTCAGAAGTGACCTAATATCTTTAGAAGTTGCATAGCTATGTCTAGCTAATATGTACATCCCATCAACTGAAGTTGAAGTCCAAATCCTCAGTCAATGTAGGTACCATACACACACAGTGTTGGTGAAATTTTTCAGACTGAATTTTTTGGGGAGGGGTCCAGAAATGTATTTTGGTTCAACAAACATTTTACAAGTTTGCCCAATTACAAAAAAAAATTTTGAAAGAAGTTGAAAGATTTCATTTTGGCATTTTCAAAACAAACAGTTTGAATTTTTCTATTCAAAATGACCTCTTAATTTTACTTCAATTTTATTTAAATATGGTTAAAAACAAAATCAACCAAAATGAAACCTTTCATTTCAAGTCAAATGAAAAGTTGTTCCAATTTTTTCCCTTGTGATTTTTCAATTTGGTCACTAAACTACATACCGATTCTGCCATTTATGGAACAATCCTTTGATTTTTAAAACTCAACCCACTGTTTACACCAGCTACTGCTACCACTTGACTCTTCTGTCACGAGGTGATTTTGTCCTTCCCAGGTACTACCCTCCTGAGGGTAATGTGTGAGAGGCATGCGTGGATAGGACATGGATGGTCAGGAAAGGAGTGTTTGTTCTGCAAAAGCTGTACTGCCTTTAGTGAAACATTTCCAAGAATAAACTGTGGATTACATTAAAAAAAATTAAGCTTGTCACTACAAATGGAGCAATTCTTCACTGTTGCTGTTTTATTAGCAAGTAGCATATGGAATGTAGTGTCAGCTTGCAAATTAGTCTCCTTCCAACTCTGAACAGTAATTTGATAAGGATTTTATAAGAAATCAAACATTTTGTTTGAATATAAAAAAATCACTACTAAATGAAGGAAATCTGAATCCATTCTCTAAATGAAGACGACAATTCAAGTGTTGGAAGTGTACAGAAGAGAGGACTACATAACATAGAAGACAAAAATGGAAATTAGTTCATAAAACCTCTTTCAGTCTCCTGTCCAGCCAGATCCAACACTCAATAGAGATTTCAATGGGCCTAGCATTATCTCCCCACATAAAGAAAGCAAGAGACCCAGTGCTCAGTTTTACTGTTTATATTCAGTTTTACTGATGCTTAAAGTTCTGGTTGCACATCCAATTTATCTATGTAGTTATAGAGAGACACACCACATTACCATTGTAATATCTGAGTACTACATTACATCTGATTTTGTTCAAGGCTGCAGCTTTAAGCACCCCCTCACTCCAGAAAGCAAAACTTAAACTTTCCAAAGTATTTGATGTGCATGATAATCACTTGAAGAATCATTAAACACAGACTTTTCCAATTGTTCTGCAATTTAAAGATCCTGTGAGAAAGATTGGAAAAACAGTAAAATAATCCCACTTCACAGCCACTACAATTTGTACCATCAAATGTGCCTCTTCCCTTAAGACTGTATTTATTTAAAAAAAGATCAATCGACTTTCATTCTGCCTTTTAAAATAGGTCTGAATGAACCTCATCAGGTTGAATAAATAGGGAAGCAGAGGTATCTCTTCCATGACTCTTGTCTGGCTGGAAATCTCATGAGACTTTCTAAATTTCAGAAAGGTTGGAACAGTAAGGCACCCAGCCTCTTTTGTAGCATTGTCATTTCCAGACCAAAAGGAACTGCAAAGGTTCAAGGGAGCAGGGGGAGAAAGGGGAACAAAACATATAAAGTATTAAGTGAAAAGAACTTTACAGTTTTGCAATAGAACACAGATTTATTCCCTGATCATAATTTGATTGGCTTGCTACATCTGTAAATGTTCATAGCTGGGAAGAGACTATAGATTTCCCCCTTCTGTTTCAATTTCATACTTCCTTCCTTGATCATTTCTCTTTACTTTCATTTTTCCTTACTATTAGTCAATGCATTGTCCTCTGGCTTTGTCCTCTTGTTTAAGAGGAGGCCTTTTTGAAGCAATTGTTCCTATGTGACAGATGTGTTGACAACTGTTTTGTTGGCAACTTTGTTATTTCAATTTAAACAGAGAGTGGAGAAAGATATTTGTGTGCAACCCTGATACACCCGTAATGGAACATTCCTGTTGTTTGTACTCTTTGCATAACACACACTTAAAGTTTTGGATGCAGTTCTTATAAAAATCAGTTTAGATGAAATCAGCTTCCAAATACAATCAAAGATGAAGGGATATTTACAGCTGCAGCCTTAAATAAAAAGGAGTTCTGCAGTAAAATTCTTCAAGACCAGAGCTTCAGTTTTCCACAGCTTTTCTCTTTATTTTAATCAGAAAATATTACCACAAGATGTTCTCTTAATTTACTATGTCTGAAGTTAAATTTTACTGTTGAAACTCTCCGGTCATAAAAGTCTACCAAAATTTTCATTTACACTCTGAAATCCTTTTTATATATGATTATGAAAATAGTTGAAGTTACCAGTGACCTGAGATCACTACTCTTTCCCAGTAGACAGCTAGATGTTTAACACTGTCTGCCCCAACAGCCAGCAGCTATTCCAAATCACATTAACTGATAATATATATGTTTAGGATAAGTAATTTCCTTTTTATTACATTATTCCTGTTCTCTCATTCTTAGCCGCTGAAAAAACTACTCTACTCTAGAGGAACAGGTTCTGAAATAGGACAGCAAGAACAAGGGTTTCCAACTTGTCAACAGTGAGAGGTGTTTGTTGAATCTTTGAGAGTGGAGTAAAAGGAGTTTTAAATGCCATTGCTGGTAACTACTCTATCTGAGCTGTTGTGTACTGCAGGTCAACAAGTCAGGATAATAGAAAAAAAGGTTTAAATGACAAAATCCAATTTAAACAGATAAACACTCAGTCAAATTCTACCCGTAGATGAATGCATGCAACTTCCAATGACTTCACCTCATTGTTTAATGGCACCATAGGAGTGAATGATGCCTTACAGACAAGAGGAGTTTACAGTCTTAGGTCTCTATTCTGAAAAGATTTGCACAATGATGAATATTTCCACAGACTTCCAAGGGATCACTCACCATGAGTGAAGTTAAGTATATGCTTAAGTCTTTATATGGCTGGGGCCTAAGGATCTGATCCTGCAAGCCTGTGCAATGCATTCGAGATAGAACGCAACCTTCCAAGGTCAACACAAGTGAGCAGCTTGTAGACAGCACCTATATTTTCCATTAGAGATTTTCCTCTCTCTCTCCGTCTTCCACTTACCCTTGGCATTCGCTTCAGAATGAAAGTGTAAGCCTAATACTGTTCAAGTTTCAGTTGAACTTTCAAGCTTCCATTGGTTGAGTTAATTCATAATTAGTTCAGCTGAGTTTGCCCATTTCTCTTTATAATGTGGCCTTTTAATAAAAACAATTTAATGAGTAACTTTAACAAAGGAAAGTTATAGATATATTGGGGGAAGAAATTGCAGACGCTTCTCATGGATCAGGAATCACAAAGAGGACGAGAGAGATTGGAAATATTGGGCTGGAGACAACAAAATGAAAGTAAATTAATATATCTGGGGGAAAACAATATGAAACAGATTATTAGGGGTGGAGCTGGACCTGGGAAACAATAATGCTAAAAGAGAAACTGAGGTGATGTTTACTTTTTCACCATGTTTCCAGTGTAATGGGGGAGGGGGGGGAAGAAATCAATGCCCTTTTTGGCCATCTACACATGACATCAGGCCTTTTGAGAAGTGAGGCAATAGTCCCTCTTTCTACATCTCTACTGAGATCATACATTAAATAGTCTGTTAAATTCTGGTAACATGCTACCAGAAAGATAGCAATCAATTGAAAGGAGTTGAAAGAGCAACACAAAATTATCACTATAAGTGTTACGTGGCAAACTGCCAGCTTCCCCCTGGTGGGTCTCACACTTTACCTTCTGTTTGTGGGCCAGGGCACCCCCAGCTACCTCATCTCCACTGGCTGTCAAGGAGCTCTATCTCCTGGCCTGGGAGGGACCCTTTTCCTGCAGCTGCTCCAAACCTTTGGGCAGCTTCCCCTGCATTTGTTCCCTCCTCCTCCTTTAGGGAAGGCAGGGTTTAAATACACCTAGCCTGGCACTTCATTGGAGCCAGGTGCTTCTAATCTCCCTGCTGTGCTCGCTCTCCTTCCTGCAGGGCAAAGGGTTTTAACCCTTTCGGGCCCCCATACTGGCCCCAGCACACCCTTTTTTAACCATCCGGCCTGACTTTATCACAGTTATTACAAATGATAAATGTTTCAGATGGACTGAATTATGAAGAAATAATGAAGGAGCTAAGAATAGCTTGATTCAGTGAAAATGTAGGGGGACATGACAATTGGTTATGGATTCCAGTATTTGAAGGGTGAAAATATCAAGGACAAAAAGAAAAATTCAGGAACACATGGAGGGTATTTCTTGACTAAATTCATTTAAAATTTAACAAAAATCAATTTAAAAACAACATTTATCGCATATCGTTCTGTAAGACCAGTGGAAGGTTCTTTGCCTTTTCAACCTATACAACAGCGTGTCCTATTGTTTAACCAGTTGTGTAAAATTTCCAGAGAAAGAGAGGTAGCGAAGATCTAAATTTTATATCCCCTCTCTTCAGAGCACTTGATTCACTAGAGGAAAAAAAGAGTGTTCTTGCTTTTCATGGCTGTGTGCGCAAGCTATTTTTAGACGTTCGAAGTTAATCCAGCTCAGAGCTGCAGTAGCAATGCTATATCCCCTTATAACCTAGGCACAGATTTTAGCCAGACTGCTGTGTCAGAAATTCTAAGTATTTAAAATCACACAAATATCTTTAAGAACAAACATGACTACTGTGCTGCTTGTATGCTTACTTGTGTTAGTATGGCATGGTGCCGACTTACAAAGTGGTCTTGTACCTTGCTTTCTCAAGGGAATAGATGCCAGCCCAAGATTGGTAGCACGCATAACATTACAGTTGCCATTTTTCCTGCAGAAAGTTTGCTGTTGGCGGAGAGAATGTTGTATTGGAGCCACAGATCCCTTTCCACTTAAAGAGATGGACTGATATTTATGTACCCAACCAGACTTCCTGGACAATGGACATGGGGAAGACCAAGGTTCATAGCCACTTAATGGTGCCAGAAAGACAGTATATGTTGCACAGGAAACCGTGTAGACCTTTTAAGATAATAATACAGGGAATGGGAGGTTTGTACTATATCCACACTTGTAGAATGAACTAGAACCACAGCCAATAGCAGATTGGCACCAATTGTGTACAAAGAAACCAGAATGGTTTTTGATCTTGGAGAACAGAAAAACAACTGGAGACAATTTGTACTTTTTCTGAGTGGTTGTATAAAGCTTTTTCATAACAGAGAAAGTGACACACTTTGAATATGTCTAGATTGTGCAAGGTGCAGATAAATCACCTTGATCCCAACTGCAATCAGGCAAGTATATCAGTGTATGGAGTACATCACTACAGCATTACTACCTTTGTCTGTCTGCTCTTAGGAGCAACTGACCACTGCAGCGTCTGTTAGTCATTGAACAATAATCTGAAACAACATCACTATTCTCTGCACATCCTTAGCTGAGTCTTAACCCCCAGCGTGTTTGCTAATAAGGATAATGGAAGTAGGAAAGGGGAAGTATGTGTGTTTTACATTGTACATCCAGTATTGTGGTGAAAATTAGGAATTCAAACTCTAAGGGGGGAAAATTATTCCCATTCACAAGTCAGGATTAGTTTCTCTGATACTGGAGTCAAAGCCAAGAAAGCCAGTTCATTGCCAGGGCCACTGAATGAAACCCTATATTCTGGAATTTAGAAAAATAAAACAAAGCTGATCAACATTTAATTAAAGTTAACAGGAGACAGTCCAGTGGTTCTGCCAGGAACATGCTGATCTCCATGCTGGAAATACAAGTTGAAGGGAGACCTAAGAACTCCTGTCCCTAGAGAAGAGGCAAGAAACAATGCGTAAGTCTTATAGGCTTGTGGAAAAGGTGTGCAAGAAAAGCTTTTTCTAAGAAAGCTAATTGAAATGCCAACAAAATCAGCTTCCAACATCTGTTAACTGCCAGAATGCTGAATCTATCTCAGTTCCTCTTCCGAATAAGACATGGTACTAAGGCAGTACTTGTTCCTTTGGTGAATGACTTCTCTCTACCCATGGAGAAAGGATGTACTCATCCTACCAGATTTCTGCAGCATTTGAAAAAGAGTTGAGTATTACTCCTGCCCCACATCCGAAAGGCTTCAAGGATGAAGAACAACCCTTGGAAATAGCTTTGATCCTCCCACTCAGACAGTCTTTATGGGAAATTGTTCTTGCATCCTCTGCTGTGGAGCGACACAAGACTCAAGCTTCTCCACCACTTTATTCAAGGCCTGCTTGAAGGTGTTGGGAAAGCTGGCGAGACAACACAGGCTTACGTGCCAGCACAACACACACCACCAGGCTCTACACATATGCACTATCTCCCAGCTCTCTCAGTGCCTGGTACTTTGATGAAAAGCAGCTGGCAAAAATTGAACCCAGATGAGATTAAGGTAATATTGGTAGAAAGAGGAAAGTGCTTTGAAGAACTCAACTCCTCTGTAACATTTCTCAATTTTGCCTTAGACTTAAGATGGTCCATAGCCATGGGGTCTCCGTAGAGTCCTCAGAGCTACTGGATGGTCAAATAGCCACAGTGGTTTTTAAAAAAAAAAAGTCACCAATTTTTCCTGTGTGACTGACTAGAAGATTGTACCTCCATCCTTCTGTCCTCCATTGAGCATGAACATCACCTAGTACTCTGCAATCTATACTAACTCCCACTGAATACAGAGTATGGTACAAAGTGTCTATCACGATATTCAAAGCCCTCCATGGAATGAACCTTTGCTAGGTAAGACAGTGCCTCTGCCCCACAATAGCTACATTTCAAGAGAACAATGAAACTGTCCAATGGGGGAGCCTCTCAAGTGCAACAGAATTTTCACACAAGTGGGACCTAAGCTATGAAACTCACTCCTGCAAGAGCTAACAATGACCAAAGACCCAAATGCAGGAACTCAAGTCTTCAACTTAGTTTCTCCTCAAAACACACAGTTACACATACTCACCCACATTGAAATACAAACAAGGAAACAAATAAGAACCCAATTAACAAGTCAAGTTCATTTCCCTACAGGCTGGGACAGAAAAAAAAGAGAGACTGTTGTAATCTCTATTTTTGAAACTTGGGATATAATGGCAACAATACCCATGTAAGTTCTGTGGTAAATCAAGTCCCCTCTGGGTCTCACCGGCTGGCCACAGTCTCTTCTCAGGTGATTCCACCCCCAGCACCTCTCTCACCAAGCGGTGGGGTGCAGGCCTTACCTCAGGCCTGAGGGCCACCCTTCAACCCTACAGGGGAGGGTGGGTAGTCCCAGTCCATGTATCTGCCCCTGGACCCAGGGAGGTACCTCTCAGTGGGCCCCTCCAGGGGCTGCAGGGTACGTGATGGAGCCATGTAGGCTCAGAGGGCCACCAGTCCTTCCTGAAGGCTGCAGTCTGAGTCTCTCCTGCTCCACCTCTCCAGCTATAGGGGAAAATGCTACTACCGGTCTCAGGTGATCCTCCTCTAACTGCCACAACCTTCTAACTGCTCCTTCCTGTCCTTCTCCTATCCTCCTCCCAGTCTTTCAGGGAGGCAGGGTTTAAATACACCAGGGTTAGGCTCTTAATTGGGTCCAGGTGCGTCCAATTGACCTGGAGTAACCTATCCCCTGTCTGCAGGGAAAAGGGCTTTCAGCATCCTGGGGCTCATATGTCGGCCCTGGCATACCCTTCTGTAGCCATCTGGCCTGACTTTACCACAGTTCTTACACAGAAAGACAGACATTCTTTATGCACCATTTGGACTGCATAAGAAAATCCTTTCCTAAACTGTTTTAGGTCCAGAGTAAGAAATGCAATACCTGGTGTTTCAGCTGCAAATTCAGCAATGTACTTGCATTTTATGTCCTCTAAACTGAGAAAGAAATCAATGTAAGAGATAATACAACTTGGTGAATTGAGAGAGAAAAATTAATGCTGGCCCTAAAGAATGTGTTTAGACTTTTGATTTATCAAACATTGCCTGATTTATACACCAATAAGCAAAACTTTGCTAAACTAAAATTATTCAGAGGATATAAAAAAATGACCCCACATTAACATATAAGTAAAAGATGTTAATGATTTTTACATGGTTTAATGCCTAAATTTTGGATGATAAATACAAATTTTGTCATCAAAAAGTTAGTATTTGCCAACAAATGCCACAGTTACCAAAATATTTTCTGTTCCAAAATAAGGGGAACATAAGTAGTATGAGACACTACTAACAACTAAATATTGGTAATGTTGACTTATGAAAACATGACTGCTGTATCACACTGTATTTTTGAAAATTTAAACATTTTCACGTGTCTATGTTGAATTACAAACAAATAATTTAAATAAAATAACCAACACATATTGAAATGACAGCAGATTTAGTACTCGTTTCTAAGTACAACTGTTAAGATATTTCACAATACAACAGTTGTTCAAAATTCAAAGGCAGCACAATGCATGGCGTTAGTACCATGGCATTTTATCATCTTCTACTACAAAACATCCATTATCATCTCTTTACTTGACTTTAGGCAGACAGATTACAAATATACCCAAGCCTACAGTTCTCACAAGATCATTTCTAAAAGTTCAACCCACCCACAAATTTACAACAGAAAGCAACCAAAAAACAAGAAAGCATTTAATTTCTGATGATTTCATCGATATTTCTCTTTATATTAACATTACTTTTCTCAACGAGAAAAAAATAATTTTTAAGGGCAAATTAAAAAGTATGCTTTCCAATTGCCCCTGCATATTGTCAATCACTGATCCATCATCAAGTAATTAGGGAAGAAGATCCAATGCATTATGACAGTTGGGTATGATAGACTGTCACTCAGTTTTAAACAGGAATTGTTTTGTTTTGTTTTTTAAATTGAGACCCCATCCCTTCCACTGAGTGAGCTGGCCAAAGGATCCGTAATTAAGTCATGCTTTAAACACTGAGACTGTTTATCATCTGAAAATTAAGCATGTGCTTAAATGCTTTACCAGATCATAATCCAAGACATTACCTTGTGCGCATACGCATGATCACTTATGTGAAAGTCATTGGGTGCTTTGCCTGAGTAAGGACCAAAGGCTTGTCTATGCAAACGTTATTTTGCAACAAGCAGGGGTGTAGATCTTTCTCTCACTAACCTGCCAGCTGCTAAATGCCCATGTGGATCCTGATGAAGGACACCAATCATTCCTTAGTGCACTTTGATCTACTCCTATTTTAAAGTGGGGTAGATGAAAGCACACAAGGGAACTGTTAGCGTGCAGCAGCAGCAGGGTTCACTTAGTGCACAGCAGGTTAATGCATGGTGGGATTCACACCCCAGCTTGCCACAAACTGGATGTTCACGTAGACAAAGCCCAACATGCTGATCTCCCTCAATTTCAACAGCACTCCAGAGTGGAGGCACAGTCCTGCATCCAGGGAGTCAGTGTGGCCTGGTCTATGAACGAAGTAGCACTGGTTTAAATAAAAGGTTTGACTTAAAACCACTTTAATTAAACTGCAGCTTTGTGTGTTAACACTTAAAGTGGATACAAACCTGGCTTATATCATTTTAACTTGTATCAATAAGATTACAGAGGAAAGCAAAACCAATACAACCAATTTTCAACTGGGAAAAAAGAAGTGTTCACATTGGGATGTCAACAGATTTAATTAAATCAGGATTTTTGTTTGTTTGTTTTATTAAACCCACACATTTAAGTTAAACTGGTGCAACTTCTCTGTTTAGACAAGTCCTGCATTTTGCCAATGATCTAAAAACAGTTTATACTATCTGATGACACAGTACTTGCATAAGGCACCAAGAAACTATTATGGGTGCAGTATAAAATCACTCTGGTAGCTCTCAGTGGGACCATAATAAGACTCTTAGTTTGTAAAATATTTTGAGATCCTTGAATGAAAGGCACTATGGGCCTGATCCAAAGCCCACTGAAGTCGTTGAAGAGACTGCCATTGACAGGTCCGGCCATAGACCAAATGACGCCCCAGGAAAGGAGCCTCTTCAGTGTTCCCCCACCCCGCCATTATATATTGTTGTGTAGATAGGGGTTTGATAGATATCTCTTGTGTCTCATTAAATATGTCCTTTATTAGTCGCAACCTACACTCAAGTCTTAAAACACAAGTACACTTTCACAATTACACAATAAAACAAGGTTCACAATATCGCAGTTGGGCTCCCACTTGATTTCAGTTCGTTCTTATATGTCACTGACTGACTGGCAACACCCCGCTCCTTACGTGCCCAGAAGGGCATGGCTGACAACACTGTAGGACGTTGGAGGAAAACGTAATTCTCAGAAAGTCTGAAAGGTTCCATGAGATTCTACAAAGGTCCAGAACATTCTAAGAGGTTAGTGAAAAATGAATCTACATATGAACCTAGAGAGGGAAGCAAATAAAGTGAGAAGGGATATCCTTGTG
>ML677084.1:12062965-12155242 GCA_007922155.1 Mesoclemmys tuberculata
ATCATATTGGTCCCTTCTGACCTATGAGTCTATGAGTCTATAAATAACTGAAACATTTTACTTCAAACGTTCTATTTTTTCTTTTGTTGCTAACAACAAAAACAGCAAACTGAGCCTGGCAACCCCCAAGCCCGGCACCCTAGGCGGTCGCCTGCACCTAAATCCAGCCCTGGCCATGGACTTCAATGGGTTTTAGATCAAGACCTATAGGAGTTTCTTGTTTCACTGTAGGAGAACACAAATGATTATAGTCCCATAAAAGTAAGGTGTAATATGTGATGTAGTTAACAAATCTCTCTTGCATCACAGCTAACAAATGAAAGCTCAGTGCTGTCTCATGGTGGAATTGTTCACATTTCAACTGTAAATGCCACTGTTGCTCTTACTTGCTATTTCAGAGGATTTAAAAGACAAAAATAACCAAAGCCTCTGCAAGACAATTCTGTTGTGTCTAAAATTAGAAAATTAAAAACCTGTTTAGGCTGCAAAATTGTAGTGAAGAGTTCAATAGGTTCTCCCAGAACTGATTATACTGAGCACCTTCCTGGCACCCTATTCTTAAAAAGTTATTTTTCACACAAACAACTTGACAAGGATCCCACATGTGATGATGCTTTCCATTTTTCAGAAGAGAAAAATGGGTCAGCCAATGTCATTTTTTTGCATCTTTACTGGTTTGGATGCTTCATACTTGTCCTCTGGTACTAGTAGTTAGGGTATCTTCATGGTAACTGATCATTCAAAATGCACTAGTATTTTGTGATGGGTACTCTGGGCCAAGCAGTGTCCAAGGAAGTTAGCAGCTTGGAACAGGAGACTGCAATGTCCTTCCCACAGGGTGAATACTACACATAGCTGTATACTTCCATTGGTGCCACAGTGTGCACAAGTCAGACTGACTGGGTTACAACCTATTTCAGCCATTCCTCACCCTTTCAAAGCCTTATATTCTTCATCACTCTCTTGTTAAAAATAAAATCATGTTGCTGATGCTTTCAGTTTTGTCTTTAGCTGTAAATCCCTATGGGGTCTCAGGGTGAAAGATGATCCAGAGTTCAGTCATAAACCTTTATCAGCATCATCAAGTCCCCCATACCCAGCAGTCCAGGCCTCATAGGCTTTGGGGGGGGATGAGGCCATTTTCATTTCTCCTCCTCTTCCTTCTTTTATACGGTCTTCCTCCCCATGATGGGTTTCCTAGGAGGATGGTTGGGCATCAAGTCTACATCTTATGAATATACATAGGACATACTTGGTAATTTTGTTTTGTGTTTAAACTAATTAATAATAATCCATGTCTATGCAACAGCAGCCATAGAGATTATTACAGTAGTTTGTGTGTGTGAAAAAAAATGCATTAAAATACCTATCCTATTTTGCATGGGACTCCCAGTTTGCTTATGGACCATCATCTCCCCCCACCCTTGAAGATTGTTGGAGCATGTATATAAGAGATCCTTATGACTGGATGGTGCCAAAGGTTTCCCTCCCAGAGGGCCTGGAAGAATGAGTGTGCAGTTAGCCCCCTATGAAGAATGAGAAGGGTTCAATGTGGCTGCTCTAGCTCCATGAGAGAGTACACACTCGTTGGCTGATATTTGGAAGTAGCTGGCTCAGATAAGAGAGCCGATATTCAGTATTGGTTCTAATCATCCATCCCTATTTTGGGGTGACTTTACAATGCTGCCTAATTCTGTCCTGAGGGTGTTACTTCTATTTAAAATCCACCAAAGGCACCAATTTACTTTTATTTGGCGCACGCGCACACACACGCATACACACACACACACACACAAAATATACCTGTTGGCATATTAGATAAGCAGTTTTCTCCAAGAGCTTTCAGAAATGTCGTAGCTACTGAACATTATAAATGGGTAGCTTTCCATGGAGCCTCAACATTCTACAAGTAAATCTTCCAGATTTTCGCAGTTATAGTGAGGTTCACCATCTTCAGCATTGCCAACCCCAACCATCATGAGCCATGACCAACAGCATTATGAGATTAGCTTAAAAGTCATAAGATTTTTTTTAAAGTATATTTTGGGTTTTTTTTTAAATTTACCTTCTGGATTTTGAACCATTAGATTATGCTCAGGTCACATTTTCAAGCTTTGCTTTGCAACCATGAGAGCTAGAAACTTAAATTTAAAAAAAAGAAAAAAAAAAAGATTCTGACATAATCATGACTGCAATAGATGGTGCTTTACATTTAAATATCAAATATTGCAAAAGTTGGCAATGCTACACCTTCCAGACGGTCAGCACAGAATTAAACCCTACCATTTCTTCCCTGCCCCCAAACCAGATCCAGAACCCTAATCCTCACTCTTTGCATCCTAAACAATATAGTTCTGTCTGACTTCACAGGAAATACTATATTCCACAGATTTAAAAAAGCAAGCAAGCAAGCAAGATCAGTGTGAACTTTTACTGACTGCTTTATATATTATAGATTATTTAGATGTCTTCTCCACCTGGCCCTGGCTCCCCTCCTGGTTTCTCTCCATTGCTATGAAGTTTCAGCCAGAAGCTGGTGGGAATATTGTTTGGAGCGGAGGGGAGATATTTGAAGCTTTTTACAATTTTTGAATCCTGGAGAGTGCAAGTCTGTTGATGACAGTGTGCTTTGTGCATACTAAACACTACAGATTGGAAAAGTAACAATGCTGCAACAGCACAGCGTACAAACAATTCCACAGGTGCAAAGATAATGAAAGTAACAACCCTAGCAGTCCTTGGCTATCCCAAAGTGCTAAACAATTCATATAGACCCTTACTCAGTAGGGCATTTAAGCACATGCTTATCTTTAAGAGGAAAGTAGTCCCACTGACTTCTAGCAGAACAGCTCACATGCTTCATTAAGCACAAGCTTTGCTGAGCAGGGGCCCCAGGGCCTAGTCCTGCAAGATATTGAGTAGCCTCAACTCCACTTGATGTCAATTAGACTGGAAGTAGCTCAGTGCCTCCCAGGTTCATGCCCCTTTAATTATTTTCAAAGCAGTTATTTTAGGACATGTAAGCATAAACTATCTATCGACACCTAAGAAACTATTAAAAACAGAGGGTGAAATTTTGGTTCCATTGCAGGTCAATAGGAGGTTTACCACTGACTTCCAGGCAGCTAGAATTTAATCTTAGTTTTAAAACTACTGGAGAGAAAGTTTCAGAATGGCAAATTACAGGTTCATCATATGTAGAAGTGCTAAGCCATTTTGTAAGGAATATGTGAATTAGCTACACATTTATCAGTGTCTCTTCCCACTCTAGGAGTAAATTCTTAGTCCACTGGATATGAAAGAGGTAACTTAATTTTAACAATGTATAAGTGGTAACCACAGGTTAAATTTACCTAATTTACTTATACCTCTAAGAACTACTGATACTTACACCATTGGGAGATGGAAACGCATGGGGCCTAATCCGAAGCACACAGAGATCAGCTGGAGTATTTTCATTGACTTCAATGAACTTTGGATCAGACACTTAGTTGCTCTGTGCAATACCTATGAGAGAATGACCTCTCCAATATCCAAAACAAGCTCTTGTGCATGGTTCTTAAATGAAGACATCCACGCTGCAGTAAATGGGCCTCAGGATCATCTGATTTAATATAGATTTAAATCAGTTTAGCTTGTTAGAAAGTCAATATTACAGCACTTCCGCTTTCCAAAAACTAAGAACATTGCTTCTCATATACATTTATTATATACAAAATATTTCATTACTGAAGTATAATTCAGGTATGTACAACAAACCAGTGTTATTCCAGCATGACTACCAGTATTGCATTGTTAACAACCAATACGATATGCCTTTATTTTTTAATAAAGGATTCACTTCAATTCCCCATCTGCAGCCCGTGCCTGAAAAAGTGACGAGAATGTTTATTGTTCATAGTAAATCAAGACATTACTCTCAACTTTCCCCCCAAGCAAATAGAAACCAGCAATACATTGTACAAAAACACATTACTGCAGCATTGGGAAGTTCTTCTTGTGCTCAAAAGCTTTTAAATTACTATTTTATGCTGACAATATTCAATCTGTTGAACTGTATAGGAAAGTAAAATAACATGTTACTATGTAATATATACATAGTCATGTGAAGTGTCAGTCTTAAGACTACTATAACCATCTGCAACTTCTGGTACTAGAAGCTTACCAGCATTTTTCTGTCATTTACCATTATTAGTCTGAAATCAGTAGTCAGACATCAGTATTGCCAACTGTTGGCATAAGACAGTTTACTGTTACACTGACTTACTGAGATGGGCTCGACTGGACATAAATTTGAAATGCACAGTAATTCTTGCTGGAGACGTGAATGGTAACTTTATACCAATGCAACCTGCATGAAGCAATGATTTACCAGAATAATTTCACATGAAAAAAGTATCTTTGTTATCATCAAATTAGCACAATTATAATTATATTTCAAGCTCAGTTGTGACCTACTGAAAGGTAGTTCAGTTTTACTTGGCATGATATATTGTACTAAAAAAAAAAAAATCATATCAAGTGACCAAAAGAAAGCCTACATAAATAGAGACTATTATATGGTAGTTAATTTTATAAAAATTGATATAAATATGAAAAGGCTGTATAATGTTAGAAAATAATTGTTCAAGTATAGTAAAGCTACACTAGCATATTCATATACTGTAGACACCATGATGTAACACAGAGCTTGCTAAATGGATAATTTAAAAGATTAGTAGACATACTAAAGATGGGATTATCTAAAGTTTGAGTACTGAACATAGCAATACTAGCCTATTTATGGTTGATGTCCTGCAGTTGATTTCTAAAATTACAAGAAAGCTTGAAAAGTCTAACAAAACCTGCCAAAAATGCATGATTAATACATGGCACAATTAGTTAAGTAAAATATAATCTTATTTAAAAAAAAAAAGAAAAAGGAGATTAGAGACTAGATTGCTCAAGAGATTGGTAACAGGATAATGAAATTTTCAGCATGAGGCCACCAATTCAAATCCAACCCACGTCAGCAGTGATTGAAAGATAGGCAAAAAAAGATTTGGTTTTACTAGTGTCGGACAAATGGGATTAGGCCAGATATTTCTATATAATGGCAATTAAATGGTCTAAATGAAATAAATCCAATAGTCCAGTTCCTACTGGGAAGGTTCCACATCAGAAACAGCTGGCACTAATTAGAACCCCCACCTCACCCCCCCCCTTTTTTTTTTGCCTTTAGTATTTGTGTGGGGAAGAGAGGGGTAAGATTGGAAATGGAATGGTGTATCAGTTTGCTGTTTGGATTTAATGTAGCAGGATTTTGTTGGGAGGGGCTCAAGGGTGCATAGCATCTTCACATCAGGAATTTCTACATGCTTAAGCAGTGCTAGGGTACCTGGACCTTTTGGATAGGCACCTTAGTTTGATTTGTAAATTAAAATAAAAATACAAGCTAAACCAAACAGACCTAGGCATTGCAGCAACTGAAAGAGAGAATAGAGTGATGAAGGAATTTGCACATGACCTACCTGTTCTGTGGGCACAGAGAGGATTTCGGTATTCAGGGCTGTCAACCTGGCACTGTCCATAAGCATTAAATGCCTCCTGGGCAGCACTCTGCATTTGTAAAGATGGTATCTGTAGTGATACAACACTGGTTTTATTGTTTCGTTTTCTAAAATGGCCTGCACTGTGCAAAACTACCCAGACTTAGATGGCAGTGTCCAGCTGTATTTCAGGTTTTAATTGCATTAACATAAAAAACAGTTAAGAAAGGAAGAAGACAAAATTCTCTTGGAAAGTTCTGCAGGCTCTTTAAGTATATTGGGTGCCATTAGGCACAGTAAAATTATTTATCTATCAATTATAAGAAGTCAACTAGAACTGAAGTAGTAGTGGTTTTAATGTTTGTAACATAGAGGCACATCAGGAAACCAGTTTCATTTGACTACATAATGATTTATGCTATTAGTACAAATCTGTAATTTTAGCTTCTTGTGTGTGTTCTGTTGAAATGTCACCTTCCCATCCCACTGCCAGAAATGTATAAATGTGAACAGAGAAAGATAACCTGTACCTCGGGGCATTCTAATAGACATCGGAAGGCTGCCATGATGAAAGCATAATGCAGGCTGCAGCCCGTTTCAGTGGGACTTAAAGCAGAAAGTATTGACAATCAGGTAAAGAGACGACACAGCTGATAGAATTTCTGTCGGCCTACAGCACAAGAAAGCCCACGACCGGATTGAGAGATTTCAAACCCCTAGAAAGATTGCTTTCTAGATGGAAAAGTGGAGTTCTATCTACCATACTGAATAAGCTAACAAAGGACAGAGAGACCAGGATAAGGGGTCTGTGAAAATGGTACAAACTGGATGAACCGAGTAACATCAACGCATGCTTAAAACTATTTTAACATGGTGGGAGAGAGTTTAATTTCCTGTTGATAGCTTCAAGGGTACATTCGTACTGCAAAGTTTTCTTTATGTAAGTTGTTCCTTGGTTTTAAGGAATCTTCTTCCCTAGATTTGAGCACTGTTTTATATAAATAAATCTTTTGTTTCATCCTAGCCCTGTGACTCGTTACCATTTCGTTGAAAGGGGAGATTATAAAAAGGGAATGTTAAAGGAAATAAGCCACCTACCTGATTTACTCTCTACATCACACTGTGTTTAAACAATACATAAAAGGAATCAGGATGCTTCCACTGTGACCTGAACAGCTTTACATTTATGACTGGAGGGTGGCTGCATAAACTATTGCAATAAATAATCCTCCTAGGAACTGTCTTGTACTGATGAAGTCTGCTAATAAGGAGACATCAGTGAACACAACACACAGAGAGAAAATCAAATAGTTGAGGGGCAAACCCCTCAAAAAGAAAATTAATCCCATTAACTCCTGCATTCTCATCTATATACATCCTGCAAGGTTTTCTAGCTCACCAGCCAAATCTGAGTTAGAGAAACATGGTGCCATCAGTATCTGCCGCTACCACTTTATTGTGCAGCGACATCAAAGATTTCCCGTACAAAGTGTCTGCCAAATTCAAGGAGCCATTTAATAAACACTTATGGTAATGCTGGTGGTCTGTCTTTTCTCCTTGTCCATTTAACAATTCATTCTGTAGCAGTCAAGACAATCAGCTGTTGCACTAGGTAAGTCTTAACAAGACTCCAAAAAATGTATTCATTACGGAACAGGGTTCTTGCAAACAGCCTCTTTCTTTCATCAGACTACAGGAAACAGTAAGGGAAGAAATTTTCATGCCATCTTGAATTTCATGATCCTGCAATATATTCTGGAATATAAATTATTAGGAAGCCCCAGGATTCCTAAAGATTTTAACTCCATTGCATCACCAGCTCTATCAGAGGGGGAAACTGGGTCCCACTAAAATCAGTGTGGGTGGGAGAAAAGGCAGGGGAGCAAGCCACCAGATCACACCCTGGAGAGAATATCTGATTGGATTAGGGTGGGTGGATTGGCAGCCCTTGCACCACACCCTTGAGAACATAACATAGGAAATAGTAATAAGGGACAGTAAAAAGGGGGGCCCTTAACCAAACAGTTTTAACAAACAAAAAATATTTGTGTCTGGTTAAAGGACAAAGTGTTGTAACTTGGCGTTATTTTAACAGAAACAGTTCATCCTGCCGTCTTTCTTCTGTTCTTCTTCAGTTATACATAGCATCTATCACTGAAGAAAGACACACTTGTTTTATCCTGCAAGAACTAGTGAAAGTGCAGCAGCTGGTAGCACTGATGTTGCCTATCTAATTCCAGCCCAGCAATCTGTCAGCCAAGCATAGAGAAGACTGAAGAACAGCACAGCTCAACTCCAAAACGGTGATAAGCAGGCCCTTCTGACCTGCACTTTTTCCAGTACTGAGGCATTTTAATTAACTTATTATTCATTTGGAAAGTACTCCTAGCATTCTTCTTATTTATGCAAAACTAGTCTTTAAATTCATGGCTTGTACTAAAATGCCTTTCTATTGCATTCATAAAGTATTCATTTCCAGCCTCTTTAGTTATGCAGTATGCTGGACTTGAGATTTATTTAGTGGAAAACAAATAGGGTAAATCTTTAGAAAGCTTGCAACTCCCATTGGCTGGCATTCTATAGCAGCATTTTCTATTTAGCAATACTAGTACTATTACTAAAGATATGCTTTCTCAACTCCGCGGTGTTGTTTATGTATGACTCTATGCTGGGCACAGGCAAAGCTCTTTTAAATTAATGGGAGTTTTATGTAAGTAAGAACCAAATGGAGTAGCAATAGCTGCCACAATTTAAATGAAACCCGGTGCTCAGATAATGGTAAGCTCCCCTCATGCTGTATTTCATAAATATTAGGTACCCTTATACTACTTCAATTTATCAGTGTTAAAATAGAAGGTGGGGCGGGTTTTAATTGTAGCAGATTTGCTATATCATTTTGTAAGTGTATTGTATCACCCAGTTCAATATACGGAAAGACATTATGAAAGTTTAATAGACAACTTGGCAATTATTTTCCTCTTCAACAGGCACCTATCAGGCTGACCCCATCTAAGAGATTATCAGCAGCCCAGTGACTTCATGCAAGCCACATCAAGAAAGGTTTGGTTTTGGTGTTCCCCTCATCTCAGAGAGCTTACAGGTTACTAGATCTTTTACACTAGCTTTCCACCCCTCTCAAAAGGGGATACTCCTGCAAAGTAATAGGAAGCCTCAGCTTCTACTGAAGTGAATGGGAGCTGAGGATGCTCAGCAACTCATAGAAGGAACTACCCGAGTCATGAGAGTAACATTTAAACTAGCAGTGTTGGGTTACTGTTGGCCCATCTGGTCTTTAGATTTTTTTTTTTTTTAGCTAAACTTGAGTGTAAATATTGAGTGCAATAACGCAACAGACAGCTTCACATCTTTGGAGGTTCAAAATTGTGGTTGATATATTCAAAGCAAGAGAGACAAGGGGGTGAGGTAATATTTACTGGTGAGAGAAAGAAGCTTCTTCAGGTCTAGGAAAGATACTCAGTGTCACTGGATGAGGTGCACCACATGTTGTGATTGGCCTGTGTCGGACCCATGGATCTTTAAATTTGTATTATGAGGGAATTGATCATGATAGCAGTGGAGATACATCCACAGGTTTTGAATCTGTCTTTATGGCAGGGAACGGTGCTGCTTTGAGTTGGTGGGTCCTGGGTCTGTGGGAAGCTTACTTCTGACGATGAGTTTGGAGGGTTGATTTCAGAAACAGACTTAATGGGCACTTGGGATTAGGAATCCAACATTATGCACCCAGGTTTTTAAAAAAAAAATCTTGGAAAAATCCTGGATCCACTGAAGTCAATGGCAAAATTTCCACGGACTTCAACAGAGCTAGGATTTCACCCTGGCCTTTATGCAGAAGTTCACAGATTAATGATATTTAAGTGCATATTTGGGAACGATGCTTCCTCCAGAGCCTACATCTATTTTTGACACCACATTTTTACATATACCATGGAGCAAGGGCTCTTGAGAGCAGCCGCAGATCAAGCTGCGCTGCTATTGGTTACAGAAGTGTTAGGTACACAGTGGCCATTTGAAGTCTATTTGTTTGCAAAGTGGCAAAAATCCACCAATGAAAATTTTAGCACATGACCTTCTTACTGGTCAGTGATGCAGTGACCTTAGCAACACAGACCAAAAAAGGTTGTTGTCAGCCCCTCTGGATATATATATTTCCAGATTGATTTTCAGGTTTTAAAATATCCTAATTATGATTGGAGACAAACAAAATCAGATTTTTTCAGATTTATTTCTGAAGTCACGTGTTGAATTATGATAGAGTGCTCTAGTGGTAAGGGCAGGTGACTAATCATCAGGTCGCCTGGATTTTATTTCCACCTGTGTCCTTCCTTGCTGTATTACCTTGGGCAGCTTATTTAACGGCTTCCGATCTGCTCTACACTACAGAATTAGATTGATGCAAGACAGCGTGCATCAACCTAACTATGGCAGTGTCTACACTAAAATGTTGATCCTGCCAACGTAACTGCCCCGCTACATCGACTTAAAAGCCACCTCCACAAGCAGTGTAGAGTCAAGGCCAATGTACTTTGGTCAATGCAATGTCATTGTAGTCACTGTGTTGCTTATATCGACTGTTTCTGGCCTTCAAGAGTCATCCCACAATGCCCCACACTGACAATACAATCGATACAAGCACTCCTAGTGAGGACACTCTGCTGACACAAGGGGTGAAGTGCAGACACACACAAGCAATGTAATTATTGCAGCAGCTGTATATAGATATAAGTTAGGTCACCTTAATTCTATAGTGTAGACATGGCCTCAGCGTCCACAACTGCAAAACTGAGAGAATACTTAGCTATCTCACAGATGTATTGTGAAGCTTAACTGTTTGTGAAGTGCTATGAGCTTCAAATGAACACTGCTACAGGAAAACAAAGGATTTTTATTAACTAGGTTTCAGCTCCATTAGTTTTCTGGTGAAGTGAGGGCAAGGTTTGGTGCTACACTGAGCACAATGTAGCAGAGCCAAATGATTACCTACTCACATGACTCATCTCACTGATTTAATTGTACAGCAAAGCTTAGCTAGTAATTCACTCTTAAGAGTCGTATGGGACAAAAGAGAAAATGTCAACATCATTTAGGTTCTTATCAAAGTCTTGTGGCAACCTCCATTTGGTCATCTTTGGTCAATGGTCAAACACACTAATTTAAATAAGCGTAAAGAATAAAAACAAAAAGAGTGCAAATGCTAAAATTGATTTTATAGCTCTGACACAGTAGCCCTTCCTTATTTGAAATAATGGACTAATCACATAAGACAAAGACTCCAAGGTCAGAACCCTCCATTCTACTTCAGTATTCCTCTATGGTGTTTTATACATTCAAAGGTGAAGAAAAAAAATATTGCACCAGTTCAGAGGTCCAAATAATATTTATAGGTCAGTGGCATTTGGACAGATTTCATCCCTGAGTTGATGGAAAAACTGAGCAAGAAACACCATTAAAAGATAAATCAGAAGTTATTAAATTGTAATGTAGATACTGGATTAGTGAAAAAAGAAGCCACAAATAGATCTTATGCATAATAAAATCTTTTAAAAACTTAAAATAAAAAAGCCTACCGTATCATTTAACGGCCTTTGATTACCATCTCTACTGTGTCACATTTCTATTTGAAATCTTAAAAAGAGAAATTATTTTAGAAAATAAGACAAAATCTTGCTATTTCAAATCAGTCCTTTTCATTTTTTTCCCCAGCAGCTTTATTTAGAAACTACTATCAGCTCTCTGTGGAAAAATTCAAGTTAACCAAGACAAGAAGAGGAATGAGATTTATTAGCTTTCACACAGGGTAAAACAGCAAGAGATAGAATAATATGATGCATTTTAAGTTCATTCTAAAATGCAGTAAAAAGCATAAAACACAGAATTAATATTTTTGCTTCATTATATTTGCCTATTTTCCTGGTTATATACAACAAACATCACACACCACAGGATTTTCATTAAAAATTAAACACACATTTTTGGTGAGAAATTGAACACGTTATGTTAAGGCTAGTGTACCATGTATCTGTTATAAATTGACAGTTTGAGGAAAAAGTCCATGCTGTCTGAAAATAAATGTGCTCTTGGGTGCCCTAAATTTTCTCATGTCTAACAACAAGTAATTATTTATGCATATGTGACAAAAGTGTAGAAGATAAGGCCAAAGGAGATTTCTTTAAAGAAAATCTGGATATATTTTACTCAGAAAGGTTGGCTGAACCATTTAAAAGGTGATATGCACTTCTTAAAATGAATACAGTGTGAAACGTATTTAAAAACTAGAAATGCTTGTGTTTTTGGGTAAAATTCCAGACTCTAATTAGAAACCATTTTCACAGACTCAAGGACCCTTCCAGCCCTACTATTCTATGAGAGTACATCTTGTCCAACCCCAGACACTGAGACAAGACCATCCCTGACATGTGTTTGTCTATCCTGCTCTTAAAAACATCACCATGGCAGGGATTTCACAACCAAGCTTGGAAACCTGTTCCAGTACTTAATTATCCTTAAAGTTAGAAAGTTATTCCCAATATCTAATCTCAGTTGTCCTAGTTGCAGTTTAAGCTGATTATTTCTGGTCCTACCGTGGGTGGATGTGGAGAACAAGTTGATCACTATCCTCTTTATAATAACCTTTTATCTATTTGAAGACTTATGTCTCCCCAACCCCAACTATTTTCTTCTCTAAACTAAACCACCACAATTCTTTCAGCCTCTCCTCATAAGTCATGTTTTCAATACATTCCATTATTCTTGTGGTCCTCCTCTGGACTCTCTCCAATTTGTCCACATCTTTCTTAAAGTGTGCTGCCCAAAACTGGACACAGTACTCCAGCTGAGGCGTCACCAGTGCTGAGCAGAGTGAAATGGTTACCTTTCACGTTTCCCATACAACACTCTTGTTAATATATCCCATAGTGACACAGTGTGGTGCTCTTGCAAAAACAGCTATTGACTCACTCAATTTATGATCCACTTTAGGTACCAGATCTTTTTCTGCAGTACTACTGTCTAACCAGTTATTCCCAATTTAGTATTTGTATTTTTCCTTAATTTCAAATGTATCCAGAGCAAGCTGGATTCATCTGCTCTAACTCAGGGATATAGCAGCACAGTAATCCTAGAGTTTCCTTTATTTTTATAAACAAAGGGCATCATTCAGCAGCCAGTCCATTAGCAGATCTCCCATTGACTTCAATGAGAGTCTCCTGCATAGAGAAGCTAAAGAAACAGGTCCAAAAGCAACTACATGGAAACAACATAATTAAACAGTTTTTACTACGTAGTCACCTTTTGAAGTTTAAAATCCCATTTCTAAGAGTCAGTCTCTGAGCAACTGACTTTGATGTCTCGGAAGATTAATGGCTCCTTCCAAATGAAAATTTCCACACCTTTCTGGATAGCACAAGATTTAAAATAAATCCAAAAGCAAAACAGAGCTGTATTTGCCTACACATCAGGGAAGAGAGCACATGTTAAACTACCTTGGAGTCCAGAAAAACAACAGGACCCCACATTTTAATGGCTCAAAACAGTAAAGAGAGACAAATGCAAAAAATTAAATCCAGGAGGAGACTGCTGCAAGGTAAGAAAGTTTCCTTGAAGAACTGCCTTCATCAGACTCCAACTCAGCTGCAAAATATCAAGTTCTCTCTCCTGTAAAGGGCAGAGAGGAAGGTGACTGAAGATGGGCTGTAACCCTTGACATAGAATGGTTTACAAGACAAGCTCTCTCCTTTTATTGGCAAGTGAGCAGTGACAATTGCAAATAGACAGCCTGCTTGCAAAATCCTGAACAGAAATGGTAGTGGAATAGCTGCCACCTTTGCCTTCATTTTACAAAGAGGAGGGGGAATAAAAAGTTTAATTTATGTTGTAGAGAGGGTGGTTTTAACATTGTGTTTGTTTGGAGTGCAGCTTACTTTTTTTTTTTTTAAAGCACAGAGGCCAGAATGCTTCAGTGACGAAGGAAGGCCTGATATAAATAGAATTACTATATTTCTGTCTCTGACGTACACACACATGCACACAGTGTGCATCAGAATAGAGAAGGTGTGGAAAAGAGACTGGAGACAGACACTTTGCCCTCTTGTCCTCCACCAGTTTTAGGGACGGTATTACCTTGAAAGAGAGGTGGTGATTAAGTGGGAAGTGCACAGAACACAGGAAGAAAGTTAGTCATGGAAATAGGCAACACACGAGACCACCGTACCACAGGTCAAAGCTACGAAGCACCCACAGAGAGGTATATTAGGGCCCTGGGTTTGGGTGCCTATAACCCCATCTTCAACTTATAGTGAAGACTCACCAATATATATACCAGGAGGTACATGTACTGATGGCTCTGGGGCAGTTAGGCTGTTTGTCATTCAGGATCTCTTTCCAGTGTTCAGGGTGTAGCTATATCATTACTATGCACTGCATATAGAATCACAAGACTGAAGATGAGCAAGTGGAAGTTTAATAGAATTACATCAAGTTAGAGCAGCACCAAATAAACCAGCCTTTTCACCAGCAGAAGTGTTTGAGAAAACAGTCTCAGAAATGTGTGTGGTAAAGTCAGGCCAGATAGCTACAAAAGGGTATGCCAGGGCAGATATGTGAGCCCCAGGATGCTAAAAGCCCTTTTTGCCTGCAGATAGGGGATAGGTTACTCCAGGTCAATTGGAGGCACCTGGACCCAATTAAGAGCCTAATCCAGGTGTATTTAAACCCTGCCCCCCCCCACCCCCTAAAGACTGGGAGGAGCATAGGAGAAGGAGAGGAAGGAGCCGTTAGAAAGTTGTGGCAGTTAGAGGAGGATCACCCAGGACCGGTAGTAGCGTTTTCCCCTACACTGGAGAAGTGGAGCAGGAGAGACTCTGACCCCAGCCTGCAGGAAGGACCGGTGGCCCTCTGAGCCTCCAAGGCTCCACCACGTATGCTGCAGCCCCTGGAGGGGCCCACAGAAAGGTACCTCCCGGGGTCAGATACACAGATTGGGACTACCCACCCTCCCCTGTGGGGTTGAAGGGCGGCTCGCAGGCCTGAAGTAAGGCCTGCACCCGACTGTTCTGTGAGAGAGATGCCGGGGGGAAGGGAAAAGCCAAAAAGCTCATCTGGGTTGGGGTGGAATCACCTCAGACCCCCGGCTAGAAGAGACTGTGGTTGGCTGGTGAGACCCAGGAGGGGACTTGATTTGCCACCCATGCTATGGACCAGACTTCACCCCAGTGACATCCACGCAACTCAACTTACTTCAATGGGGCCAGACAGATATAACTGGACACAAGTTTATCTTCCTATGTGTAAAACATAAAAAGTTAAAGTCAGAGGAGCCAAGAGGAAATCTGGGATCACTGTTTTGGAACCCATGTTCTGAGGATTTTAACAGGCAAAGAAACACCACAACATAATAGTTGCTCAACTAATAAAAACTGAGAGCAAGTGAGAAGGATTTGGTTTCACAACACTGAAGACAGGGAATGTTTAACAAGTACCAAGTTGGGCCCCCCTCACTTGTAAATCCTCAACTACATTAAAAATTCTTGCCTTGTTTCTGAAGACTACATTTGCAAAGAGTATTTAAAGCCCAGGCACACAAGCCCATTACTATAAGCAAAAACATATCAAACAGCCCACACCAAGCCAGCCACTAAACCATACACAAAAATGTATGTAGTAAACCAACAACGAGAAAAATACACATAGAACTAATGAAGAAAGTGACTGATAGTACACCACATCAATACAGCTTTAGGGACGTAAATAGACCAATTTATAATTAAGTAGATATCAAGTTTATCTTTTTCTTTAAGTTGTAAAACAAGTTTCATAAAGATTTGTTATAAAATAATGGATCTGTTAATGAATAAAATAAAAGTTAATTGAAAGATTCAAACAAGTATCTGAAGGCACCGATGCATATCTGTACTATTAAAACCTCTGTGCCCCATCCAACCACGCACACACTCAAAGCCTCCATGGCCCACATACTCGTCAGCTTTAGGGTTGCTTCCCTTTCACAAGGTGGTGCTGTTTGACACCTTTCGGCATCTTGTCTACTGTCACTAAAACAAAAAGCAGCACATGGTATAGTGGGACAGCAGAGGGCAAGCGTGAGAGAAAGGGACATAACTGATGGACTTCAGTAAAGGGTTAAGACTGGCTCAAGTGGGAGAACAACTGGCATGAAACAAGAGAGTGCAAAAATGAGAATAAAAAAAAAAAGCTAGATAAGCCACCTGAAAGGACAGAGTCAATGAGGAGCACAAGAAAGAGAGGAGGGAGCAAAAGAAGAGGCAAGATGCAGGAGACGTGCCAGAGCATGACACAAGGAAACACCCGTAGTGGGGAAGAGAGTGACAGGCACTGACCATCTCTGAGGGAGGCTCTAACTAAAACTAAGAAGCACAACACACCATAGCCTCAAACTCCTGGAGGTCAGAAAACCTGTGTGTGAGGAGGTGCTTCTTATGCAGCAGAAATGCCTCAGCTTGAGAGGAGAGGAGTGTGCTTCTTGTGTATGAAGGGAAGAAAGCAGGAGGGAGCTTGATGCAGAGGAAGGCACCGGTAATCAGAGGAAGCAAGTACTTGGTGGCCTGAGTTACTGCCTATTTAGGTGGTAAGTGCTGGTCTCACTCATGCACTTCATTTTTGTGGTGCAAGAGTTCAGACACAGCAAACCATTATTACAAGCAACTAAATTAATTCAGTTTAAGAAGTTACAAAGCAACAGAAAAAGAATTGTAGAGGCTTCTGGATAACATCATCTTTACACAGTAGTATATTAGGTCCACTTTGTTAGCACACAAGGACCATAATGAGACTGAACAAACATATATTTAAAAACAAGCCCAAGGCTAGTCCATGTAATTTGTGTGCGCAAACAAGTCAACAAGAGCTATTTATTCATTTATGTTTGTAGATGAGAATAAATCCTTCAGATAACGCATTTCATTTTAAAAGCTCTCCTGCTGGAACAGCAGACAACAATTAATGTCTAACTAAGATAAACTCTGACTATAATGTTTTGTTACTTTCTTTCAAAAATGCTTTATTTCACTTGATTCCATTATACTTCCCAGCTAAACATTTTGAATTTCCCTTTCTATCACATATTGTTTGTGAATTAATAATGACTAATGCCAGATTGCGAGAGCAGCATGCCATCCACCAATAACATTTTCTAATTTAAGGTATTTTTATGGTGCTCTTGGAGAAATATCTCATGTACATGCTAAGTATTTACTGTAGAGGGAAGCAAAGTAATCCAGTGGATAGGGTAGTGAACTAAGAGTCAGGAGCGCTGACTTGCTACATTCGCTGGGAAAAAAGTCAGCTTCTCTGTGCTGCAATTTCCTCATCTGTAAAATGGGTAGGGATAGTCATGGTTACTTATCTTTGTAAGGCGCTTTGAGATCGATACAGGAAAAGCCTACTAGTTATTACAAATGCAAAGATTAAAGCTAATGTAGCCAGCCATTCTTTATTTGTGACTTTGTTACAATGTTATGGAAAAATGACAGTTTCCCTCCATATTATCTTAAAATTGGAATAATATGGAATTAAATTAGCAAATAAAGAAAAAGGCCAAAGCATCTGCTTTGGCAGTCAAACAACAGTTGTGTCCGCAAGGTATTATCATTTATTTAAAAACAGTGAGACTCCTGTAGCACTTTAAAAACTAACAAATTTAATTTTTGCAGGCATAAGCTTTCGTGGGCTTTAACCCACTTCGTCAGATGCAGGGAATGGAAATCAGATAGGTGGTGTATGTATGTAACAAACAAACAAACACACACACACCACACTTCAAAAACAGACTTTGGTGAGAAACTGCAGATCTAGAACTGATCTGCAAACTTGACACAATCAGACTGGGTCTGAATAGGGACTTGGAATGGTTACCTCATTACAAGAAGTAATCATCACTGTTCACACATTCTCACCTTCTAATCAATGGTTGTGAATAGGCCTCAGCTACTCTAACTGTATGGACTTTGCTATTGCCTACCCCACTCGTTGTATCTTCCTCTTTTGTGTGTGTGTGTGTGTCTGTCTGTCTGTCTGTCTGTCTGTCTATCTATCTATATATATAGATACACACCCCACCTACCTATCTGATTTCCATTCCCTGCATCTGACGAAGTGGGTTAAAGCCCACGAAAGCTTATGCCTGCAAAAATTAAATTTGTTAGTCTTTAAAGTGCTACAGGACTCTGGTTTTTTTGCTGAATACAGACTAACACTGCTACCCCTCTGGAACTTTTCATTTATTTAAGGTATTGTAACCATGTGCCAGGCATTCCCACCTGTTAAGACTTAGCTTTCTAGTCCAACTAAATCAGACTTTCATTCACTGGAGGTCAAATACTCCTCCCCCCCCCCAATACCGTACCAGGACAAGCAGCCCAAGTAAGGAGCATCGATTTGCTCTAAACTTTCATTATTCTTTGGAAATGGAAGGGACCTACTTGAGTCATGAATCTTTTGTGCTTTCCTGACAAACACAATCCAACTAAAATTGCTAGCTGATAAATTGATGGAAAGCCTGAAGCAGCACATTCTAATTTAGTTTCTATTACTTTCCCTTTCTACAATAAAGAAACACAATTCATTTTAATTGGTGAAGATAATGGGATACGATGGCCATCAATTATTAAGACTGACTTCTTGAAAGAATCCTGCTTTCTGAAAAAGGAGCAGATCTATAATAGTTTAGAAACCTCAACTAGTGATCAGTTCTCAATGAGTAAGAATCACTGGTGGCATATTGTTCATACTCTCCACCCACAGCAACATCATCTATTCAGCTGAACAATGGGGGGAAAATACTGCATTTAGCTGAACAGTTGACATAACAGATTTGAAATATTTAGTAGGTGCTTCATTTTTGCAAGAGACTTAAAAATCTGCTTAGAGTGGGTTTTTCCTCTCTAAATGGCCTTAATTGTTGCTGATTTTTTGTTTGTTTTAAATGGAGGCCACTCTCTTTTTTTTGGTATAATTTTGGATAAAGCTGGTTGGTAATTTCCCAACAATATGTTTTTAGTTGGAAAATGCCAATTTGTTGAAACCAGAATTATCTACGGGAAAAGAGTTAGTTTTGACAAATTTTTCAAACAAAAAAAAATTGGAAAAAAAATTGAAATTGTTCCAAAGTTTTCATTCAGAAAATGAAAAAACAAAATAATTATTTTCTGGTTCAAAATAACTGTTTCAAAATTTAAGGGGGGAGGAGGGAATTAAAAATGGTCCACATTGAAATGTTTGAATTGATACAAACCAGAAATATTTTTTGGCTCACAAATATTTTCAAGCTTAAGACTTTTCAGTCTAACCCGAAACAGGAAGATTTTTTGAGGTCTCAGAAATTTTTGTGGGACAGTAAAACAGTTTCCTGCCCACCTCTACTTTTGGGTGTTCTCCATTGAATCTCCTTATTTGTACTGGTTCCATTTCAATTCTTACAGAAAGGCAAACATAAGGTGGGCAGATTTATCCACTGCATTTTAGTAGTACTACTACTACTACAACACCACCACCACATGAGAATGACATATTTATTCACTTAATTCCCTATAATTTTATTCATTAAACCACAATAGGGAGTACACCAACTACATTACTCTAGTCTACATCTGTGCATTTAAGATCTAAATGAACTGAAGTTAAACAAAGCTCCCAAGACCGTGATAAGTCAGTTGTCATTATCAATACATTTAATTAACTTTATGTAGATATCTGAGCATCAAGAGTCATTGAAAAGGTTATCACTATCAAAATATAATTTCAGTTAAATAGCATGGTCTCAAAGTTACTCACTCCTTCCAACGTAAAAGGTTTGGATTCATGTCAGCTCACAGCTAATGTGACTTGAAAAGAAGAAGCTTAAGCAAATTCTTAGTAGTATAGAAGGTCTCATTTGTGAGGAGGGGTGAACTTTGTGGGAAACTGTTAGGGAATGCTAAAGCTGTTTCTTGTGAGTAAATTCATGACAACAAAATTGCTGTAGTAAAATGGAAGACAGGAAAGGCCCAGGGAGCTAAACTGAGATCATCCAAAGTTACAAATAATTCCATCAGCAGTCTGGCTAGGACACCTGGAATTCCATCCTTTTTTGTCACCTTTTTCCTTATCTTTCTTGAAGAGAAAATGCTTAGGACTATATTACCAACATACATACTCTGTAAGGCTGTGTGTGTAAGTGTGCTCATAAAGAATTAATATGATTTTGGTGAGATCCATATTGAACATCTGGAGATAAAGATTGAAGTTTATTGATGTCATCAAGTTCTCCTGGTTTATCATGTTATAAAACAAAAGAAGCTAAGCACCGAAGCATTTATTTTTGTTGTAAAAACTGTAACTTTCATTTCCTAATTATTTGCTTTTAGCTTTCTGGGGAAGGGAATGCCACCATCTACAGCCTACTGGTCAGGAACTAAGTTTATAGCTCAAATACATCAGGGGAAGGAAAGGGAAAGCAGGATTATTTTAGAAAGTGCTAGATGACTGCCTGAAGGGACAAAGGAAAACTAACCAAAATATGGTGAAAAAGCCACAATTGCGCTTGTAAGCTGAGAACCCCATGAAAGCTTTGACTATTACCCACTTCTTGTCTGCAACATCAGTTATGGGGCAAGGCAAGTAAAGTTAACTCAATAACAACATTTTTGTGATATATGGTGTAATATACTCCACACTGAATGGAGAAAGCAGGGATAAAAAGTTGCAGAAGAAAGGGCTTTCCTTTTATGTTACACATAAAAATGACCATGCTGGGTCAGACCAATGGTCCACCTAGCCCACTATCCTGTCTTGACAGTGGCTCATGCCAGAGGCTTCAGGGGGAGTAAACAGAACAGGGCAATTATTTAAGTGACCTAATCCCCATCAGCCAGTCCTAGCATCTGGCAGTCAGAGATTTAGGGACACATAGTCAAGGATGCAATCTCATGCACTATCTTGGATAGTAGCCATTTGATGGACTTATCCTCCATGAACTTATCCTATTCATTTTTGAATCCACTTATACCTTTGGCCTTCACCACATACCCTGTTCCACAGGTTGACTATGCGTTGTGTGAAGAAGTACTTCCTTATGTTTGTTTTAAACCTGCTGCTTATTAGTTTCATTGAATGAGCCTGGTTTGTGTATTATGTGAAGGAGTAAATAACACTTCCTTTTTCCACTTTCTCCATATCAGTCATGAGTTTATAGATCTCTATCATATCCCCACTCAGTCATCTCTTTTCCAAACTGAATAGGCTGTGTCTTTTTAATCTCTCTTCCCATGGAAGCTATTCCATATCCCTAATAATTTTTGTTGCCCTTTTCTGTACTATTTCCAATTCTAATATCTTTTTTTGAGCTTGAATACTATGTGCAGTTCTAGTCGCTCTAAGTGTGGGCATATCATAGCTTTATATAGCGGCATTATGATATTTTCCATCTTATTAGCTATTCCTTCCCTAATGGTTCTTAACATCATTAACTTTTTCAACTGCCACTGCACATTGAGCATATGTTTTCAGAGAACTATCTACAATGACTTCAAGATCTCTTTCATGACTGGTAACAGCTAATTTAGACCCTATCATTTTGTATTTATAGTTGGGATTATGTTTTCCAATGTGCATTACTTTGCATTTATCAACATTGAATTTCATCTGCTATTTTCTTGCCCAGTCACCCAGTTTTCAGAGATCGCTGTGTAACACTTCGCAGTCAGCTTTGGGCTAAATGATCTTGAATAGTTTTGTATCATCTGCAAACTGCACCACCTCACTGTTTACCCCTTTTTCCAGATCATTTATAAATATGTTGAACAGCACTAGACCCAATACAGATCCCTGGGGGACATTGCTATTTACCTCTCTCCATTCTGAAAACTGACCATTCATTCCTACCCTTTTGTTTCCCGTCTTTTAACCAGCTACTGAGCCATGAAAGGACCTTTCCACTTATCCCATGACTGCTTAGTTTGCTTAAGAGCCTTTGGGGAGGGACCTTGTCAAAAGCTTTCTGATAGTCCAGGCACACTATTTGCACTGAATCACCCTTGTCCACATATTTGTTGACCCCCTCAAAGAATTATAATAAATTGGTGAGGTATGTTTTCCCTTTACAAAAAACATGTTGACTGTTCCCCAACTAATTATAATCATCTAGGTTTCTGATGATTTTGTTCTTTACTATGGTTTCATCCACTTTCCCTGGTACTGAAGTTAGGTTTACTGGCCTATACCTGCCAGGATTGCCTCTGGAACTTTTTTTTACATATTGGCAATCACATTAGCTATCCACCAGTGATCCGGTACATACCATCGTTAGTAGTTCTGAAGTGTCATCTTAGAAGGATCATTCTACATTTTAAGTATGATTTTCAGTGTTTGACTTGGACTTATTGATTCATTTGACTTCTACTGATCTCTCCAAACAATCTAATGCCTAAATTTGATTTGGGCATAACACCAATAAATTGCAATAGAGAAAAGAGAAACAAAAGTTATTTCAATAGAATCAGGGAAGTAATTTGCAAATGCTCTCCATGACTATAGTATAAGATTCCTGTCTGGGTTAATGCTTTTTTGTGGAAGGGGGTTATCATTTTCAGATCCCCTTGTTAGAATTGCAGTTTTCTGTTCAATTAGAGATGGTGGATTTAATCTGTAATGACATACATTAATACAAGATGAAAGCTTGTACTAGTCATTTGAGACTACTCTCAAATAAAAACTTTTTCTAAAATACTGCTCTGAAGGTACATAGAATTCCCACCACTATCACCAGTACATCTAAAAAGAACCCAATCTGAAATTTTAAATCAAATATTTTTTTCTACTTTCAAGTACCGAAACTGAAAGCTCAGATGAGTGCAGTGAACATAATATTACTTTTTTTGGCTCCCCAGCTGACTAAGTTTTCTGTAGATATCCATACAGCATGTATCCTTGGAGGAAAACAAGAATGTCTCCTTCAGATCGAACATTGAATGAATGGTCTAGTAAACGAATGCTTTGGGAGCAATGAAGTCTAATTCCAGTATATATATGCATTACAGGAGAATATGTTCTCTCTAAAATGATAGTGGGTGAGATTGTCAAAGTGTTCAGCACTAGCTTAACTGTGTGCCCACTGAGCTTAACAGGAGCAGAGTTTGGCTTATGCTGGAGTACTTTTGAAAAGTCTAAGTCGCCTCTGGTAAATTTGCCTAGCCTCTCGAAGGTTGTGTGCTTGCAGCACAGGCTAGGAATAATTATTGAATTGCCTGTTGTAGTCTCTGGCAACATCCAGATCTCCTCCCTCCACAAATACTTCTTCCAAAGCTATAAAGAGGATGGTTCATAAACAGTAATGCATATTCATAGTGCCCAATTATAGCACTTGCATATACTCTCCTTGCGCAATCCTCAACAACTAATTTCCCTCATTGTGCTTGTATTCAAATATTGAGACACTTGGGGCCAGATTTTTAGGAGATATTTGGGCATTTAACTCCCATTGAAATCAGTGGGAGTTAGGCATCCACATACCTTTTAAAATCTGACCCATTGGCCCCCATCCAACAAATATTTGCCCACATACTTGCATTTGCAGGATCAGTGAGTTAGCATTACACTCCTACTTAGCCAAACTACACCTGTCTAGTTTCAGTTCTCTACAGGTTCTCTTCTTTACGAGAATATTGTCAACCCCAAACATTCACAAATCATGAGAGAGGCTTAAAAGTAAAATCTGAGGTTCATATTATTTGCCTTCCAGTTTTGAACTTTTATGGTTTGCATTTTTCCATTCTTCTGTAACCATATGTGACACAGAGGCCTATTTGTGCCAATTGACAAAGGGTTCACTGTTCTTTATAAGCAACTCCTGCCTCAGAACTGACAAACTCACTACACACAAGTACCATGAAAGTGGTGTATTATGTTTGAAGGCTAACGTGTGAGGTCTCTACTGAAAGACTGAAACTTGTCAATACTCAGCCAACGAGAGGTGTGTATGTGCAATATTTAAGGGATAATGGAACTATATTGAAAACTATACTATATAGTCTTGGAGTAAAGTTAGTCACCAAGGAATCATGTCTTGGTGATGGCATGTTTAAGCAGGAGGAAGTTGTCACCCCTCCCTGGTCAGCAGGTGATGTAATGCAAGGATCTCTTATCTACCCTTACCCCATCCCAGAACAATTAATGGAAAACCCATCAAAGACAGCTGCAAAGAAACAATTAAAACCACCTGGAGCTAAAAAGGAACATAACAGATAGTGGATTGCCCCATCTGTGAATAAATTCTAAAAGACTGATTCAGTATAACAGACACACTGCATCCACTAACAGAAAAGACATGTTGTTGAGTGGGGATGTTCCCTGGAAGTTTGGATCCTGGTTCCCAGGGAGCCAGCCAGCTCTGCAACAGATTGAACTTGGGGGGGGGGGAAACCTACTTCATTAGCAAGGAAAGGTAATTATTAAAAAGCTTAGACCCTAATTCGCTTTTGATTGTTGTGTTTTGTATTGTAGCCATTCATCTACATCACTCTCTCGTTGTTTGTAGAACCCCTATTCTTTCCTAAATAAGTTTTCCTTTGTTTCATTCAAAGTGTTCAGAAGTGCTGTGCGTTTTGCAGGAGGCGTGATTTAAGGTAAAACTGGGAGAAAAGGGTTTGGGATTTCTATGGGAAGCCAGTGCCAGAGGCTAGATATCACAGGGGAAATGCTTCAAAGGGACTCAGACTGAGGTGTACTTCTCTCATTCACCTGTAAGGCACAGGCAGAGCTTTCATAGCCCACAGGAGAGTGCTTGAATAGCTAGCTGGCAGGCTGGTAATGCCCAGCTACCACAGGCAATCTCCTTTAGCACTAGAGGCAGGGGTAACAAGGTAACCCTGTTCTGGGTACCTCCAGAACCATGACACTCTGAGGACTAGAAATTTTCATGTAAGAAAAAGCAAGCTGACATTTTCACACATTCCAAGGCTATATGAACTGGGGGCTTTCAGGAAAAAAAGCATTTTGAGCCTTTATTGTTTGAAAGGCACTTTGCAATCAATGGAAGAAGCTATTCAAAGATAAAGAATCATAAAATCAAGGCTTGGTGAGAGTGTCTGGCAGCACAAGTACTTTCCCCCAGGTTAGTAGGTTTCATTTTTGGGCTAGTAAGTGTCAAAGATATTTTCCAACCCCTCATGGTGACCTAACAATTATGTAGCATTTCAAATATTCAATACAAATATTAACCAATTGCTATTGTTACCTTTAAGTGGAAAGGACTCAACCCTAAAATGAAGGTTGGTGAGCATGGGTTTGTTTGTAAGAGAAGAAAAGCTTTCCATGGATCAGTTTCATTGTGCGGTTTTATTTATGCAACTTAATTGCAAGCTCAACATCTTAGAATGAACTATAATCCACACCTAAAGGAGACACTGAAAAATGACAAGCTACCACATATGAACTAAACAAAATATATCTGCAGTCCCTTTTTTAGGGTGTAGCTTTGAAACAAAGTGTAAACCGAAGGAGAAAGACTCTTGACTGTATAGCAATATAAAAATAGTCAGGGAACAATAAATACAAAGAGACCCACATTAATATAAGAACATTGTAAAAGTAGGGTCAGTATCTCAGCTTTACTATACAGTTGTGCCATATTAGGAGCCAGTTAGTCACACGCAATTAAGGGACCATAGCAATTACTTGCTCTTTAACTGGGTGGGGGAGGGGGGAAAGACAAAGCAGGGCAAGCGCACTGATTGGCAGAACATCTTGGAACTGGGATTTGATGTGTTGAGAAACAGTTTTCTAAAAAGAAGCTTGCTTACATAAATTAGGGAATGGGTGAAGAGGACTTAAAAGGGTCTGGTCAGAATTCTGATATAGATATAAAATTTCTACCTAGCATAGAACTGTTCAATACTATGGAATTGCCAATATTCCTTACATGAAGTATCTGCTAGAAATACCTCAGGTAGAAAGATTCAGGACTCACCTATGCAGAGTGATTTTTAAAAACCATTTGTTCAGAATTGTTTGTAGTGGTGTAAGTATCTGTTCAAAGACAACTGAAAAGTGACAGCATTTCAACTATTTGATAAAAAAGACAATGATGGCTACATTCGGTAGATGTGCATATCTGAAAAGCCCACACATACATGTGCAAAAGTCCAAAAGTATCATTTAGAAACAATTCTGCTCTCATTATAGCCTATAGAGAGCCTCCAAGATTGTTTTGTACACGTTTTCCTTCAGAAAGGCAACAAAAGTTCAAGCACATGCTTCATGATGAACTATCACTAAGAAGATACGTTTTAGTTTGCTTAACAAAGCAAAAAATAAGATAAACCAAATTACAACATTTATCTGAAGATAAAATTTAAACCAGATTGAAATTTTGTCACAGTAAAGCAGCTAAATTATTAGATTTGATTAACCTGGTGAAGATCAAATCCCAGATAGCACGTGAGCCGCAAATACTTCAGTAAGAACTTCAGTAACTATTTTACAAAAAAACCTATGTCCTCTAGAAGTTATTCCTCAAGATAAAAACAGCTGACCAACACAGCTTTAATGTATTGTATCTTACTTGGGAGTTGACTCCCCCATGCCCAACCCTCCCCTCCCCTGGACACACCAAATACACTTATATAAATGATATTAGAAGTAGAGTGCTTCTGGCACAGTACATTGCATATCTTCAGATTAAAAAAGTTTCTTGATTGTTTTGTTAAAGCACTGCCACACAATTTTTTAATATAAAAAGTTACAGAATCTTGACATTTCTTTTGAATACATCCACTCCTCTGTCCTTAAGAAAAAAAAAGTGTACTTCTGCATCCTTTTATTTTCATCAGCATTATGCTTCCAATCACTATTAATAAAAAAGTCCATTTTATAATTCGTTTACTTTTTTCCATGAACCATATTAGTTTTCATCTAATGCAATACAGGACTCAATATACTAAGCTAAATGTACACAAACTTCTCCACAAGCATAGAAAGAATAAAATTGTATGAGATAGCTGGCTAGCTATTTCAGACATTTATGTTTTCATAAAATGTTTAGCATTTCTGGGTATTACTGTGTTACTGAGGCCAGTCAGTAGCAGAGATGGGACAGAAACAGCAGGCCTGGTAGGTCCCAGCCTGCCTATTCTTCTGTGTGACACAGGCTTAGAAGTCAGTTCTACTACTCTTGCCTCGGACAGCTTTTAAATTAAACAAGATTTCATTTTCTCCATAGACATTCAGGCGGTGGAAATTGCTTTGTACTAAATTTTCAAAAATTCCACAAAATTGTGACAATCGCAAATTCAAGAAACAAGCACATTAAAAAATGTTTTAAAATTAATATTTCACTCAGCTCCAGAAACAAATGAGGTATTGTTATTACATAGATTCCAAGCAACGGCCCGATAAAACAGGAGAATTTTTTTTGTATAAACAGTGGACATATTCTGCCCTGTGTTGCACCCAGGAAACTTAAAATTCCATAGGTCATTAGTATAACCTAAGCCTGAATTTGGCTCCATGTGAGATACACACACAGAACAGAGAAAGAGGCACCCGGGACTGAGCAATGGTGTTTGATCCCATTAATCTGTTATACACTAAAAATCATGGACTGGACACAGCCACTGGATTTACGGCTTATTCCAACAGTCTTTAACATATTAACCCCCTCCTTTTGTCCTATGCCTGCAGAAGTGTTAATGGGCTACTCTATCTTGAATGGTCCCTTACAATATATATAAAAATGCTAAGCAATCTGCATTTTCCACCTTGCATTTTGCTGTGACACTAGGAGTACCTTTCCCAGATTGGAAGAAGAGCTGTGTGTGGCACAAAAGCTTGTCTCTTTTACCAACAGAACCTGGTCCAATCAAAGATATTACCTCACTCATCTTTTGTCTCTATTTGCCAGTTGTACATTTGAGATAGAACCAAAACAATTTTACCTTAGATTTCCAACAGGAGGAGTGTAAATACACAGCTGCCATTTGAAAGATTTGAGAAATTAAAGATTGTACTTTAATCTTTCTAGATTAAATTTTACAGATTGAAAAAGGCATCACGTTAGAGTTTAAAGTAATTTATGAGGTTTAAAAACTGGTCATCTGCCTAGTTTCATCTTATTTTCTGGCCAACTTCCAACTGAAATCTATCTTTATTACTGAAAAAGGTTTTTTTGGGGGGTAGGGGTGGGAACAGTTGTCTCTTAGAAAACAAGTTATTACTTAAAACCTTTACTATTATGAATTCGTAAAATAAGGCACGTTAGTGTAAAAAGTTTGATTTTTTTCTAGTGTGCTATTTAAATAATCTATTATAAAATACTCAGTGTTTTAAGAAGAATTATCTGCTATACTGTAAAATGCTGTAATTTAGTAAAAAAATATATTATTTTTCCTCCAGAATAAATTCTATGTTAAAGCCATGGTCTTTGATAGTTTCTTTTTTTGATTTTTTAAAAGGTGTAATTCAAAGAAAATTACTTGCTAGGATCTTGTGGCTCTTACCCAAGCTTTTACTGTTTATGTGGAGTTTGGCCTGCGTGAGGACACAGGGCAAATATATTATTTTGAAAAATATGTTCATTTCTTTTCTAGCTAAAAGGGACACTAAACTTGAAATGCAGTCAGTTTCAAATAATGAGCTTGAAGTCGTTTCAGGCACTATACCTGCCACTGAGTCCCCCTGCCAAATGCATTACAGTCATATTTTCTTATGTGTTTCTGTCCTTGACATTATGTGAAAGACACAAAACAAAGGAACTGAATGATTATACAAGGAAATAGGAAAACACTTTCTCCCCACATTTACAAAGCTTTGGTGCTTGGATTCAGCCTGCAGGAGGGAATCCCATTTTCAATTCTCAGTGCTCTAAAACGTGTTTGAGAAGCAGCAGAGGCCAATGCTACCATCCTCAGAAGAAGTTATTCATGGATTTCGGGATGATCCTTATTTTCAAAATTAGCCCCCTTTTTCCATTAAACTTTTTGTTTATTGTCAATTTCCTCTTTCATACTTTAATATCTGGTCCATTTAAAAGATGTATTTTAGGCCTTTAACTACTTATTTTAAACATGTTTTGAGTTATAAATATAATGGAGGGCCTCACAGAGTAATGTTTCCAGTGTTGTGGAACTAGGCTCCTATCTCTAGCTATACCACAATCGGTTGTTAACTGCTCTCTGCAGAAAGCGTACATGGCAGAAACTTGTTACGCATGGATCCTCTAGTACACAGGTGTCAAACTCTTGGCCCGCGGGCTTGTGTTATCTGGCCCGCGGTCCGAATCCGGCCCGCCAGCTTGTGCTGGCAGTGTTTTCTGAGCGGAGCTCAGGAAAGTCGTGGGAGATCTTGCGTGAGCTCTTAAAAAGGAAATGGTCGTCTTAAAAAGGAAATGGACGCTGAATGTGACCCTGCAGGGAGATTTCACGGCGGAGAGTGGAGTCTGCGAGTCCCTGTGAGACCCTGTTCTCATTCCTACTCTCCTACTGTGCCACCGAATTTCACCCTGCGGGGAGATTTTTCGTCGGAGAGTAGACCATGAAAGGTAGAGTAGACTAGAGTGTGTTATGCATGGCCCCCCTGAACTCAATTTAATGTAAATGTGGCCCGCCATACGAATTGAGTTTGACACCCCTGCTCTAGTAGCTTCAGAATGGTATGTTCAGAACTGCCTCTGATCATTTACTAAACGAGCCACGGACAAGGATATGGTTTTTGACTGTACAACAGCTCAATCCTGCAAATACTTATGCAGATGAGTAAGTAGAACTTCTCATATGAGTAAAAAAAGTTATTCACATGCTTAAGTGACTGCATATCTGTGTGAGACATACAAGAAGACAGCATTACAAAGAACAGAATACTAAATCTTAGCCAGCATTTCATTACAATTTCATTTACCAAATATTTGAATCCTATGTTTTTGTATAAATGGAGTAGCAATTGAAGGTCATGTGTTAGATTTACATTTCCATGGAACTGAGATCTTTACTCATAGACTCAGATCAGTCCAGAAAGGACCATCTTGATCATTTGGTCTGACCTCCTGCACCTCTCAGGCCACAGACCCTCACCCACCCGTTGTCAGTACTCAGCTGTCAGTATTGGCTGCGTGCATGTGCCCCCTGCATAGGTGCTGTCCCAGCTCTGCACAATCGAATGAATCAACACAACCATGGATTCGCTGAGCAACGAAGGTACCCGGGCCGGGTTTATTGCAGCTGAAGCACAATAAGAAGCAGCCTTTATAGTATCGACCAGTACACGTCAAATACAAGTGCTCCATTACAATGGCTTAGACACAATTTAAACAGCAGGACTTTGTTATCCCCAAGGCCTGTGAACTTTGTTCCCTCTGACATCCTCTTTAATATGCTATTACAGACAAGTTTAGTTCTGCCCCTTTGCCGCAGGTAGTTGCCACCCTCTTGGTGTAGTCTGATACCACCCCTTACCATACACTGGATGGTTTGGGCAAAACATCTCTATTTGTCACATCATAAGACATTTCTAGCCATCAAAGCGTTATTTCAGGGGGTCAGGTGACCCTTGTTATCTCTTTGGTGTTAGGATGTCCTGGTACCTTTTGCTTCTTATATGTATTTTTAGACATTAGTAAGGTTTTGACATCAGGACTGTATGTAGGAGTCTAGTATCTATCTCACCAATGACATATTCAGAAGTAAAATCACCTCCCTACTCTTTTTTTTTTTTTTTTAAATACATCCAAGAATTGAAAGGGCCCATTTTGCCACAGCATCACAACAGCAGCTTATGCAGAGTTCCTGGTTCAAAGGTGACCCCCTAAATCCTTTTCAAGGTCACTGTTTTTCAGGATATAGCCCCCCCCAGTCGGTACACGTGGCCTGCAAATTTCTTCCCCCCATCCCCTGAGATGTATGAACTTGCATTTGGGTGTGTTAAAATGTATTTTGTTTCAAGGGGCCCACCCTTACCAAGTGGTCCAGATTACTCTGTTCATGGACAGCATTTTCATCAGTTAGATGCAACAGGCATCTAAGGGACCTACTATGGGCCACACTGAGACCCAAATCCACAAAAAATCCAGGAAGGTTTTGAACTGTCACGGATAACTTCCTGGTGCAGGTGCTGGAGCAACCAACTAGGGGCCATGCTGCTCTTGACCTGCTGCTCACAAACAGGGAAGATTTGGTAGGGGAAGTAGAAGTGGGTGACAACCTAGGCAGCAGTGACCATGAGATGGTCAAGTTCAGGATCCTGACAAAAAGAAGAAAGGACAACAGCAGGATACAGACCATGGACTTCAGAAATGCAGACTTTGACTCCCTCAGGGAGCTGATGGGCAGGATCCACTGGGAGGCTAATATGAGGGGGAAAGGAATCCAAGAGGACTGGCTGTATTTTAAAGAAACTTTATTGAGGGCACAGGAACAAACCATCCCGATGTGCAGAAAGAATGGCAAGTGTGGTAGGTGACCAGCTTGGCTTAACGAAAAAGTCATTGGTGAGCTTAAACACAAAAAAGAAGCTTACAAGAAGTGGAAGCTTAGTCAGATGACTAGGGAGGATTATAAAAATACTGCTCGAACATGCAGGAATGAAATCAGGAAGGCCAAAGCACAACTGGAGTTGCAGCTAGCAAGGGATGTGAAGGGGAACAAGAAGGGTTTCTACAGGTATGTTAGCAACAAGAGGAAGATTAAGGAAAGTGTGGGCCTCTTACAGAATGGGGGAGGCAACCTAGTGACAGAGGATGTGGAGAAAGCTGAGGTACTCAATGCCTTTTTTGCCTGTCTTCACAGACAAGGTCAGCTCCCAGAGTACTGCACTGAGTGGCACAGAATGGGGAGGAGGTGAACATCCCGCAGTGCTGAAGGAACAGGTCCGGGACTATTTAGAAAGATTGGACATACACAAGTCCATGGGGCCAGATGCAATGCACCCGAGGGTGCTGAGGGAGTTAGCTGATGTGATTTCAGAGCCATTGGCTATTATCTTTGAAAGCTTGTGGCAACAGGGGGAGGTCCCAGATAACTGGAAAAAGGCAAATATAGTGCCCATCTTCAAGAAAGGGAAGAAAGAGGATCCAGGGAACTATAAGCCAGTCAGCCTCACCTCAATCTCTGGAAAAATCATGGAGCAGGTCCTCAAGGAATCCATTTTAAGGCACTTGGAAGAGAGGCAGGTGATCAGGAGCAGTCAACATGGATTCACCAAGGGAAAATCGTGCCTGACCAACCTGATTGCTTACTATGAAGAGGTGACTGGTTCTGTGGATGAGGGGAAAGCAGTGGACATGATATACCTTGACTTTAGCAAAGCTTTTGATACGGTCTCCCACAGTATTCTGATCAGCAAGTTAAAAAAGTATGGGTTGGATGAATGGACTACAAAATGGATAGAGAATTGGCTAAAGCAAAGGGCTCAACGAGTAGTGATCAATGGCTCCATGTCTAGCTGGCAGCTGGTCACAAGTGGAGTGCCCCAGGGGTCGGTCCTGGGGCCGGTTTTGTTCAACATCTTCATTAATGATCTGGAAGAGGGGGTAGATTGCATCCTCAGCAAGTTTGCAGATGACACTAAACTGGGGGAGTGGTAGATACCCTGGAAGGGAGGGAAAGGATACAGAAGGACCTAAACAAATTGGAGGATTGGGCCAAAAGAAATCTGATGAGGTTCAACAAGGACAAGTGCAGAGTCCTCCACTTAGGACGAAAGAATCCCATGCACAGCTACAGACTGGGGACCGACGAGCTAGGCAGCAGTTCTGCAGAAAAGGATCTGGGGGTTACAGTGGATAAAAGGCTGGATATGAGTCAGCAGTGTGCCCTGGTTGCCAAGAAGGCTAATGGTACATTGGGCTGCATTAGTAAGAGCATTGCCAGCAGATCGCGGGAAGTGATTATTCCCCTCTATTCAGCATTGGTGAGGCCGCATTTGGAGTATTGTGCCCAGTTTTGGGCCCCCCACTACAAAAAGGATGTGAACAAGTTGGAGAGAGTCCAGTGGAGGGCAACAAAAATGATTAGGGGGCTGGAGCACAAGACTTATGAGGAGAGGCTGAAAGAACTAGGCCTGTTTAGTCTGCAGAAGAGAAGAATGAAGGGGGGATTTGATAGCAGCCTTTAACTACCTGAAAGGGGGTTCCAGGGAGGATGGAGCTAGGCTGTTCTTAGTGGTGGCAGATGAGAGAACAAGGAGCAATGGTCTCAAGTTGCAGTGGGGGAGGTCTAGGTTGGACATTAGGAAAAAGTTTTTCACTAGGAGAGTGGTGAAGCATTGGAATGGGTTACGTAGGGAAGTGGTGGCATCTCCATCTGTAGAGGTTTTTAAGCTGAGGCTTGACAAAACCCTCGCTGGGATGATTTAGCTGAGGATTGTCCTGCTTTGGGCAGGGGGCTGGACTAGATGACCTCCTGAGGTCCCTTCCAACTCTAATATTCTCTGATTCTGTATAGAGTGGTGTGAACACTCTTCACATGGATCTCTCCCCTCTATAGCACTCTGTCTCCCCCAACTTCTCAGGTCCCTGCAGAGTTGGGGCTTTCTTCAGAAGTGGAAATCAGTGTAGTGAAAGGGGTTGGGCAGTCCTGCCTTGCGTGTGGAGGGGACATGGAGGAAAGAAAATGTATATCATCCCCACACCAGTCCCACAATGATTAGGCTTCAGTTGCTTTTCCCACTGAACTTCTTGTTCAGTGATGAACTTTCCTCCAGGTATTGTCCCATGTAGCCATGGCTAGGCAAGTCCTCAGTCTCCAGCACTAAACTACCAGAGAGCAAGGGGACCACTAGGGACACAAAGCTAGTGCATAGACACAAGACCTCTGCATAAATGGTCTGGCCTCCTGCTGATCCCTCAGAATCCAGTTGGTTTATGAGCAGGCCCCATGAACTGGTGGGTGAGCAGACGAAATCCCTCAGTTGAACCATTTGGAAAGAATGCTGCAGAAGGATGTGATCTGGACATCATCCACTGACCAATGCATGAGAAGAGGCAGAGCCCCTTTTCCATGTCACCTTCCCTCTCTCCTCCCTACTTTATGGATAGTACTCTCTAGCTCTGGAACCAGACTGTGGGATGAGATGGACACAGGTGGCTAGGGAAGGAGACACTCTGGACTCTGTGATTTGTGAAGGATCCCTTGGGTTTGGCAGCTGTTCCAGTCACCTTTTCTATGGGAAATGAAGGATAATTCGCTCACTCTAAGCGCTCTCTCTCTCACAGGACAAGAGTGGGCCAAAGTAAAGTCCTCAGGATTTGGCTCAATGTGTGTTCAGCTTATTATACTTTAATACGCGCATGTCACATTCCTAATTACTTCACAAGTCAGGCATATGTAAAAAGGAGCTATTGTCATCCCTCTTTTGTTCCTCTCCCACAATTAAAATAGTTCCAGGGCAAATATAAATTCAATGATTAGATTGTTTAGGCTTAACATACATTTTTTTTAAAAACCCTGCAATATGTGTTTAAGGATGAAGCATTTTGGGGTTTTTTTCGTCCAGTCAAACATGCTATCAGCAGTAAGATTGTACTTTTATTATTGTTTCAGATAATCAATAATGAGGATAACCCTGCGTGGGCCAACCAAACCCTCAAGTGGAAAACAATAGACTAACCAGAAGTGCTTTTGACAAGATACAAATACCACATCTCTGTTGGCTTGAAGAGACATTTATCTAGTCAATTAAACCTTCTAGCCTGGCCCGTGTCGCCAAGTCTATGTACAAGGAGTCGATAACAATTAATGAACAGCAACAAAAACAGTCAGTCCTAATTTACGTAGTAATTCATAGTTGTAATGATAATTACAGAATTTCCCTACAATAGTCCAATCACACACAACCAACATACTCATGGAAACTGTGCAGTAACACATAATATAAAACAAGCATAACAACTGAGAAAACCACCCTATGAAAGAAACATTCTGTAGGTCACTGTGTGAAACTGGTCTAATGCTTTTAAAAAATCTGCTAATTTTGGATTTGGCCTAATATTTTAAAAGTGGCATCGGATAACGATATGTGCAGCAGAAGTAGGTGGCATGTTAAGGGAGTGAGAGATGATGAGGAAGCCTGAACCACCTTCTGCCACCACCGTCTCCTCCTCCCAGCTGCTTTACAGTAGCTTGAACCCAGCAGGGTAAGCAGTGAGAGCAAAGGAAGAATAGCAGCTTGACTGCTTCCAGAACCTCCTGGTAGCCATAAGGAGAAACTGCCGGGTAGTCCCTGCACCCCTGCCAGATGTAGGATATCCTAACAAGAATGTCAATAAGTTTACAGGGATGCCACATATATGTTAAGATGCCTGATGTCTGGCAGCTTTGCTTCAACTGAAGTTGTGCGTGCCAAACCTTCTAAAATGTCAAGCCCTCTGTCTCTTGAGTTGAGCACAGAAAGGGAGGTATTTGAAAACACTAACAACTTTGCCCTTAACTTCTCTCTGCCTCAGATTCCACACATATAGAAAAGGTATACTACTTTGCTACATCAGCAACATGGGAAGGATTACTAAATATTCAGAGATTTAGATGAGAGGCATTGTAAACGTGCACCATATTAATATACTGTATGCTTCATAAAAGCTGATGGGTAGCAGTTTTCTATAACTACAGAAATATGATCATTAGAACTATTGCTGTTTCTTGATTTTGGTTTCTCGTTTGCTTTTTTTGAGCAATATATAGTCCAAGAGCAGCGATCTGGCACACAATACAAGTCAGAAGCAAAACCAACCAACCAACCAACCGACCGACGTGCATAATGCTTAATGCTGGATGAATCTCATCTGCTGAAGCTTCCCCCTAAACACACTAAAAACTTTTTTTTTTTAAAATGCAGATTTCAGATCAACCCTAAACAATTTGCCATAATTGACCTGAATTCACAAAATGTTTCGGTCAAAAAGAAGAAGATTGGAAGTGTATAAACGAACTGACATCAAAATGAAATGTTTAGATTTTTCTGGCTAAGTTCCCAAGGGGATTTAGGTACCATTCATAAAACAGGAGGAGGAGAAGGAAATGGTGGTGGTGCCCTTCTTATAACCTTTAGCCCCATGATTAGGGCTCTCATGTGACATATGGGGGACCCAGATTCAAATAGCCACTGTGGAGCAAAAACTTGAACCCAGGACTCCCCCTCCCAAGTGAGTACCCTAATCTATAGGACATTGGGGTGGGTCTCTCTAAATCTCTCCTGTTGAAGCTGTTCTACTTTGAATAAAATACTTAAAATAAACTAGTTGGACAGGGAGGAGAGAGACTCTATAACTTGGTGGTTGGGGTACACACCTAGAAGGGGGAAGAGCTAGGTTCTAGCTCCTGCTCCAATGACTGATTTATTTCTATAAAGTGGAATAGACACATTTATGACAAGTTAATCCTTTAGACACCAGAGCCTCTGAAAGGAGGATTTGCCAAAACAATGTTTTCATTATGTTAATCTTTAGAAGATAATAGTTGTATATGATTTCTTTTCCTTCCTAAAAGTTTGTCTCCCTGCTCCTTTCATTCTGTGATTAGCAGAAATGTTCTTTTCCCCTTCCTCCATATGCACCAATCAAGTAGAAAAATTTTCCTTTGCCAGGTAATATGCTCACCACTCCTTTTTTAAAAAGTACACGGAAGGATGTTTATGATTTAAAATAAATAAGATTGCACACTTTATATGTCAAATCTTACTACTATTAAACCTATGGCAAAAATCTCACTGACTTTCAAACCAGGACTTGGTCCTAATGTTTAGAGACCTTTGACTATGATGGCTCAATCCTGTTCTGTTTTTCATAGTTACAATGCGTATGCACTACACCCTCCCCTGCTCCCCCCCCATATGTTTATAGAACTCTTACAAGTGGCATAACTTTATCAGGAACTAGTGAAAAGTGGAAATTCTTTGCATCCTGGAGTGATACATCAACCTCCCCCACATCCGGTATTTACCAAGCAGACAACCTATTGGTTGCAGATTGCTAAACTCCATTTCAATATTAATATACTTTTTTTTTTAAATGTAGGTGCTGATCTAACTAGTAACCACATTTGAAAATAATTCTGACTCAGGGACTGCATCTTCCATTTATTTAAAATAAAATAGTATAAACATGGCAGAGCATTACAAATATTGCTAGTCCCAGAGACATCTAATTTCATTGAAGTCTGCTAAATCTTGAGATGCTCTGAGCACTGTAATTTTCTTTGTCTGTAACGTGAGCCAAGGTGCAGAGCAATTCTTAAGCTTTGGCACATAGGGCCTGATCCTGTTCCATTTGGAGTCCAGGGCAATTTTTTAAAATAGTTATGTCAGTGGGAACACAAAAGTATTTCAAATGACCCTGAGTACTAGTGATGGTCTTCTGTATTGCCAGAAAGAAGGCTTTTGCTGGATTTCCATGCTTTTATTCCTCAGCCTGTTCAGAGCAATAAGTACTGTAAAGGCCATTGGGAAAAGGGAGCGCCTTGTGTCTCTCCAACTTCCAGGAGACTAAACAACTGCAGTAACCTTGACCCAATTCTCCCCCTCTTCAACTTTGAACCTGTTGAGCCATAAACAGACAGTCATCAGTAGTTAAATTTCATTTTATCGGTTTTGCAATCTCTGGACCCAACAGCGAACCTCACTGCACTCTCTTCATAATCCATTTAGATGCACATAGAGTACTTCATACTTTGCCCCTAGTCATTTGTAAACTCTTTTGGCAGGCATTTCCTTAATAGCTGAGCTACAGAATGGACCAAGCAACATGGTGATTCAGTAATCTCTCAGATCTAGCTTCTCACAACACAGCAAACTATGGGAGAGAGGAAGGGAACTGATTCCTTCTTCTGGGGTAACAGGAGTGTAACATTTTGCACCCTGGTGATGGATGCCCTTGAAATCCATCAAAGACAGACTGATATCATCTCCTTAAGAATGCCACAACAAACAGTTTCAATTTAAAAACAAACATGCACCAGAAAGAAAGAGCCAGGAAGTGGCTAAAAGAGAAGGTGTTAAATGGAGAGAAAATCATGGCTGTCCTAAGAACACCCATAAAGATAATTTTTAAAGGCATTAATCCTTCCCCACTTTTTTGAAGCACTTTAAGTACCCAGTCTAATTCCCTAATGAGGGGTACTATGGTAAACTGGACTAGAAGTCAGAAGACCTAGGGTCAATTTCCAGCTTTGACACTGAACTGCTGTGTGACCTTGGGCTGGGTATTTTCCCCTTCTCTGACACGGTTTCCCCTCTTATCCTTACTCTTTAAATAGTTGAGACAAAATGCCTCAGGGCAGGGACACTCTCACTGACTGAGTTTGCACAGCGCTTAGCACAATGGGACCTGGAGTTCAGTTAGAAACTGTAATGCAAACGATACAGGCAGTTAGGTCAGGCCCTAAATTAGGTGGATTTCGAAAGATGACCAAGTTCTATGCTGCAGGCATAGCCCATGGCAATTTGAGGAACTAGGAGTGTAAAGAAGAATCTCAGGGAAAAAAGTTTTAAGTAGGTTTCCAGAAAGAGAGAGCAAGAGAGAGAGAGCGTGCAAGAAAGAGGACGTGTGAAGACTAACTTACATTTCAAAGCCTATGTAATCCAATTACTAGAGCCAAAGAAAACATGGTGCTGTGCTCCACCTCTGCATAATCAGTGTTGTGTGTTCATAAAATAGAGTTCTCATACACATCATTCATGTGAAGTCAGTCAATTAAGTTTGCAGCGTATCTCGATCACTCTTCCAGAAATCCTCAGGCTAGTCCTATGCAGAATGGTGGTCAGGAAATGATGGAAGGTTTGGGGAAAGAAGGGGATTGGTGGGGTTTTTTAGAGGGGGGAGGGGGAAATGGGCATGGAAAATTGTTTCACTGGCCCATCCAAAGATGCCAAGGCCACTTCTAAAGCAGAGGTGAGAAACCCTACAGAGACTTTACCTATTAGCAGAAAGCTCAAGGAGCAGGTCTCCAAAATATCAATTGCCAACATTGTTAAATGCCTTCCAAAACAAAAACAGACCACTAAATAAATAAATAGCAGTTTAAACAGTCAAATGTCTACTTTATAAGCAGCAAGAGAAAACAATGCTGTGCCATGCACAGTCCAATCACAAGAGTTCAGTCACAGGCCTGACAGCCAGTGATTTGAAAGCAGGCAGGAAACTGGAGGAAAATAAAACATACTGCTTGTAGTTCCGGTAAATAGCTAAACATTCCCTATCCTTGAAAACACTCACTGAGGGAAAAGGCCACAGAAAGGGTTTATTTCTCATGCATAGAGGTAGGGATGGAAGAGCATGAGATCAGCCTTCAAACCTTGTAGATCTCAAAGAAGAACATGAAAACACAGGCCCCACCATTTCAGAGGACCAACCCTTAGGCAACCCTGGCAACACAACCTACTCACAAGCTGAAACTTCTTTCAGAAAAACTAGAGAAGGTGCTCATGATCTCATAGAATGTGGGCATCAGTTTCTGGTTCCTGGGAGAATGCTTATTGTTTGGCAAGCCTAGATTGTGAACAAAAGACTTTCCAGTTAGCTCAGTTTATAAACAGCATGTTTCAATCCCACAAACAAAGTCATTAAAAACCTCCCATTCATGAATTTTCCACAGAATCTGCAGATGTTTCCAGTGACTAGAAATCCATTGAAAACACAGGAACCCAGAAAAACACTATAGGTTTCTGTCACATTTCAATTAAAAAAAAAAGTTACTTTTACCTCCCCAATCTTTTCCAGTTATTCCAAAAGAGGAGAATATTTTAATACCGAAATAATAGCAGCTCAGCTTTACTGATGTGCAATATGAATGTCTTTGTCTGTGCTCCCATTCATAAGGAAAGTTTGGTTATAACTCTTCTATTGAAATGCAAATAATGTAAGCAATTTTTGATCAATTGCTATAGAAAATTACTCTAATAGAATTTCCATTGCTGTATTATTTATAAATAATATCCCATTCAATCCACACAGATGTCTACAGCCCTCTCTCATTTCCTTTGTATATGTATTAGAGCAAAGTTGTGTGGAAAGAAGGGAGGCGGTTGTTTGTTTTAAGGAAAAATAAAGTTAAGCGAGTAATGAAAAATGTATCCTGAATGAAATAATGCTCAGTATACCAAATAATGGATAATGACGCAGAGCCACATCATGCCATTTGCCACTGGGGTGTTCTGCTTAAAAACTGATATTCTCATATAACCCAAAGTCCTTTTTCAAGTTGGGTTCTGACAATTATGATGAATTTGCAGAGAAATCCCAAATTACTCAAATTCCAGTTTTCATCTTTTTACTAGACAGTAGATCCCAACTAAATTATTTTTGCAAATTCAGTGACAAGACGAATGAACTTTATACAGTGTAATTGCCAGTTTCAATGGGAGGTTTTAAAAGTAAGAGATTGCTAAAAAACATTAGGGCCCCATTCTGACATACTTACTCAGGAGGTGGGAGGGAATGCAGCCTGGACTTTCTGCTATAGTCAGTGGTAATTACTGAAGCCAATTGGTGTAAGGATGTCAGGACTGATACCATAACATGATTTGTTTGATCAGCATCATTTTAAAAAGGTAGGCACATGTTCAAAAAGGTTTGAGTTTCAGAAGTGTAATGCTACATTTCTCTCGATCATCTGCAATACACTGTTTTTTAACTACTGGAGTGAGTCATTAGCGTACAAGTCTTCTGTATTAACATAGTAACCTGTCATTCTAACTTCAATACCTGGAAAGATACTGGAACAAACGATTAAACAATCAATTTGTAACCATTTAGAGGATTATAAACAATTGCCAACCTGGATTTGTCAAGAACAAATCATTCCAGACCAACTTAATTGCCTTCTTTGATACAGCTACTGGCCTAATGGATGGGGGAAAACTGTAAGTAGGATACATCCTGATTTTACTAAGGCTTTTGACCTTCTCTCACATGATATTCTCATAAGCAAACTAGTCTAGATGAAGTTACTAGAAAGCGGGTGCAAAACTGAAGAGTCATACTCAAGAGTAGTTATCACTGACTCGCTTTCAAACTAGTGAAGTTCTGCAGGGATAGAAAAATCAGATATCCCAATTTAGGGACTTTGTCTTCTATAGGCAGCTATACTCCTTTCCCTCATCCCCTGAAAAATAAAAAAAAAAAAAAAAAAAGTGCCCTGATTTTTCACACTTGCTATCTGGTCACTTTACGGTCAGGTCTAGTACTATTCAACATTTTCATTAAATTACTTGGATAATAGAGTGGAGATCATGCTTATAAAATTTGCAGATGACACCAAACTGAAATAGCATGCAAGCATTTTGGGGACAGAATTAGAATTCAAAATTACCTTGACAAATTAGATAATTGGTATGAAATCAAGATGAAATTCAATACAGACAAGTGCTACAGGAAAGGAAGGGGGGGGAAAAATCAAATGCACAACTACAAAATGGGGAACGACTGGCTACACAGTAATACTGCAGAAAAAAATCTTTGGGTTACAGTGATCTCAAATTCAAAATGAGTCGACAGCATGAGGCAATTCTGAACTGGATATCATTCTGGGTTGTATTAACAGGACTGTCAGACATAAGATATGGGAGGTAATTGTCCCACGACTCTGCTGAGCACTAGTGAGGTCTCATCTAGAGTATTGTGCCCAGTTTTGGTCCCCACGTTTTGAGAACAATATGGACAAATTGGAAAGGATGCAGAGGAGAGCAACAAAAATTATAAAAGGGTTAGAAAAACCTGACCTATGTGGAAAGGTTAAAAAAAAAAACTGCATAAGTTTAGTCTTGAAGAAAGACAACTGAGGGGGCTTGATAACAGGTTTCAAATATGTTAAGGGCTATTATAAAGAGTATGGTAATCAATTGTGCTCCATATCCACTGAAAGTAGAACAAGAGGCAATCAGCTTCATCTGCAGCAAGCAAGATATAGGTTAGATATTAGGGAAAACTTTATAACTATAAGGACTGGAACAGGTTGTGTAGACAGGTTGTTAAGAACAGGTTAGACAACCAGAGATGGTCTAGGTATACTTAGTCCTGTCTTTGTTTGCAGGGCTGTTTGCTTCCAACCCTACATGTCTATGATTTTACAGTTAGAAGAGTGCCGCCATATTGATCCTATGCTATCCTTAGTCATCTCATGTTTATTTTCTTCCACTGTTTAGAACGTAATTGAAATGGTTAGAGTCTTTTCATTTTAATAAATCAAATATTCTGACTTGTACTGCTGCTCATCAAAAGAGATTTTGGTTTGTATAGCAATTTCAGAAACTAAATCTGACACCCAAGGAACGGTGAAGTACGACTTATAAGACAGCAGAGGGAGCACAAATCACTATTTTATGAGTCATTAAAATAGTGGCTATTACAATTTTTGTAGGATTGCACCCAGAATTATATGGTACATTTTTTTAAAAAGTTGATATGGGGAGTGCTGAAGATCTTCCTAATCAAATATAATAATCGAAGGCAAGACAAAACTCATTCTCTGACCTTCAGAATGTCAGGGATACTTACTGTGTAATTATACATTATTAGGCAACATATTTTAGTCACACTAACCACCTACACAAGGTCATTTAAAAAAAAAATCCATACAGCAATGATATGCAGCAATGCAGGAAACTTGAGACTGAATGCAAAATAAATAAATAAATACATACATACATAAAAAGTCTTTCTCCAGTGACAATATTCAGCACTTATACACAGCACGTTCCACACATAGCTCTCAAAGCACTTTTTATGAAGTGGGTAAAATGGCAATGCTATTTGTTAAGGATGGACAAGTCAATTATCAGCCTTCTGCATTAGTTTTTCCAGGGTCAAATGACAATTAATTGGTAGAGCGGGGAACGGAATCCATTCCTTCTGACTTCTATTTCTGCATTTCATCCATAAAACCATGCTGTTAAATACTCGGTCAAGGCAAAGTGACATGCTAGGACTGATCCTCAGCTCATGTAAATCTATTGTCTTCAATGGAGCAACCCTTACCTACAACAACTGAGAATCTTACCTACATTTCATAGAAATGATAGGAAGTGGGAATCAGCCAAATGATCTCTTGTAGAAAGGACAACCCTCCCCCACAAAAACGCACAACTACTAAAGTCTAAAACCAAAAGTCACAGAAACTGCAAATCATTTGAAACCTCCTTCACTCATGCTGTTCAATCTTCCACCAAGGCCCAGTCCAAGTGGTCTGTATTTCTAGTTTAACAACTCTGCAGAGGGGGAACAGTATCAAAATGGAGCAAAGGTACAGATAAGAATTAAATTTGACAACCCCTTTGTTTATAGTTTAGATAAGCAATGACCATGGGCAGGATTGGTGGTAATTGTAACAGTCTACAGATATTTGAAGAGTGTAGACACCAAGGAGAGAGATGAATTATTAGCATAATAAAAGGGGAGCATAAATGGGAATTACAGAATGAAACAGAGGGAAAATTTGGGCTGGATGGATGTCAGGAAAAAGAGTACTTGCTGGCTGTAAGATTGATTAGCATGGAGCCAGTCACGAATGGCACCACCACCTTCTGCCAGAGGAGGGTAGTAGTTTTCTGGTTAAAGGTATGCAGGAAGCATGCTGAGTCAGCACATTTACTAGCTACTAGAGCCCTGTGTGTAGGGTGACCAGACAGTGAGTGTGAAAAATCAGGATGGGGTAATAGGCACCTACCTATGTAAGACAAAGCCCCAAATGTCAGGACTGTCCTTATAAAATTGGTCACCTGCGTGGAACTAGTGTAGAGAGTCTTGCAGCAGGACCAGGATCACATGGGTCCTGCAGGACTTGCTGTCATAGTAGTGGGAATTGGATTAAAAATAGTCCCACTCAGGGCTCTGTTGTTCACTTCTGAGGCTGCCTGTGCCCTGTGTCCACGCTCATGCAGGGAGGTACTGCAGGCAGCTTGCACAGCTGCAGCTATTCTAGGTAGACTTTCTGCCTCTAGGGGCCTGAGGCCTGATCTAGAGTAATGAATCTGGCTCAGTGGATCCAATTTAAAATCTCTTGCCATTACATGAATAAATGCTTCTTACTTTCATTTTACAGTTACAGTTTTACAGTAAAACTAAGTTTTTGAGATGAAAGTTTGCAAAGAGATTTAATAATGTATCAAGTTTAAATTTAATAATTTACTTCCCTTGTCAGCAGTATTCCGTAAGAAAACTCTCAAATGCCACATTCTCTCTCATAGCTTCCACCATCTGCCACTAAAAGAAGGCCCTCCCGATAGATAGATAGAAAGATTCCTTTGAGTCTGATGTATTTTGTTCATCCACTTCAAGTTTTCGAAAACAAGCTGCAGCTTGTTTCTAGCTAGGAGACATCTTCCCCAATGGCTGATGGAAGTCGGTCTTCCTTCACAGACTCCAAGAATATCCTTCCTCTAAACGGATCAAGCCTACAAATAAGTGTCTGTGATTTTTATGCCTGCACTTTGCTTGTCTTACTGATAAGTTAATTATATAGTAGACTATTAAAAAGAAGGGGGGAGGTAACAAATTTTAGCATCTCAGACTCAATAATGTATGTTTTCTGCAAAAGTTGTATCACTAAGTACACTTCTTACTTCTCACTTTTGCATTTTTTTATTGACTTATGATTTCCGTTGATGTAGCACTTTCCCTTAAAAGGATCTAAAAACACTTCGTTGCCACATGAGAACACCTACAACAAAACTCAGCAGCCATTAACATGTGTACAGAAATACTGCACAATCCTTATTTTAGTCTGTTGACATCACAGGGTAGAATGCAATTGCCCAGATTTAAATGTAGCCATGTTACATGTGGCATTAAGAGTGCTGGCCTAATATCTTGGTAGTAGTAACTACAGCAGGATCAGGTCCTTGGTTTTATGCCTCACCCAAAAAACGCAAAGTCAACAGGACACTGCCCCAAACACCAATCTGGGGGGCTGGTTCAACATGGAGAAAAAACAGTGCTAATGAATCAGACAGATATTCTTTGAGATCTCCCTGATCCAAATACCAAACTCATCCAAAAATGGCTAACTGACTAGTCCACAGCCCAGTGTGGTAGAATGCTGTTCACAAAAGAGTAGGGCCAGAGAAAGAACTTATTACCATTTACAGTTTTTCTTAGACTCATAGACTCATAGGTCAGAAGGGACCAATATGATCATCTAGTCTGACCTCCTGCACAAGGCAGGCCACAAAACCCTACCCATACACATTTATAACAACCCCGAACCCATGACTGAGTTAATGAAATCCTCAAAAGTGAGATTTGAAGACCTCAAACTGCAGGGAATCCATCAGCAAGCAACCCATGCCCCACGCTGCGGAGGAAGGCGAAAAACCTCCGGGGCCTCTGCCAATCCGCCCCGGAGGAAAATTCCTTCCCGACCCCAAATATGGCGATCAGCTAAACCCCGAGCATGCGGGCAAGACTCACCAGCCAACACCCAAAAAGGAATTCCCTGCAGTAACTCAGTTCCCATCCCATCCAGCATTGCCACAGACCATTGAGCAGACTTATCTGCCGATAATCCAAATCAATTGCTCAAAATAAACTATCCCATCATAACATCCCCTCCATATACTTATCAAGCTTAGTCTTAAAGCCAGATAAGTCATTTGCCCCCACTACTTCCCTCGGAAGGCTGTTCCAGAACTTCACTCCCCTAATGGTTAGAAACCTTCGTCTAATTTCAAGTCTAAATTTCCTAATATCCAATTTGTACCCATTCGTCCTCGTACCTATATTAGTACTAAACTTAAACAATTCCTCTCCCTCCCTAACGTTAATCCCCCTGATATATTTATATAGAGCAAGCATATCCCCCCGGAGCCTTCTTTTGGCCAGGCTAAACAAGCCAAGTTCTTTGAGTCTCCTTTCATAAGGCAGATTTTCCATTCCTCGAATCATCCTAGTAGCCCATCTCTGAACCTGTTCCAGTTTGAATTCATCCTTCTTAAACATGGGACACCAGAACTGCACACAATATTCCAGGTGGGGTCTCACCAGCGCCGTATATAACGGCACTAACACTTCCTTCTCCCTACTGGAAATACCTCGTCTGATGCAACCTAAAACCGCATTTGCTTTTTTAACAGCCATATCACATTGGCGGCTCATAGTCATCCTGCTATCAACCAATACCCCAAGGTCCTTCTCCTCCTCTGACGTTTCCAACTGATGCGTCCCCAACGTATATCTAAAATTCTTATTATTAATCCCTAAGTGCATGACCTTGCACTTTTCACTATTATATTTCATCCTATTACTATTACTCCAGCGTACAAGGTGGTCCAGATCTTCCTGAATAGTATCCCGGTCCTTCTCCGTGTTAGCAATTCCCCCCAGCTTCGTGTCATCCGCAAACTTTATTAACACATTCCCGCTCTTTGTGCCAAGGTCAGTTATAAAAAGATTAAATAAGGTCGGTCCAAGAACCGATCCTTGAGGGACTCCGCTAGTAACCTCCTTCCAGCCTGACAGTTCACCCTTCGGCACGACCCGCTGTAATCTCCCCTTTAACCAGTTCCTTATCCACCTTACAACTTTCACATTCATTCCCATCTTTTCCAATTTAACTAACAGTTCCCCATGCGGAACCGTGTCAAACGCCTTACTGAAATCGAGGTAAATTAGATCTACCGCATTGCCTCTGTCTAAGTAATCCGTCACCTTCTCAAAGAAGGAGATCAGGTTGGTTTGGCACGATCTACCTTTAGTAAATCCATGTTGCAATTTGTCCCAATTACCATTGACCTCAATGTCCTTAACTACTTTCTCCCTTAAAATTTTTTCCAAGACCTTACACACGACAGACGTCAAGCTAACAGGCCTATAATTACCCGGATCACTTTTATTCCCTTTCTTAAAAATAGGAACTACGTTAGCAATTCTCCAGTCGTACGGCACAACCCCCGATTTTACCGATTGCTTAAAAATTCTCGCTAACGGGCTCGCAATTTCACGCGCCAATTCCTTTAATATCCTCGGGTGGAGATTGTCCGGTCCCTCCGATTTTGTCCCATCAAGCTGTTCAAGTTTGGCCTCTACCTCAGATACAGTAATATCCACCACCACATCCAGATTCCCGTTCGTCATCCCTCCATCATCCCTAAACTCCTCACTAGACTTATTAAAGACCGAGGCAAAGTACCTATTTAGATATTGAGCCATGCCCAGGTTATCCTTAACCTCCGTTCCATCCTCAGCGTATAGCGGCCCCACTTCTTCTTTCTTTGTTTTCTTCTTATTTATGTGGCTGTAGAACCTTTTACTATTGTTTTTGATTCCCTTTGTAAGGTCCAGTTCTACGCGGCTTTTAGCCTTCCTCACTTTATCCCTACACGTTCTGACCTCACTAAGGTAGCTTCCCTTACTAATCCCACCTTTTTTCCACTCCCTGTAAATTTTCTGCTTTTTCGTAATCCCCTCTCTGAGTTGCTTGTTCATCCACCTTGGCCTACTACTCCCGCCCATAGTTTTTTTCCCCTTTCTTGGGATGCAGGCTTCCGACAGTTTCCGCAGCCGCGACTTAAAGTAATTCCAGGCCTCCTCCACATTTAAACCCACAAGTTCCTCCGTCCAATCCACTTCCCTAACTAATTTCCTTAACTCTTTGAAATTAGCCCTTGAGAAGTCGAAAACCCTAATCCCAGATCTACGTTTGTTTATCCTTCCATCTAATTTGAATTGAATCAGCTCATGATCACTCGAACCAAGGTTGTCCCCTACCACCATTTGTTCTACAAGGTCCTCACTACTCACCAAAACCAAATCTAAGATGGCATCCCCTCTCGTAGGTACTTCAACTACTTGATGAAGAAATCCATCCGCTATCACATCCAGAAAAATCTGACCCCTATTATTCTTGCAAGCACTCGTCTTCCAGTCTATATCCGGGAAGTTGAAATCTCCCATAATCACACATTGCCCCTTAGTGTTTACTTCGTTAAAAACATTAAAGAGGTCTCTATCCATATCCAAATCAGACCCTGGCGGTCTGTAGCACACCCCAAGCACTATCTCAGGGGAAGCTCTAGTAGCTTTTTTACCCAGTGTGATTTTTACCCAAACAGACTCCGTCCTATCCATTCCATCACTTCTTATTTCATTACAGTTCACCTCATCATTGACATACAAAGCTACTCCGCCACCTTTGCCTTTCTTCCTATCTTTTTTAAACAGCACATAGCCTTTAATACCCGTACTCCAGTCATGAGTATTATTCCACCAGTTTTCCGTTATCCCTATAATATCCGGTTTCACTTCCTGCACCAGTAGCTCTAGTTCCTCCATCTTGTTCCCTAAGCTCCTCGCATTAGTGTACAGACATTTTAATTTTTGACGTTTGGCGTCAGTGACATTCTTCCCCCCGTCACGCACAGACCTTCTACCACCAGCATCACCCGTTAGGCTAGTTTCTTCATTTGGTAGAAATTGCTTCTTCCCCTCTCTTGGAACTCCCATTTTAAACTGTTGTTTTGGCCTTGTCTACGTACAAACTTGCTCCAGGTAATTAAATTTGTGCAAACCCCTATGGCAACACACTTGTTTCAGTTTGGTTTAAACCTGTTCCTAATTGACTTAAGCTAAATAAAAATAAGCGTGGCTGAAAGCAGAATGAGAGTGTCCACACAGCCTTTCGCATCAGCTTAATTAATCAGTTTAAAAATTACATCTCAAACTAAACTGGTGGAGCCCTTAGTTTCTATTTGTCCTTGTACTTCAGCAATCTCCTCATTTACATCACCATATACGAGAGAGTACTGCTTGTTAGTTAATGAATGTCTGTTTTAGTCAGTATTCTACTGTAGTAGTGTCTAGATACCCCACTCATGAGCCAGGACACCACAACAGTTAACTGAACAGTTTCCATAAGATGAATCACAAAAGAGAACTTACCTTAAAAACTGCTTGACAGTGAATCTTTAAGAGAAGGAGGGGAGGAGGAAAGCACACACTAGATAGCATAAAAAGCTATATTTCTGTGATCAGAATTGTTTGTCATTAAAACAAACATGAAGAAGCTAACAACTATTTTCCTAATGTCAGCACAATGAAGGGTCTCATTTAAGACTATTTAAGCTATGGGTGCTCCAATTGCACTAAGATTTTTAAACTGATTTTAGACTCAACATTACACTGCAGTATTTGACCCCTTTCGCGGTGATTGTTCTTTAACCCTCACCACAATCTTTTGATTAACAGTTTCCTTTGCTGGAATACATTCAGCTTTTCCCTCTGATGTTCAGGACCACTTGTGACACTAGCATGCCATTTTCTGTTTACAGTAGTTTTGTTTGGATCCAGGTTGTCAGCATAATGGAATAAAAGCCTCTGGTCTCCATTGTTTGTAAAATTAACTGATTCAATGTCTCTTCCCTTCATTTTAGAGAGAGGTTACAAACATGAAGATTTAACAGGAAATTTTGGTAAAGGAATAAGCTTTTTTTTCAAGATTCTAGTCTTCATATATTTATGTTTAACTTAACATCTTCATATTTCTTACTAATCTGCCAGAACAAAATGCCTCTGTATTTTAAGGGCTCTTCTTCTAATTCACAAAGTTGCATTAAGTTATGAGATTCACATGTGCATAGCAAAAAAAGAAAAGATTCCCATCAGCAAGTATTAAGTCCTTAATTGAATAACTCAGTAGTTACCCATTTCCAATTTAATTCTATGATGTGTAGACTAGGAAGTTAAAGTTTTAGCTTAAAAAAATCAACCATTCATTTGAAACAATTGTCATTTGATATTTTGATTAGTACCTACTACATCCTGCATTTACAAAAAGGTAAAATGTAGAAAAAGGATAATAGGAAAAAAACCACCATCAATTACAATGACAGCTACCAAAATTGATGCTGCTAAAAAACCAAAAGACCTCCATTGGGTGATACAGCACAAGCAATGGAACATAAACTACCCTACATCTGTAGTCTGTCTCAGCCCTGCTTTGTAGAGATGCACTAGGAGCAAGAAATCAGGTTAGATTCCATATTAATGCAGTTTTTGGCATCTCTGCTGAGATGACATTAAGTGTTATCCCTTGCTGGCTAACAGTGACACATGAAACCACAAACTCATTTTATATAGGCCACAAAGCTGCCTTGAACTGGTAACCATCTCTCCACATTTAATTTCAGGGTACTAGTTCTCAGTACATAGGTTTCAGTTGAGTTTGACAATATTTTCTAATAACATAAAGGTGTTTTACTGCTATAAATTGTGATTTGTCTATAAATTCAGTGCCAAACAAAGATTTTGAGAGGTACTTAGTTTTTTTACTTTCCATTGTTTGCAGTATATTATAAATAACAGTTCATAACAAACAGCTCCCCCCGAAATTGTGCAAGGGGAGAGGGAGGAGAGGGAAGAAAAATGAGTTGTGTCATCTTGTTTTTTAAAATACGTGGAAAATATCAGTTTTCCTTTTCCCATCCTCTTCATCATGCATCTGGGTTTAAAAAAAAAAAAAAAAAGACGACTAAATGTTGCGCCTGAGCTGATAAATTTTAAACAATTTCGCAACCCTGGAATAAGTCACATACATACAGTTACAAGAGCATCAGAAAAAATCCAAAAAGCACTTTGCAACACTCACACAGCGGGTAAGGTAGCATTATTAAATCTGATTACTTAAGGAAGTTGCAATTTTTGGTTTACAGATGGAGGATCTGAGTCAGAACTGTAATTTTTGGAAGGCTTTCCTCTTTTCCAGCTGTATGTTAAGTGAAATGGATCAACTGAAAATGAGACTTCTCCTTGTTGTGATGAGTAGCCATTGTTATTGTTAATATATTGGTTCATTACACTCAACATAAACCCTTACAATCAACTAGTCTATCAGCAGCCACATTTGTTCATTCTAAGGTTAATTTTATAGTCATTTGCCGCTTCTGAATCAAGTGAAGCAGCACCGAAAGTAAGTTGTCTAGAATGGTGTTTTCCCAGTGAGACTCAAACCACTCACAACAAACAAAACAAAATCATCAACAATGGAAATGATAGCATCCATTAGACTCCCTCTGGTTAGATCTTTCTATGCAAGTAAGCACCCAAACTAGAATACTTTTACTCTTAAGGGGAAGTCACTGTTTTCCAAGAAAATTATCTGGATTATCAATAGTGGTTTCAAGGGAGATATCAGACTAAGTAGGTACTTCAACTGTGCCTGTGTTCCTGAAATATTTAATTAACTTAGGCTATATGCTCCATTTTGGTAACGAGTAGAAAGGGCTAAGGTCTTAAAAGTGAATACATATTATAGGCATCCATTTGGGAAGTGTAATAAGCAGCTATTTGTATGGCTAGATATAAGAACTGATCAGAAATTTCTCACCTGAATGTTTTTCCATCAGAAAATGCCAGTTCATTTGCCAATTGGGCTCCCAGCTAGAATTTCATTTTAAAATGTTTTTAAGTGTAATTATTTCACAAATATTGTTTTTTGATTTCCCTTTCATGGAAAATGTCTATTTTTTGTTCCAAAATTGAACAAACTCTCCTCCTCCTCTGCCCCTCCACCCCCTTGAGCAAAAAACATAAAACAACAAGAGACATATTCAGAATTTCCCTTACATGGGATATTTTGATTTTTTACCAACCCTACTAGATATATCAGAAGAAGAGATTTTACAACTCCAACTAGGGTGCAGTTATGATACAGAACTCCCTATTGAATACAGCAAAATCCAATTAAAAATAAATAAATAAGAATCAGTATCAGAATGACCCACAGTGTTGGGAAAAGAGTGAGCATAGCACTTCTAAAAGGTGGCAGCCACAGTTATATGCCTGTTGTACACGGTGTGTGGACATTGGCAAGGGCAGGACCACTGATGGGGATATGGTGGTTTGCCCAGGGACCCCCATTCAAGAGGCTCCCAAACCAAGTGGGTATCGTGACCTGGCACACTGGGTTGCAACACTGAAATTTGGCCTGACAACCCCTCTCCATCATGAGAGAGGGGCAGCCAGGCCAGATGTGAGTAGCTCAATGCTAAATTAAAGTGAAAGTTGTTCAGACATGCATACCATATGAAAACATTTCTGCTTCTATAAACAGACAGATTTTCAAGATTGCTCTGCTGTACCTGGGAATTAATACAAATATATTAAGTGGCTGGATTGCCAACAGCTATTTGGAACCCAGCAGCTGACAAAGAGAAAACAGGAACTGCTAGATGCAGAACTGTAGTAGTCGAATGACTCTTTCTACAGTAATTTACCAAGATTTATCAAACTAGTGCAAACCCCATTTTGTACTAGGGCAGCCTTGTCTATGTTAGAGGCTGGCACCAAATGTTGATATAGCTCCCTAGTCTAGACAAATACTTAAAATCTCCCTCATCACTTCTTGAAAACCTCCCTCCTTCAAGTTGTTAGAGCCCTGTGTATAAACCTCTTGTGGAGAAGGCTGAATTAAGGCACAGGCACTATGGGCCAGTACCCCAGCTCCTGGAGTCTGGATTATTAGAGAATCTCAATTCTCTCTTCGCCTTCCCCCCACCCCCACACCCCCGCGTGCTGTCCTTTTTAAAGTTTCTAGTCCTCCTGGTTTTCAAGCTGGTCTTCACAACAGCAGACAAGTGTAACTGATGAACTGATGTCCACCTCAATCTACAGAAAGCCTGAAATAATAGCTCCAAGAAAGGTGACTTGCCCCATTCATCCCAATGGGGTCTTAACTCCAAGACTGGGGTGCCTCAGCACCATCCCACCAGAGGGCTCAAGGGGTTGGCAGGTGAGGAATGCAGCAGACCCCGCCCACCTAGGCAGACATTTGCTGATATTAGACTAAGTACTGTCTTCCTGGCCCATCACTCATACCTCTCTGGATGTGGGGGGAGAGAAGACTGACCTTACTGGTACTCAGGGGGTCAGGCCAATTTGCCCCATGGCACTGCCTCTTTGGAAGTGGAGGTGTATGGGGGGTTTTTACCTCCTGGAAGCAATGCGGGAGGCTTTTCCTCTCAGAAGTGGTATCCCTTGACACTACCCCTGCATTGCTGATATGGGAGGGCACCAACTTTGCACCTGATTAGTGGCACTGCCTCATGTCAGGTTGTGGCTAGGGCCCTGGATCACCTCAGTGTGAGCTCGCCAGAGAAAGCCACTCCTGTGGGACTTTAACCTAAAAGGCAAATGAAGACGGCAAGTTCTTGCACGTAAAGCCTGCTGAGAATTGAGATACCCAGGGTTCTGTTCCTGGCTTAGCCACAGGATAATTATGAAGTATTTTATTTGCTACTGAAACACAAAGTTCAAACCAAGACTTCATCCCACCTCATGCTGTGCCATGCGCATAGTACTGGTCTTTGGCACAACTTGACAATCTAAACCAGGTAAGACACAGGGTGGGAGGGGAAACAGGCATCGAGAAGAGCCGGGACTTGCCCCCAGTCAGACAGCAGGTTCATGCAGAGCCATGGATAAAACCCAAGCAGACGGTGCAGCCTACTCACTGCTCCACACCAAAGGCACAGTGCAATGAGAGGGCGAGAAAGAGGCCCTTGCACATCCCACCCTGCAGACAGCTAGTCCCATGGGGGTGCTAGCCAAGGGCAGAGATCATGCACCCCAGTGATATTTGGGCCAGACTCCATTGATGCCTTGCTCCCCCATCATTGCTTCCTGCCAAGAGAAGGCAAAGTTCATGCACCACATGCTTGAGCCTGGACTGTGCCTCAGTTTCTACATCTGTAAATAACAGATAACAGGCAGCCAGAATCTGCCGGGTTTGAAAACAAAGGAGGCGGAAATCTCTGTTGTAAGACTGGGGACTTAGCTTGGCCGTTTAGCTGCTCTTGCCTGGCTGGCTGGCGCTACCTCTACACCCTGGGTTCCCTGAGCAGACACAACTACATAAACAAAGGCAACAGCCACTGGGGGGAAGAGTGCGGCGGCTCCTTTAAGAGACCATCCAGTCGGAGCAGCTGCTATTGCACGGCTGCAGGAACCGTGCCTTGCCCGTGCAGGAGGCAGCCCCACGAGCCAGAAATCTCGAGGCGCGGCGGAACTTTCTCCCGAGCCGAGCCCGTGAGCCTACTCCTCGGAGCGCTCCGATCTGGGCCATAAATATCCCGGTTTAATTCTGAGCCTCCCGCAAATCCACTTAGCGGATTTAACAGCCTCCCTCCCAGTCGGCAAGGCTGCAGCTCCCAGCGGGAGCCCGGGCGGGCTGGCCAGAAGGCGCTTCGTTCACGCACCCTGGCAAGGCAGGGGTGCGATTTCTAGTCAGATCCTGCGGAGAACGGCTCCGGCTGGCTGCGGAGTTTTATCATCATCTTCCTTCCGCCTGCGGCCCAAGGCCCCGGCCACCCACGAGTACAGGATCGCTAGGCCAGGGTTACACAGTCTGTATGCCCTGCTGAAAAGGGCCCTTCTTTCTAAAGCCAGGGGCTTGCTCTACAGCATGGTGTCTGCTCGCCAGGCTGGCTCTTTAAGGGCTGTTTTCTCAGCTCTCCTCAAGGTTTGTCTGTTTGGAGAGAATCTGGGAGGAGTCAGCCCCCTTTCCTTTCAAAGACAACTGGTCGGTGAATGTGCCCACAGCAGACAAGCAGCGCTGGTGGGATAATGGTGTGACGGGAGCACCATCTGGTAAGGTGGAAACATAGGCAGGAGAATCCAAACATAGACTGTCTACATTACAGAGATAAGTGACCTATGTTAGGTGGACTTACAGCCACTGCATTAATTACTTAGTGTGGGCATGTCTACATTACCCTTCTTGATGCCTGTACACCAGAAGCACAGACTTTAGGGAGGCAGGGTGGGGGCTGAGAACTCCACCATGAGCCTGGCTCCCCTTCCCTTCTTTTTGCCTCCTCAGACCCCACCTTTGGGTTCCCCAGGGTCCACCTACTCTTGCAACAGCTCCCAGTCTGGAATGGGATCCAGCCACCCTGCTCTCAATGGGAGCAGGGGGCATATGGACTCTCCTTGCCTAGCTTTCTCCTTAATGTCACAGATGAAATTGACAAGAATGACAACCAACAGGGGATGTAAGGAAGGTGGTTTTATTATGCATAGCAGAAGAGTTACAGGGGTGAGAGGTGCATTTCAGTATGTTCACCTCCACTGTTCTGTCAACCATAGCTGACTTTTATAGACAAAACTCTGTAGTGTACACCAATACTAACAGGAGCCTGTTAGGCAAGCTGAGGACTTTGAGAAGTGAAATCCGAAGTCATCAATAACTCTCTCTAGTTCTGGGAATTGTTTTTTAAATAGTTGAAACAACATCAGAGCACCAGCCTTCTGGGACAGCACATGGGATGAAGGCTAAAAAGCAGTGCTTGTATCCTGGCATAACCAATCCTCCCCCGTTGGGGAAAAAAAAAACCACTAATCAGCTCTACAGATGAGGATGTGCCTATGAGTTTATTCCCTGTAGATACTGTCCAGTACTGTGGCCTTCACAAGAGAGACTGGGCTGGAGTCACACTATCCCATTCAGACAGCTGGGGATCTTGGAGACATTCATTGCTCACCAAACCTTACTCCTGACACGTGTGGACACAGTGTCCTCCTATCACAAATTTACCACTTGTTATCAAAAAGACAGGTAGGGACAGTCACCGCATGTGGAGGCAACGAGAGAAAAAAGGCAGAGAAATGTTTATTTCCACATAAAAGTGGTCACGCTCCGATTTGTACTCTTGCTTCTATAGCAGCTATCGTCCCCTCCCCCTGGAAAAATTAAAACAAGGAAGGCGTGTTGAAAACACAAGCCAAGGAGAAGTGAATCTGCAAGAGCCGGGCAGGACACAATGTGGATTTTAAACACCTTCTCCAATCAAAGCAGCAAGCCACCACCTCTCCAATCAAGGGTACGATATACACTGCAGTCAGGGTGCCATTTTAGGCCATTAATATTTACTTCGGTAATTTATAGGGAAATAAATGAAGCCCGGGAGACCAGAACTGCGCAGGATTTAGTACCAGGTTGTGTCTCATCTGCAAGAAAAACGTCCCACGCCACCTGCCCCTATATCTCATTAGGAGAAGCGGAAACAAATTCACACACCCGCAGCAGGGAGTTGGCAAAGTCCTAGTTCGCTTCTCCCGTTGTCAGAACTAGTAAGAAACGTCTTGTGCTGCTCGTGTCCTGGTTCTGCAAGAGTACTAACTACTAAAATAGGTGTCAGCGAAACGTGCCTTCCTTGGTGTATTAATGATCAGGCAGCTAGAGACGACACAGAGATTTAAGTTGTTCTGGAGAAAAGACCACTATTCCAAGGCACAATTTTATAAACATAAAGAACCAAAACGTATCCGATTACAAACCGCCCATTGTGTTGCACTGGGAGAGCGAAGTGGGCGCACATAACATGATGCATGCTTCGCCCACTCCACTCAAGTCAAGCTAATGCCCAACTTCCGTTTCATAAGTAAAAACAAGTCGGGCAAGTGTAACTCTTTTAATTCCTGCTATTCCTGCGTTCTTGTTACTCAAAAATCTCGCGCAATTAAACCGCTTTGCATACGCGGGAAGAAGCACATGATGACAGATTACAGATTCTGTAAATAGACGCAGAGATTGAGAGCAAGCAGGGCTCCGAGATCAACCAGTTGATATTTGCAGTAGTCACAGGCTGTATGGCTGCCAATGTTTACGGACCCGCTTTGGGCCACTTACCTTAGCTGCGGGGAGGACAGCTTTCCACATTGACAGAGGGGCCCCAACAGCCCAGCTCCCCTGCTAGCACAGGTCGATAATCTATCGCTATCCCCGGCTGAAGGCATGGATGCCACACACACTAACCCGGAGAGACCGTGAAAGGGGCAGATATTCCCTGGGCCCTCCCTCCCCTCACACTAACAAGCCAGTTCTCTGGGGTGGGCAGGGATCCCACGACATGCGTGCCACACATGCCAGGCACTTGAGGGTTGGGCTGTCCGCATATTTGGAGAGTTTAGTCTCGTGAGGTCTGGGAGAGAGCAGCGCCTCTGTCTACTTTGTGAAATACCTCGCCGCTGCTGCTCTGCGCCCCAGCTTGGTCCAGAGCGCAAAGGGGCGGCCTGGGGCCGCGGGGTGCGCTCGGCTGAGCGGGGAGCAGCCGGAGCCACTTTTCTAGAAGGAGCTGGAGGGCTGCACCTCCACTGGCCAGCAGAACTTGCACCGGCTCGCCCTCCCGCGACATCCGCGCCGCGGAATCGGATGCAGCGCCCGCCGGGACCTGCAAGCCGCGCAGCCTTGTCCGTTAGCGCACGGGATAGCCCCTGCGAGCGGAGCTGTTTGCAGGGCGGGGGGGGAGAAGGAGCTCGAGGAGCGGCCCCTGGACCCACTGTCTGACAGACCCCGAGAGAGAAGAAGGCCCAGAAACCCAGGCAGCTCTTACTTTTCGTGCTTTGCGTTTTCCTGGATGGCCTCCAGCAGCGCCGGCCCGGGCCCGGCCGGGTACGGAGCGAGGATGCCCTGTTGCAGCCTGCATGTGGCCAGGTGGCGGTGATGCTCGTCCTGCAGGCAGGCGTTTTCGTGGTACAACTTCGCCACTTGCTGCTCCAGCTCGTCGATCCTCCGCTTCTGCTTCTCCAGCAGCTCCTGCTGCGTCTCGATGATCCTGTTCAGCTCCTTCAGGTACTCGGCCGCCTTGCTGGGGTTCTCCGCCGGGCTCTCCATGGCCTGGCCAGACCCCGACCTCGCCGCCCTTTGCGCTTCGGGCCGGCCCGCCCCGCGGAGAACTTGGGACGGGGGCCGGATGAGCCCTGGCAGGGCCGCTCCCCCGCTCGCCGCCGGCCCCGGGAGCTAGGGATGCCCCGCAGCGCGCGAAAGCGGCGCGCAGCAGCTCCTGCTCCGGGCCGCCATTGCTGGTGCTCGGCTTCCTGCGCCGGGTGCTGACCGAGGGGACCGAGCCGGGCCGGGGCTGCCTGCGCTGCGTCCGCCTCCTGCGTTCGCCCGGCGGGCGGGAGCGGTCAGCCTCTCGCCGGCGGCTCTCCGCGCCCGCAGCGGCAGCCCTTCAGCTCGCCGGACACGGGAGCCGAGTGGCCGCGCCTGCTGCCCGCCCGATCGCCCAGCGCAGCCCTCGCCGTCTTCTCCCTGGCTGCTCCCGCCGGCCGCGCAGCCCGACTCCCTCCGCTCCCCGCCGCCGATGCGCTTTAAGTAGCAACAGCTGCCTCCTCCGGCGGCGGAGCGGAGTTTGCAAAGTGCGGGTCGGGGGCTGGGAGCAGAGCGGGCGGCTGGGCTGAGCGGGCGGAGAGGGGCTGGCGGGGCAGGCTCTGGACGCAGCCCAGCGCTGCCCTGCTGGAGCTGCCGCGCTCAGATCGGTGCCCAACCGCCAGAGGAGCCGGGCTCGTTCACCCCCGGGGCATGGCTGGGTACACGGGCGGGTCACCGAGGGTTGCAGGAGGGACGGCCCAGAGGGAGATACCACTGGCACGGAGCGGTAACAGCCAGGCACCTCCTTTGGGCCGTCCCCTTTCGGGAACCGGCGGGTCCTGCGCTGCACCCAGCTAAGGGGCGTTTTTCCAGGGGGAACGATGGGGGCATAGGCTGGCTGACTGCTGCTGGCCCCACAGCTGTAGGAGATAAGTGCCAAGGGGCCTCTTAGGGGAAACCCTTTCCAAGCAAGTGGCGAGGGCAGCTCCAGGTGGAAACCTTAAACGTCGATCCAGGGGGTGCATTTCACTAGCGAGCCCTGCCATCTCCAGCAAGCTAGGAGCAAATAAAATGAAGCCCTGTTTTTAAAATGGGGAGCGGTTACTCCTTAGAAAGGCGGACTGCCACTAGGTGTGTTACAGCCACGCACCTACCCATCACTCACCCCTTCTGACCCTAAAAAAGGGGGAGCTGGGACTGGAGTCTTGCTCTTTTAATAGGACTGCATGGCTGAAAGGCACACCAGAGAATTTCTTAAGAGCATACTGCATTTTTAGAGTCACTGATCCAGCCCTCAGTGATGCAAGCTTATGACACCTGCTGGAAGAATAAAGCTTCCTACTGGAACATGGGAATGATTGTTTATTATTCAAATAGCACCAGTGGGCTAGGTGCTTCGTAGAGGTGAGCTCTTTAGCAGCCTGCCTGAAGTCATACTTGCTCTGGGAATTGCAGTGTGTCCCTTCTGTCAGCCTCCTTGACATTTAAAACCTCCCTTAGTAGAAACATTGCTGCCTGCAAGATTGCATCAGGCTGGAGAAAGTTATCGGGAATCACGCTTCTTCAGGTCTCATGGATACAAGTCCAGGATGCAACCAGTGCTTATGAAAACAGGTGGGCTAGTAAAGGAAGTGTGAGTGGTGATGTAACAAGGAGAAGTATGATGGGGATGTGAGGGAACTCTATTATCTTCTCTTTTCCCCTTCTTCCTCCCCATCCCATTTCTCTCTTCCTTGATTATCATAATTTTCCCTCTCCCCACAAACTTTTAAAGTTTGCAATATCTCTAAAATTGTATTGCTGCTGTTGTCACTAATTTGCTGGTCCCCTCCTCTGCAGAGTCAGCTTCTGGATGCTGCATTTTTCCTTACAATTTGCCAGAATGCATTGCCTCTGGAGCATGGCTGATTCAGCAAAGTGGAAACCAGAGGGGTGCTGGCAGCTATGGCTACTGTCTGAGGCAGAGTTATCAGATGTCTCTCCCATCCACAGGCCCAGCAGCTGAAATTTTCAGAAGTTTTTCTATTTTTTTTGCAATATAGAATATTAGAAACAGGAACATACCTTACCAAACTAGGAGATTGGGCTCAATCAGATTTCCTTCCTCGTCTCCCCAGTGCAACTGACTTCTGAACATAGAAGAAAAAACAACAAAACAAAAAATCATGAAAATGATCATGATTCCTCTGTCAATTAGCCTTAACTTTATGAAAACTTTTATTTCTAAATGTATGTGAATCATCAAATCTCATTATTTCACCTTAGCTGTAGTTTGCTGCACTAAAATGCTGTTTTCCTTATCAGACTAATAGAATCATGAGCACAGTGTAACTTATAGCACTGATGAGGACTAACACTCCTGTGAAGAGACAGAAAAACCCTCATCTGACAAATCTCCCATCACCTCTGTTACAATTGTTGTAATGTATTTAATTCATACAGAAGCTTATAAATTAAAGGCTAAAACTTTCCCCATCTTGATTACCTTTGCCTGACTAGAAAGCTGTTGAAAATTAAAATGTTTCAAAATAGTTTTTTTTTAAAACCACTTGCAGCCCATTGCATTGAGAAAAAGTGTATAATTTTCATACAAATAGTTGAAGAAATGTAAAACATGAAGAATCTCCCATCACAGCTATTCCCAGTTGAACAAACAGCATAATTTTAATTGATACAGCCAGGTTATTCATCACAGAATTAACTTCAGCGATAAAGGGAGGGGAAAACTTCATATATGCATAATAAAATGCAAACTAAGATACCCAAAATTCATTAATGTAGCTGTATACATTAAAGGCTAATTAAGCATTTCACATGCAGCACCATAACAACCACTAGTACAACTAATATCTGCTTAAAAGACATTTCTGGTAGATAGAGATTCTTGTGGCTGAGGTAGCACTGACACTAAATTTGACAGAAAGAAACATTTTTCTCTTCTTGGGGTTACTATTTTAATTTCTTCCACAAATAAAAAAATAGAAGCCCCTCATTTCCTCAGAGCTATATCTTGTTTACATGGTTAGTACCCCTTTAAGATAAGCCAATAGAAGAATAATAAACTAAATCAGAAAGGTCCCAGCTGTCCCTCAGGAGTCTCTCCCTTCTCTGAAAGGATATCAGTAGGTTATCTACCCCCATGAGTTCATTAACCAGCTAATGAGGTCTGCCTGTCAGTCAGAAGCCCAGCTGCTTTTTCTCAGACACACTGGACAGGGAGGAACTCACACCCACCCATCCACCAGGAATTCTACTTGGAATGAACCACCAGCAGGACTGGAGAGTGCATCTAATTGCCACAGACTTCCTAGGAGCAACAGCTAGACCCCCCCTAGCATCCTGAATACGTTGCTGCAATATTTAAAAACCAGGGTAGTGGCAGTATGAGGGGATTTGTCTCTTGAGTCTCAAAGGGCCTGCATGCCCCATCATGCTGGCTACATTAAGAAAACTTGCAAACTCAGAAAATAAGCATATTAATGGAGTCAGTAACACATTCAGTTTTCATCTCTCTGCGGGGCAGGTGCAAGCGGTTTGTTACAACAAATCCAGTTTTACTGGGACTTGGCCTGTTAGAACAATAAAGGGAATTCAAGACTCATCTGATTAAATATGGAAGCTACAGAAATAGCATTTTGCTTAATTGCAACCATATTACCTTGGGATATGAGCCTGTCTATTCTCATAAGCTAACCAGGGCCCGGTCAATTCTTGCATGGGAAAGGGCTAGGGGAAACTTAAAGTACTGTAGGAAATTTTGTTGATCATTTTAGTAGGAGGACTTTCCCCTCCTAGCCAGTAATGAATACACATCCTTTTTCAGCATTAGATGCCATTATGCTGCCTTTCAGCTGAGATGTATTATACCAAAGGCCTGACTTCTTATGGTCATTCAGTAGCCCATGGCACCATTTACAAGAGTAAGGGAGTTAACTCCCCTGTCCTGGCCAAATGCTGATGGAAGGACCCCCCAAAAGAAGACTGTATCATTAAGATATTTGCTCATTTTCTTCCCTTGGATGTTTACACCTACACCTGAGTCTCAGTTTACAATTATGAGGGGAAGGATGGTCTTATGGCTAGGTCAATAAATTGGGATTCAGGAGAGGAGTTCAGTTCCTGGATCCGTTACAGACTTCCTGTAAGACCTTGGGAAATCACAATCTGTTTGTGCCTCAGTTTCAGCATCTGTAAAACAGTGATATTTTCTCTCTCTTGCCCTTTGTCTGTCTACTTAGATTGTAAATTCTTTGGGCAGGGGTTGCCTCTCTTTATGTTTATACAGTCTCTAGCACAATAGTTTTCTGTTCATGGTTAGGGCCCCTAAGTGCTACTATAATATTAATAATAATTTACTAGTTGGAAACTGACCTTCCTGTTTCTAATGAAATTCTGAAATTTTAAAATTTCAGCTTGACCCTTCTGAAATATTTCAGAGGCTCCCCAAACTGTGCAGATAGCCTGGGAGCTAAGGCCTCGAGGTCTTCTGAGCTGTCTCAGAGCTGGGATCCTGGAAGTCCTGGCTCCAAGATAGTTCCAGGGCATCCTGCCAGGTGGGCTAGGGACACTAGCAGCCTTGGCTCGTTTCATGGTTGATGTATTGGCATTTTTGAATGGAAGAATGTTGCATCAGAAAATTTCCAAACTGCTCTATTATTTGCACATGTCCAAATTCTGATGTGCACAGGCAGACTCTGATTTGCCTTTTTAAATCAGGGCTTGCAAACACAAACTTGTTCTTGAATCCATGCCTGCCTACATATAAGAGTACACAAACATTTTTGCCTGTTCTTCTTTGGGACTGTCACCTTAGGTAGTAGGCAGTGTTGTTATTGCCATGTTGGTCCCAGGATATTAGACAGACAAAGTGGGTGAGGTAATATCTTTTATTGGATCAACTTCTGTTGGTGAGAGAGACAAGCTTTAAAGCTACCTAAGGAAAAGCTCAGTATAAGTTACCTTCTAGCTACCTAAAATTCTCCAGTGGTTTCAATTGTTTGTTGCTCTTAAATTGCTGGCCTAAAATTGTTGTGTACTCTTACTATATGATATTGATGCACATCTTCCTTCTGCTGTGCCCCTTTACTGTACACAGTTTGTATTAATGTTCAGTCCTTCAAGAAGAGAGCTTTGCCCCTTGTATTGTAATTGAAAATACCAGTGAAGACTGCAAGCAGTGAACATATGCTACTTATCCAAACCAAGGAAAGAAAAATGCAGGGCAAGGCTCTACATGTAAGCAATAAAGCCTTCCTCTGCTACAGTGGGTCTCAACCTATTTTCATTTGTGGACCTCTAAACATTTTTGAATGGAGATGCAGACCCCTTTGCAAATTTCAAATGGAGGTGCAGACCCCTTTGGATATATATATTGTCTGCATATATAGTTGAATTCTGTTCAGTCAGTTTTCAGTCTGTCTTTTGTAGACCCCTTAGACATAGTTGAGAACCACTGCTCTACCATATACTTTCCATGCAATAAATTAGCTCATTGCAACATTACACATGAGAAATCAAATCCCCAAAAGCCAGGGAGTGCAGTCACTTGTGCTTAACCTTAACTCTGTCACTATGCCTTAAAACATTGGAGGGAAAACAATTTTTAACCTCTCTCTCTCTCTCTGTTAATCTTTGCTGCATTGTGTTAAGAGATTCATAGATTTTTAAGGTCTGAAGAGCCTGTTACAATAATCTAATCTGAGCACCTGCATGACAAAAGGAGAAGAACCTCACCCAATAAATTCTGCATCAGGCCCATAACTTCTGTTTGGGCAATAACATATCTAAACAAAATAAACAAAACCAAAAAAAACCCCCCAAAATTGAGACTCAGTCTTAAAGATATCAAATGATGGATAATCTGCCATCTTCTCCTAAGTAAATTGCTCTGTTGACTACTTACCCTCACTGTTAAAAATTGGCACCTTATTTTTCATGTGTTCTTATTTGTCTATCTTCAGCTTCCAGTCATTGGATATCATTATGCTTTTTTCTGCTAGATTACTATCAGAAATATTTTCCCCTATGTAGGTACTTGTAGTCTTCTCTTGGATAAACTAAATAGGTTGAGAATCTTTGTTCTCACACTATAAGATGTTCTCCAGGCCTTGAGTCATTTCACTATGGCCCACATGGACACACCCACACCCAAGAGCAGAGGTGATTGGGAGCCAGAAAATCCCAGCTGGCATGTGCAGAAAGGGCACACAGTACAGCACTGTTCTTCCTCCCTGGCACCCTTTGTTTGGGAGAGAGAGGAGCAATGGATCTGTCATTTGTCACAGTTATATACCCTCCTGAAAACATGAGAATGTTCTCTTGAAAACCTGCTCTGGTATGAATGCTGCCTAAACTAGCATTACATTTTGCTGGGGCCTGGTCTGTATCTGCTGTTGTGCAGCTGTGAAGGTCCTGCTGCAGGACTGGGAGTTCTTTTACATAGACGGCTCACCTCTGCCTCCCTCATGGCCCCTTTAATCCTTTCCCTAAAGAGGAAGACTAAAGCAATTCTACAAGATTAACTTTGGAGTTTCCTGGGCTTCCACATCCTCGCTTTTGGGGATTTCCCTGGGAGAGCACAATTTGGGATTTTCTTCTTCACAGGAGTTAGATACCAAATCTGCTTTACACAACACTATCATCTAATATTTTTACAGCTCTACATAGTACATAGAAGAAGTAGACAATGTTCTTGCCTTTAGGAGCTTACAAGCTAGGTAAACCATGGCAAATGAAACATGACATAGGGAGAGATAAGAGATCATATTTTAAGGCATACACCTAAGGGGGCAGAGTTTAATGTTCAATTTTAACTGTTTTCTGACTTTGAGTGTTTAGTTTCTTAAATTTGATGTATCCATGATTCCTATTTATAAGAAATTACTATTAAATTGATTTGTAAAAGAAAATAAAATTTAAAATAATCTTAGCTCTTCCAGCTTGTGTAGCTTAAAAGTTCTACAGGCTTCATCAATAAAATTTTCTCTGGTGCTAATCAGTCTGGACATCTGTAAACCCAGCCATCCTTAACTAAGTCTTTAATTCTGTGGTGTATGTAATAAAATTATGTCTTTCTCCATATTGTTGGCTGTTTCTGTTAATTCTCTTGGTTTTTTCTATTTAGAAGCTCAGAGCTCAAAATTATCTTTGACAGGAGAAACTACATATCCTAAACCAGAGCATTTGACATGTGAGCTCTCAGGCAAGGCCACTTCTTCCCTTTGGTCCTGTACAGTACAGAGCACAGTCAATGCTTAATAAATAATGAATCACCAAAGGACCGTGTGTACAGGGCTGGAGATGGGAGAGACTGCGAAGGAACATTTCTTTTTATCTGTGGAGGAAGGAGATGGATCTGTAATGTGTTTATACAGTAAAAGGAAAGCTGTTCACCTACAAATAAATGTACATGCAAGTGCTCAATTTTATGTGTGAAAATATGTAGTGAGACCATCAGTATATGCTACCGTATATTTGTCTGCTGTGTAGCAACAGTTGAGTGTCCATGGAGAGATGAGAGGAAAGCTGGTATATGAATGTATTTCTGAATAGTTACTGAATAAGCATGAATTATTTTTAACTGTGTTAAGTTTCTGAGATGTAAATTAGGCTGTGAATAGGCCTTAATCAATACACCTTTTTGGCCATCTCAAACTGCCTGAGATTAGGAGCAGACAGTGGGTTTGAGATGGGCTCTAGTAGGAACAGCCTAGCTCTGGGAAAGAATTGCTTAAGATTGAATTTTTGATACCTCAAATTCAGGATGCACTGCTTTAGGAAGAGCTTTAAGCCATTTTATTTTGGGATGCCTTGTGTTTATGATACCCTGGATTAAACTTTTATTGAGGAACTGCCAACATCTGGGATAATCTGGATTTGGAATGCTTTAGTGTGAGAGAACATTGTTTTGAAACACCTCAATTCATCACATCCTTCTTAAAAACACCCCAAGCTCCTTTCTCTCTAATATGAGACAGTGAATTTGGGAGGCATTAGGTTGAGTACCAAAAAGCTGTGCCCAAATAAGCCAAGAGAACAAGTTTATTGTTCATGTGGAATTGGTCATTTGAAATGTTCATAACTTTAAAGTAACTAAATGGAATATTCTTAAAACTTGTGCTACTTTTTGAGACAAAGGATAAGTTTGAAGATTCTAGCATTGGTGTGTTTGTTTTAAGTTATCAGAGTGTAAAAACTGATGGAATATTTTGGGGAAAAGATTTTCTTTTCTCATGCTTTCATAATGCAAAACAGACAAAATACATTTTTCTATAACATCCCTCCTGCTCCTTTTAAAATTAGCCTTTTGTACTGAAACCAATCATGGGCAGTTTTAACCCTAAATAAATTAGCTTGAGAAAGTTGTGGGCAACTGAAAACGTGGGATTAAAACAGAATCTGTAACTCAAATTTAGCTTGATGAGCCAATAAATGTAGCATACAACCTTATCTGTGTCTCCTGTAATTAAACAAGTTATTTTTTAAACAGGACAGAAAATAGTTTCCCTTAGCTCTTCAGGTTAAGCTCTGACTCAAGGCAAATCAAAGATGGACTAAATAAGGATACCATTTTTAAAATGTGAGAGTTTAATTAACAAACAAAGATGAGAAAGTCACGAATGAGATAGAAAAATATAGATCTACCCATCATTTCATTTCAAGAACAGAGGTAAGTATCAGAAAACAATACTTTAAGTGAGTTAAAGATGAAAAAAAGTAGGGATCGGAATTACAGAGATTAGGAAGATGATTGATGAAAAAGAAAGACATAAATAAAACCTCTCCTAAAATTACAACTTTGCTACAATCACTGAAAGGAAAAAAATTGACAGTGTGCTAAAAATATTAATTTTTTCTGTTTTCCACCGCTGTTGCTTAAAACAATCAGACATCTTCATTGTGACATCCCTCCTTGCCAATTTTAAAGTATTAATACATAGCATACAGTAAAAAAGTAAATAAATAAATATTAACTCCCTGTTTAAACAGCAAACAAACAGGAATAGACAGCTTTCTAGGAAAAGTCTATTTTGCAATAAGACTATTATTATCATTGGTCTTAATAATTTTATTAATAAGTATTAATAGTCTATTAATAGATTATTGCAAAATAACTATTTTCCAGTAGGAAACTGAATTTGTGAGATAACACAATTACAGTTATATCCAATAATCCAACATTTTATACATTACATTATAGATATCACTACTTGTACTGTCTATAGTTAAATTTACCCAACAATTTCATTATAAGACACTGTTTTCAGTTGTTTATAACTTTGCAATCTTTAACCAGGTGGGCTGAAATTTTCCATGCCAGGTATCTGCCTCTGGTGGAAGTTTTCTAGAAGATTTCAGTAAACACAGTTCAGCTGTTTTTCAGAACCAGGCTAGGGGAAAATATATTGTTTTGCCTATGGTAAGGGAGATTCTTACAACCTTTGAGAAGCACTAACACCTCCAGGCTTTGGAGCAAAGACTGTAAATTTGGCAGGGGAGTTGCCCTAGTGCCAAGGATGTGCCTCTCTGTATCCCCATGAAAATCTGCCCTAATTTGGCAAAGCTAGGACCCTCTGACAATAGAGACGTGTTAGAGTTAGGCAGTCACATTTTCTGAAGAGTGTCTACACCTAATATATTCCATCCCCTCGCAACTTTTATATGTAATTGGACTGTACATGTGCACAGCATGCTCCATCCTGGGAATGCAGAGAATGGGCATATGCAGGACTTCTCTTATAATTGCTTCACCTGACTGCCAAGGGTCACTGTATCACTGAGCACAGGAAATGAGATAAGAGAGATAAGTCACTCCTGTGCTCACCATAGTCCTCCTGCTGGAAACCAGGCAGTGAGAAAGAGGAGGATGCAGTCTGTTTGAAATGCAGAGTATCCAAATCTGTAGGGGCATGGTGCCCATGGGCTAGACTGGAACAAGGGCTGATGGGGGCGGTGGGGGAGTAGGACAAGGAGATGAACTGGGAAGAGAGTTGAGAGCTAGTGGGGGGGACTGGAACTGGGGTGAGGAGCAGATACTGGGAGAAGACTGAGATGGGGACAAGGACAGGCTTGGAGGAGCCTGGGCAGATAGGATCCAGTTTGGGGTGGCTAGGACAAGGAATGGTTTAACCATTAGTGTATACTCCCATCAGTACCTAGAGTAGAACTCAGAGTTCCTGAGTCTCAACATTTCTCTATGACACGCCTCATCTCCCTCTTGCAGCTAGTATCAGTTACTCAGCTCCAGTGGCAGAAAGGGCTGTGCTGCAGATCTAAAGCTTCCAACATTGCTGATGACTCACCTGGGAGTGGATATGGTACCACAGGATAGATTCCCGGCCCCCACATTTGTCTGAGGGTGTTAAACTCTTTCATTACAAACACATCTATTATATTTCTACTTTTTGGCCAGTTAGAACCAGGCTTTCTTTATGCCAATATAAGTCAGTTAAGGATGATCATAGCTAAGCAAACCCAATTGTCTCTGCTTTAGATGATTAATAATAATCATTTCTCAAAAAGGAAATGTATTTAGCCACATAAATGGCTATCAGCTAAAAACAGGGTAACTGAATTTCTGTAAGCTAAAGTCATACAACAGAAGTGAAGCCTTAGGAAGGCTGAAGATGGTTAGAATGGAAACCTCTAATCATTAAACTAAGTCATAATATAAAATAACTATCTTTAACACAGCAATGTATTTTAGCTCCTTGAACACAGGGCTATCACAGTAGAGAGGCAATATGTTTAGTGGTTAATTATTAGTGAAGTGGAGGAAAAAATGCATTTACAATGATGTAGCTAACGTGATAGCTGTCTCATTGTGAAAACTTAGTGTAGGCAACATAAGTGATAGTTTTACCTGGATGCATCTGGTTGAAGTGAACCCTAGGATCAACCATTTATCTTGGTTTTTATAATGATACAGCTATCTTGTGTACGAAAGCCACCTTTTTCCTAGTGTAGATATGTCCTAAGAGATCAGCAGAGAAATGTGATATAATGTGAAGGTTAGAAACCTGTGTCATGCTTACAGATTAATAGTGTGCTAGCAGAAGTTTGGTAAATTAACGCCATCATGATTACTGTATTGTGACTATAGATCCATTTCTGTTAGTTTAGTTAGGGAAATCTGTTCTTTCTGAATCATCATGTTTGCATTCCGACTTATTTGTAATAGTGGATATTATTTTTGTATAATTTATTATTTTCTGATGAGAACATACATCTGCGTTCAAAACATTGTGAGGAAAGAAAAATAACTTTTCATTTAAATTTCATAAATGGGGAATGGAAACAATATAGCAACTATATCACTGATAATAGTTGAGTGAAAATAAAAATTCTTTTCACTGTAATTACATTTGCAGCAACTATTGATGTTTAAAATACACTTGGAAGTTCAGACTGTAGTATTATACCCCATTAAAAAAATCACAATCTAAACAAATCAATTTCATTTGCTGTCTGTACAGATAAATGGGGCTAAATCCCAAGAGAAGTAGATTTTCTCTGATGAAGATTCAAAAACAGAGAATGAAAACTCTACAACAAATGCTGAGATCAGACAATCGTTCTTTTCCCATCCCTTCTCATTTTTATTGTTGAAAGGGATATAGGCAGGAGTAGAGGGTATTGATGTATCATAATAATTGTAGCAACAGTGCTATTTACAATTTGAATCTAGGAGCCTTAAAGTATTTTACATCAGTTGTTCTTGAAACTAGTATTTGTAATTTGTCAGCCTCATTCTGTTTTATGAGTATTTCTGCTGCATCTGCCTCAAGAAGCCCTACAGCAGTGTAGTTAAACCTGCACGGAGTTCAACAGAGCTTATAGATATGGGAGTTATTTCTGTCAAAGCTAACATGAACAAAAAATATTTGTTACTTGGTAATTACCATGCAGCGGTAAAGAAGGATGTTTTTCCCCCCTCTTGTAGTTGGAACCCAGCCTTGCATCTGAAAGGACTGAAACCGGAAAAGTGAAGATGAGCCCCTGGGCTCTCACTCTATGTCATCATCTCAGTGCACGTGGCTTTAATTGCATGATGTGTGTGACACAGATATGTCCAGGCAGGCAAATTACACTTATGTCTCACCAGCTTCTGAATAGTTCACCCAAGTGTATGGGGGGGTCATGAATGGTCTCTGCTCTGTATGGGAATATTTAAAGAAACGTGAAATGTACAATATTGCATTTCAGAACTGTTGGAGATGAAGCATGTCACCTGAGGCAGGAGTGGGTCTCAGAGCTATCTGAGTCAAGAGTGAGAACGTTCAACATCTTTTGGCCCAGCCCAGCCCTCTGTTTACGGTCTGGATCAGATGCAGACCTGAGCATTTACAAAGACAAAAATACCCCAAGAAAGGTCTTTAAATAGGGGACCCTCAGGACAGAGCTGAAGTTAACGAAATGCCCTAATTGTCTCTTTTCACAAAGTCTGGGACTATAGAAGAGAGGGCACAAAGTATTATCAATTACAGAGGTGAGTGTTTCATGAAAAATGGATCCCAGCTCTCTGGACTCGACAAGCACTGTCAGAACTGACCATTGGGTGAGAAATACCTATTAGACTGAAAAGGAACTGGTTAATAAGTACAGGCTCCCGATTACATTTTATATTTCTCATTTTTCATCTATTTTGGATCGTTATCTTAAGCTGTGTTAAATAAACTTATAATTGGTTTACTATAAATATGACCAAGTGCCTCATGCCAAAGAGTGTTGATCTGAGGAAAGGCTGGTGGACTGAGGTGCACTGCTTTTATGGAGGCAGAAGCTCAGTGTACATTGTTGATGTCCAGAAGATAAGGTGGGGCATTATGAGCCTGTAGAGGGAAAGAGTGGGGGCTTGGGGAGCCTGGACCTAAGCCCTTGTGCTGCCTGTGGCCAGCAGAGTTGGGAGGATTTCCTCCACTGGGCACAGACTGGACTCTCTCATACCGTAAGAAGGTGGCAGTGATTCAAACCAGACACCTCAGGTAAGCCCAGAAATGTAACAATTTTTTATTTCTCTCACATTTTGGCTACTGAAAGGTTAATTTGAGAAGCCCAAGAAAGTTCCTCAAAGTTCCCACAAATAAGGAAGCTCTTCACTCCAGCTGCCTCCCAACGAAGAGGAGGAATCAGTCTTGCCGGCAAGATCGTGTCTGATTCTGAACCACCTGTCTCAAGCTGGCTATACAATACAAACAGAAAAAACAGTCCTCGAGGATGGCAAAATATTCAGTGACCATTCAGTGATCATTGATGTGTGCAGAGATACATATTTGCCTTGGGCAACAGAACTTCTAGAGCTGGCCTTCACAATGTCTCCCTTGAGGAATGACTCTGAAGATGCTCCAGTGCTACTGTCTAGGCAATTTGACATCTACTAGGAACTCTACAGCAAGGGAAGCATGAAAAGGAATTTGCTTCTTTTCTGGAAAATATAGAGCTGTTAAGTCTGTGACTGAAATAGTTGAAGCCACAACTTTATAATTCTGATTTTGACCTAACTTTGCCAAAACTAAAGTAAGTCACTTGAAGTGTATCACAAGTGCTGCTCAGTCAGAGGATGCTTTGTTTTGAAACATCTGGGAGTTTTCCAACAAGGTGTTATCAGATTTAGCAGTTTCCCTTCTGTAAAAGTCTCCTAATTCTGGGAGTTTTCAAGCCAAACTCCACATGCAATTAATTTCATTGTCCTCAACAGGGACTGGTGCCTTTGATTATTTTTGGGAAAATCTGGTGAGTTAATTTTGGAATTGTATTTTCAACCTTTATACTGTCTATCAGGAACTCTAGGATTTATAATAGTCACTCTCCTAATTGCTGAACTAATACAGAATAAAGACTATGAACTTCATTTGACCACGTGTATCTCAAAAGATGCTTTCTTGTGCTTGAGGTGGCTTAAATAAATGCTCACATGCAGCTGCCTTAAATTTCACTCTGCTTTAATGAAGAGAGTCATGAAACATATTTCTCCCATAGGCTGTTTATATAGGACCTGCACAGGAGGCTTCAGGCTCTCTCTCATCTTGTGGCCAATTTGTCTTCCAGTTAAGGTTTTTCAAAGTCATGACCAGTGATGTGTAACTCCCCTATTTGATGTTAGGTGGAAATTGCTGTTTAAAATAGAGCTGCAGAAATGTTTTTGTAAACAACAGAAAATAATGTTTTTTATAAATCCTGCTCTTAGTTAGCCCCGTCAAAGGTGTTAGGATTGCACAGCTATACAAAAATTTGACCAATAATTTTTAGCTTCTCAGAATATCCTATTTGGTCTCCATTTATTTCCTTTTTATTCCAGCTGTGCTTTACATCCACTAAAATGTATTTTCCTTCTATGTGTCTTTCTATTAACAAACAACAATCGAAGCTACAGCCTCTGCCCCAGTTTCATGCCAAAAGAAGAGTAGGGTTCCTCGTCTCCTAGTGATGATTTTTCAGCCCTTACCCTTTGTATTTTTTCTTTATCTCCTCTTTTCTGTCTATTCCCATGCAAGAAAGACTTTTCTTGTTAGCATTTCATTTCCCACAGAGCAATATAGCTTATGTTATTAGAAAAAATATGCTCTTGGTTCTTTGACAACAATTGTGCATGTGGCTCTAATTTCAATGCTGTACATGACATTAGGGGACTCTTGGTATTACTGCAAGTTACAGGGGTGCTTTGTCATCAGTCCCCTCACTTTTTTTTATTAAGCTTCAAAAAATTCTCTGTCCCCTCTGCCATCTTTCTATTCATATGCTCCAGCAGGCTGAGCGTAGAGACACAACCTGAACATTGCCCCTGCTCTTCTCTTGGTCACGTTTGAAGTCAGATTCTAGCTGCAGGTGGATTTCCCCATCCAAAGCAAGAGTGCAGTTTATTGATGCTCACATGCCTTTGCTTTATTATGCAGTATCATTTCAGAGATTGTCTGCCACAAAAGAGTTTTATCCCTGTAAATACCACCCTGCTGCTAAAGCTACATTAGACAAGACATTGCCCTTGTTCTTCTTGCTGTAACCATAGCTATAATCTGACAAGGGAATTTTTTGGCCTGGGAAAGATGCTGACGACTTTATCTGAAGCCATCAACCAGTTTCCACTTTAGCACCCTTACAAAATCACATCTGCATACTCAAAGTCAGCAAAACCATCCCTCTCTCGCTCTCTCTCTTACTCTGTCTCACTCACTCACACACACACACACACACACACACCCTTTGCTGTTTTTAAAAAGCAAGTATTTGGAGGACTTCCATTCACAGCCTAAAAATATACACATGTAATTGTTCAGGCAAACAAATATACTGCTCCACAGAAAGACAGTTGTTAGCAGGCTACATCTCAGTTCTTACCAAAGCCAAATGGCAAGAAAAGCAGTTTCTCCTTTATGTGAAATCCATGTTTGTAAATGGTGTTCTGTCTTTAAATCAATTTTGATGCTTTGCCTTAGACTGCAGCAGATAATATACTTATATTTCGGAATAGCAATCCATGGTAGGTGCCACCTGGTGGCAGAACTAAATTAAATCTCCAAAAAAGAGCGTGTTAAAGCAACATTATGGGGTAAATTTCCAGCCTAGTACATAGGGATTTAACAACGTGATTCCCATTAACATTAATGAGCCTGTGCAACTAAATCTTTCCTGTAACACATGGAAAAATGTCTCCTTCTGGATCTGATTAGTATCCACAAGAACAAGACAGTTCAGAGTAAAAACACTTTGGCTGGGTCCACAATGATGGTGGCGTATTCACCACTCTCAGATCAATTGCTCTGGATCGACCGAGCGGTCTGTGTAGACCCACTCAGTTGATCCAGCAACCGATGCAGGAAAACCACCCCGGTAAGTGGCGTAGCGCTGCGTCGAAGGGAATGCTGTTCCCTTCGATGCAGCGCAGTGTGGATGGTGCACGGAAGAGATGCAGCGAAGTCGATGGAAGATAACGCAAGTGATTTACATCACTTGTGTATCTCCCGTCAACTGCCGCCAAATCCCGAAGGTAGGTGTAGACCGGGCCTTTGACAACAACACTCTGTTATTGAAGTGCTCTGTTGTGCCAGTGTAATATAAATTAGATGACCCAATGAGCTGAAGTCAGAAAGTGGCCAGCAATTCATCAGCACAAGAAAATTCAGGTTTAAAAGGCTCTTATAGCTAGACCATCAAATAACCGGCTTTACGGCATAACTTAAAAAAATATTGAACAAGTTCTCCTCCACATGAGGCTTACCTCATTGTCAGAACAGAGCTTAGCAGGAAGTAAGAGAAAACCTGCTCCATTCCTTATCTGTGTCATTAAATGATTAGAGAGACAAGGTGGGTGAGGTAATATCTTTTATTGCACTAGCTTAGGTCGGTGAGACACACAAGCTTGGTCCAATAAAAGATATTACCTCACTCACCTTGTCTCTCTAATATCCTAGGACCCACATGGCTACAACACTTCATTAAATTATTCTTATTATTGGCCTATCTCAATCAGCCTTACTAGAAAGGGCTTATCTCACCTGATCAGAATAGAGAGAATGCCATCTTGTTAGGAAAAATCTCCTTTCCCTTCCTAACCTGAAGGTATTTAACTCCATCACTGCCAAAGACTGTTCACACACTCTCTCTTTGGGCATACTGGAGTGGATTACTATAAGAACAGCATTTTATCTTTGGTGTCCACGTCAGAATTTGAACAGATTTTACACCTGAACTGTTATTACAATACTATTTACAAATACAGGTGAAAGCTCTTATGGGAAATGTTTGAGATGTCTCTCAAGGAGTACTTAGGAACTCCTTGTGACAAGGGAGATGACACCAAAGGTATTTTGGTTTGTTCTATATGGTAAGTACCCACTTGGAGATTATTTATTGCACAGTGATGTGTGTTGTGGTAGGTGTTGAACTTGGTAGCTTCTAAATTCTTTTTTCTTAGAAAGAAAGCAAAGTTCACTCTTGGAAAGACATATGCGATATAGCGTGGTTTGTTTTGTAATGCATGGTTCTGGCCAGAGAGAGCTGTATGAGCAGCAGGAGGGTTTGCTCTTTCTCTTTGTCTTTGATTGGAGTTAATTCTTGGGGCAGAGTTGCTCCCTGGGAACCAAACATTGGTGTTGGGGTTGAGATTCCTGAAAGAAGGAGTTGCCTGCATGTGGGTTGTCACCACATCACTCACTTGACTGATGAGTGTGTATAAATTGAAGAAGTTACTGTTAGAATATACCCAAACTCCATGTCCCTGATTTCTTCTCCACTGGAAAGCTAACCCGATCATGGACAGCTGCTACTGTTTAAGGGAGAAGATAAAAGAAAATCAGAAAATTGTATGTGTCACATTTAAGTGGGGGACATTTTTAATTCATGGACTCTTGATTCTCCTTAGCAAGTGGATTATTGGTAGGCTGGATTGCAACAGCTCCTTGTACAGTAAATCAATGTGCTAAAAATCTGAAATAAAGTTGGATTGAAACAACTCAGTAAGTATATGGCATTAAATAGCTTTTCTGCGCAAGACAACTGCCTGCTGACGGTTATACCTAGCTGTGTGGATCTACATTATTTCTATCTCTGTGTTGAATAGGGGTGAAAGCTAACTGGCTGCTTCTCACTGGCATCCTCTACAACCATCTGTGTTTCTATTGCTGAGCAAACATTGTGCAATTTCCTTTTTTTTTTTCCCTTTGGCTATTGCTCCACAATAGAGAGAATCATATGCCCTAGCATCAATTTGTCAATGTCATTTGCCTCTCTCTGGTTGCTGACTACTTAAAACAACTGTACAACTTGTGTTTTGGCTTCTGTCAGCTGTGTGGCTGATCTCATTCCCAGGTGATATCATCTTCTCAGTCTCTAGAGGGTGACCAGAGTCTTTCAGCAGCACTGCTTCTGTGCTCAGATCTCTCTGGTGTAAGGAAGTCAAGTGGCAGAACATGGAAAATTGACCTCCAGCATGTGAAAGAAATACCTACATGGTCTATCAAATCAATGGGTGCAAAGCAATCGTAACATGTAGATTGCACAGGACTTCAGCTGCCCTTTTGTCTTCCTAGTATTGAAGGAGACTTTTTGTTAATCAGTTCAAAGAAGATTTAGGGGGAAGTACAAGGGGCATGATGAGCCACATTGTCTTCTGCTATTTTCCTATTGAATATTGATCATGGATGACTATAAAAATGAGTGATTTAACAACCTCTCGGTGTCAGAAATCCCTCCTAGCTAAAGCTGCTGTGTGGTTCAAACAGTAGTGAGGGATGAGGTCATGCCTTGTTCTTCACTAGATGCCAACAACAATCGTCTTTTATGCAGTTATGTGAATCACCCTATTGAACAAGGCTCACACACTGTGTAATTGCCATATGCAGAGTGATAAACAGGAGGCAGGAGAACACACTGAGTTGAATCATTCATGCAGATAAGTGTCAACAGGTATTGTCAAGCAAAAGGGACATGTAGCAGCAATATGGCAGAGCTGTCATAGAGGAAGTGGTCTTGACAGCATTAGGCAAACTGCCCACCACAACCCATTGTCTCTTGGCATCTCTGACTTTGTTAAATGGGCCAAACAATTTGTTAGCGGACACTGAGCCAGGCAAATAGGCTGTTAAGGGGCCACACAAATAGATTGCTAGGAGGCCACACAATATTGTTGGTGAAATGCAGATTTGAGCAGTGAAGAGCTATATTCATGATGAGCGCCTCTGGATCCCTTCAATCCCTCCTGCCCTAATTTCTGCAGCCAAACAAATTATCATCTTGGCCATATGCAAGACTGCACAGCGGCTTGAAGGTTAGCAGTGAATGCCCAGATTCATGCACTGCCCCTGACATCTGTCTACTGCAATGGTTCCCAAAATGTGATCAATGGCCCACCAGTGGTGTAAGGAGTGTGTCCTGTTGGGCCTCAGAATTAAATCCATCCAGAGCCAAGCAGCAGGAATAAGAAGGAGAGATATAACTGATAAGATTAAAAAAGGCAAGGAATCATTGTTCTACCAATTAATTTGGTAGTACGAGGAAGTGTGCAGGAAGACTTTTTGAACTCAGATTGCAGTTCACAGACTATATTTCTACTATATGGAGTCTTAAGGGAACCATGTCTGCTGAAACCAGACTTATGAAACAGGAAGCTAAGAGACAGCTTCTAATGGCATAATTAAAATGTTTCCCTGAGTCAATCAAAAGAAATAATCAGTCTTTCCCCTCCTCTGCAACAGAACATCAGCCAAGTCAGAACACAGTCACTAACATTTAACAGACATGTAAAAATGCAGCTAGAAATGGGAACTAAGATCCTCCTGAAACAAAAAAGAATAAGAATCAAAATATATACTTGTCTATTTTTTGCCTCTGCCAACAGCATTTTGGTGTTCTGCTTGTATAGTAGTAAAGTATGTCCAACCATTCATTTGCCCTCTAACCCACAGCATGTACTGCAATGTCGTTACTGATTTTGTACACATTACAGCAAGTACAAGTAAGAGACAGAGTTCTAGGAAGATGAAAACTCAGTGTAGCCATTTGTGGAGTTTCCTCTGAATTCTTCCACCTGAAGTTTTTCTCAGGAGGAGGAGGTCAGCCAGCTCCAAGACTGGAGATCAGCTGCAGCCACAGGTCCGCTGTGTGGAGTCCTTGTACCTCCACAGCAATCCTGAGGCCCCTACACGCACTCCAGCTCCCAGCCAGGAGAACTCCAGAACCGTGCCCACGTGGATGCCTGCACAGCTCTCCTTGAAGTGTCATTTCTCATTGCTGAGTTTCTCTGTGCAGTTTGCAGGCTGCAAGATTTCCCCCTGGGTTGGGCAGTAGGTGGGGAGACAATGCATATGGACCCTTCAGCTTCTCTAATCACCTCCCTGTATGGATACTCTGGAGAGGATTAGTAGAGTTCTGGGTGTGAACAGGCAATTGACCCCTACCTTCCTAAATGGTCTGAAGGAGACCCATTCACAGAGTGTCTCCTCTGTGCATCGATCTGGGAGAATGATTGAGTCTGTTGTAATTTGCAAGATGCAATTTAGTTAATATAGGAATGGGCATCCCCTCCCCTACTAGCTGGGTTATAGATGGGTGGTATTTGAGAGAGAAACTGGGGAAATAAGATTGAACCCAAGTGCTCTTTGTGGGGGGGGTGAGGCTGCTGTCCTCCTGGAGAGGTGGCAGGTGCTGCTGTGGGATGTCTCTCACTGCATGAAGAGTTTACATTTTTAGACAGTGTCCTTGCCTCATTCCTTTGCATACCCTTGCTATAATCATACATTGAATTAACTATTAATTCTATTCTTTGTTAAGAAGAGGTTATAGTGGAATGGAATAGCCACAGGAATTTAGTGCAGGGAGGATTATCTGCCTTTACTGATTCACAAATGTATGTGAGTTTTCACTCACTGTATAGAATTATAATCCATGCACTTTGGCTACTGCCTTCAGAACTCAGCATCCATATGCTAACAGTAGTTATGGCTTCCTCAACTTCTCATTTCATCCACAGGACAGAAAAAAGACATCCACTTACATCTCAAAAATACTGCCAACAAAGTATAATGGTTCAATAAATGGTACAGCAAGCAAGTAGGGTTCACGCGGCTAGTTACTGCATTCCAAAAATTCTTAGACAAATCACTACCATTGTCCTTCACTGACAAGAAGTGATGCAGCAAGCAGGCAGAGTCGTAGGAAAGTTCTTTGCTGAGGATGCGTAGAAGCCACACTGATACACGCGTGTGCTTGGCTGGTAGCAGCCTGGCTTCAGCTTGCATTCCTGAGCCCTGGGTATCTCACTAAACTAGGCCCCTCCTGAAATTAGCTCAGCTGGAGAAAGAGGGTCATATCATACACATTAGATATTTCAGTGTAAAAATAGTTCCTGCGGGTCGCTGTCATTTCAAGTCTCAGGCAATCCATGGCAATTTCTTCCATGTGTAATATAGTCAGAGCCATTCTCATTCTATGATTGTTTAAACTGGGTTCATATTTTAGCAAGCCATTCATGGTGACACTGAGTAGCATAAACTGTGCTTTTCAGACTGTAATCTAGAGAGCCAGAAACCGAGAGGGTCTGTATGTTTCCAACACCCTGAATAAAGAATCCCTTTTGCATTCACTGCAACCAAGCCTTGTCTCTTTCCTCTTGTGAGGGACACTGCATCCATGTTATTTTGTACTTTCCTGGGAAATAGTTTTACTTTTGAGTAAATCTGCTGATACAAAGTACTTCATAACCACTTTTGCTTGAGTGTCTCGTTAGCACCTACAAGACTGATCTTACTGTAACCATCTCCTACAGATCGTATGGTTTAAGAATCCATACCAGTCTTTCTTCTGCTACTTCTGTTTATCTCCGATACTCTAGAACCTTCAGAACCTTAAGAAACAACTTTCTATCAAACAGATTTTATCGCCAATGTGTGTCATTGAAGAGTCTGACAGTAAGCTAGTCTATAATGCATCTTTGCCATATTATAACTTCAGACCCTCCATCTATTGGTCACTAAAACCAAGATGGCTGCAAGTGCTGCCACCTCGTCATGTGGTATATGTTTGGAGGTTTGAATATAAATCAGCACTAGGCCAATAAACACTTCAACCATCTGTCTCATTATTTCCCCCCCCAGTTGAGATTGTGGCTACCTTGAAAACAAGAATTTCCTTCAAGTTACCATCTAAACAATCCAGAATATAATTTCCCAGCTCAGTTATAAACATTTAAAAATATGATCTTTACCTGCTTCTCTCATTCCATGCTGTATGGGTGCACTGCTGTGATTACAATAACTGCATTTTAAATTAGTCCTTAATTCTGATGCTTAAATTCTGTATGTATGGTGACTATATAACAATTCTTCCACCTGCTACAAACAGTAAGGATCTTGGGAAAAAATGTGCAATTCATGTGCTTTATGGAGGAGGGAAATGCAAGATTCTGCAATTCATTAAAATCCTTTTTCTATGACAGTAATTGGATCTATCTCAGTTATGCACCTGAATGGAATATGCAGTGACAGCAGAAGAATCAGTTGCATTGTGCAGTTTTTTATAAGAAGAATGCAGAAGTGTTTTTCACTGAAACAGCTGTTCTAGACTTTAAACATTAAGTATTAGGTTACAAAAATGTAATAAAAGTGTAAAATCTAAGTTGTTTTGAGGCCTAAATAATGCCAAGGAGGGCATTCATGGGTAGCTAAGTAGCCCTATGTTCCTAACCATGTTTTAATGTAATTTGGTATCATACTGCTTATAATGAAAACTTCTATGAATGATAGACATTTATTTCCAAAGATGCCGAGTACCTGTTTTAATTAATATACACATGTTCACTCACTAATATACAAGCCAAACCCTTGTTTACAAGATAAATAATAGATAGTATATACTATCCTTTAGAAGACTATTCAATTAATGTAGCATCTCTGAACTAGGCAGTGCTATTGTTGTCCTACCCAAGAGTTTGGACTGTATGAGAACTGAACTGAGTTGGGTGTTTGTAAAATAAAGAATTAATGGAGTCTGATTAGAAGTTTGCACTAGATAGTGTTATTTTAAATGCTGTGAAGTCCCAGAAAGTCTGAGTCTTACACTATGCAATTGAAAAATAAATGTCTACTCTGCTCATATTAACTGTCAGGTTGTAGAGATATTGTACATGTTAGAAAAGCACCAACAAAAATTTACACACACAGCTAGTATACTTTTAGAAATTTGGATTAAAAATACTAGCCCTATGTTTTAAGCCACAGGTGAAAATAGGGTAAAGAATGTTAAATATAGGAGTTGACTGTACAACGTGGATTCCTACAAACTGTGTATAGTCGTAGCTATAAATAAAATATAACCACCATAAACCATTGCTATAGGTCCCACCCCAGAGTTAGCCACGTCTGCATAGAAGTCATTCACTGGCTGATGCCCCTTGTGGCTGGATGTGGGATTGCTGGGCCTTTTCCTTGTTTATCTCCTACTGTTGGTCACCTCTTTCTGGGTCTTCTATGGCCTAGCCCTCCAGCCGTAAAAGTTCAGTCCCAAGAGGGCACTCAAAGTCCTAAAGTAAACGCCACCTCTGATGACCATCCCAAGTTAACAAACAAACAAACAAACAATCTTTCACTTTTTATGGAGTCAACCCCCAGTACTCACTCTTATCAGAGTGCTGACTCCACAAGCTTTTCCCTGCTAGGAGTCCAAGTACAACATATTACACAATGGTCTTCCACCCCTCCTCAGCTTCTCTTCAGTTTCCTGTTCCCCTTGTGGAACACTAGCCACAGGACTGTCCCCCTTTCCTCCCCCGCCCTCCGAGCCTTAACCCCTTGTTCCAGGTGTCCACTGCAGGGGTTAGCTCCATTCCTGTGACTCAGCACTACACCCATAACCCAGCTCAACTGTTCTCCTCAGCCAACCTCTCACTGCTGGTTTTTGTCCCTTTTTAAGTCCTACACCCAGCACAGATGTGGCATAGTGGGGCTAATTAAACAGGACTGAGTATATCTGGCCCTCCTGGCCCTTAAAAGGCCAGTCTACTTGTTACAGGCATCAAACTCATTCCACTTAGCAGTAGAAGCTAGATTAAAATGCTAGTACTATGCATTCAAGGCAAGTATTTTCGTCACTGAATAATCCAGGCCCTTGCCACTACTATTTGATTTAAAGTGAGTGAGATAGACAGAGAGAGAGAGAGACCCCAATCGACCAGCCTCTAAGTTATAGCAGTTTACTACATAGATCACTACTTAGGTCCTGATTCAGCAAAGCACTTATGTGTATGCTCAGCTTTCATCATGGGCTTAGATGCTTTGCCAATTAAGCATATGGGTGAATGCTCTGATGAATCAAATGCATAAAGAGTTTCTCTTTATTTGATTTCCCCATGAAAATCTCAGAGGTAACTCTTACCCAACACACACACAACCAGTTTGCTTATGAATTATTTGGGGGTAATTCTGCAGGACACCGAGCCCCTCTTGAGTTGTGCTGACCGGATTACGTCCCACTGATTTCAATGTGCTTTGAGGGTGCTGAGCATGTTTCAGGACTGAGACCAATGTCATATAAGCCCTGTGTGGGAAGCATGTGACTGGACTGAGTGCTGTGTTGCTGAAGGGCTACCTCAGCAGTAGCTGAAGGTAAAAGAATGGAATGAGAACATTAAATGGATGGAATATGTTCTGCTAAGCAAAGATCACATAGGAAGAAAATAGAGAACATAAAACTGATGTGACATTGTTTTAAAATGAAATTTCCTAATCAGAATTCTAATATCTATTAGAACTTTATTGAAGTTTATGCCATACCAGTGGCATATAAATCTAGAGTAGAAGACAGATTTAATCCCATTAAATATTTGTCAGTGATTTAATATGAATGATAATATAACAAGCATCACTGGCCATAACGTTATTATTACCATGCATTACTACTGTCACTGGCTTGAATGAGAATTTCACTTGAGAAAGAACTAAATGATTGGATTTTTTATTTATTTTTAATTTATCATAGTCACATGCTATCACTGCTACTGTTTTCTTTCATTATTACAGTGATTTCCAGTGAAAATGCTGTAGAAGGGATATTGCTGTAACCTTCCCCATAACAGAGGCCTGGCAATTTGATCTACTGACTGTGTTTTTTCCTACTCGGCAGCAAAATATCATCATTATCCTCCACCCAGTTAGAGAGTTATTGCCAAGAACAACTTCCTTTCCTAACTCACTGACATATACTGATATTTGTAATCTATTTCAGCCTGAACAACCAAAACATTAGCTCACAGAAAGCCAGGCTTCCAGATTGATCATCCACTTTATTTTCTTTTGTTGTCCTTACTTCAGTGATTGGTTAAAGCTATCACCAAAACATACCTTTGAAAGTCTGGATTGCTGTAAATATGGGAAAGTTTTTATTTTATACTATAGGATTCTGTCAGGGGCATTTTTAAAAATTCTACTGCACCCGATGTAAAGCTAACAATCCATCCCAGTTAGAAAGAAGAATATATATTTTCTGAAAGAGATTTCTTCTTTTTCTCTAATGCACTTATCACAATATTGAAATCTGAAAACTAGATACTCGTTTCTTAAGAAGCCACCAATTTGTACAGTTTATTCATCCTTGGCAGGCACAATATTCTATGACATCATAATTATCTCCATGGCAACTAAATTGATGAAGATTCAAATGTTTTATATTTTTGAAAACAAAAATATTTACCCTCGCGAGTAGAATTCATTCATTCTTCAGCAGTCATTGTTGTCTCATTTAAAATCTTTCAGTTATTCAATCAAGGAGGAGAAAGCAATTGTTCATTTAAGTGACTAACCATGCAACATGAATAATATATATAGTGAATAGCTGAAATGAACTGTTTGTGAAGAATGCATAGGCTGCAATATATTTACAAATTATTTGGTGAATATTTACAGATAATTAATTCATTTCTAGGACTCAGGCTGACATTAAGAATTCATGGTCAGAAAAAGATGTATAATTTATCCATTGTGCATAATTTGATCAGCGCCAATTTGCAGGGTCAACATCTGGTAATATCTTTTTTTAATTTTCACCTGTGCATAACTCAATTTATAGAACTTTTAATGTGTTGTTTTGTGGACAGTAGCCAGATGACCTTTTCTTTGAAACAATGGGAGGAAGTTAAAAAAAATCTCCTGTAATCACAAATTAAAATGTTTTGGAAATTTGTGTCAGAATCCACATGAAGATAAATCATATCCAAATTGTCAAGACATATTTCCATTTCACAGGCTATCACAATCCCATGAAATATTGGAAGTACCAATATTTGTTAAAAGTAAAGTCAACTTGTTTATCTGTTCTCTCTATATGTATTTGGGCCAGCCTTTCTAAGACTTTGCATTAATAAAATGAGGAGGCAGAGTTAAATAAACACAAAAGGCTTACTTATGTAAGATCAAAACTAGACATAAAGTCCAACAGAGTAAAGCCCATTGTTCCAGTCTGCCTAGAAAGAAAATGAAATGACCTTGCTGCCCTTTATCTTTGGCGCAATATTTAAACTAAGCTCTCCAGAAAAGAAGGATGGGTCAGTGGTTAAGACACTTGCCTAGACTCCCGAGATCTGGGTTGAATTCCTCACTTTTCCACAGACTTCCTGTGTGACATTGGGCAAATCAGTCAAAATGGAACTAATACTTCCCAGCCTATTGTGAGGCACTTGGATATGATAGAGGTGGGACACCTAGGTACAGGCATTCTGTAATGACCAAATTTTCCTGCTCACAAAAGGCCTCAGATTCAGTAGGGCTGCAGTGTTTCACTATTAGGTAGTGATGGCAGCTGTGGGATAGACAGAGGCTGTTAGAAATGGAGGGGTCAAGTAGTTCTCCTGCCTGAACCCTAGTCTGCTGGAGTTGAGTTCCTTAGTAGTTCTTTCTGCAGAGCCCCACTGAGGGAAAGTCACTGGCAGAGAGACTTGTGGCAATGGTGTTTTTGAAAACTTACTGGATTGACTATCAACAAATCTGATCTGGAGTAGATTATGCACCGGATCATGACTTCCATGCGATAGAATAGCACCTGCCACACAGGTGCCCCAGACCCTACCTGCTGGATTTAGTCTTCCCAAATGCCTTGATCTCTTTGCACAGTTGGCCAGGATTTGGCTCTGAAATGCCAAGCTTCACCAAGGTGACAAAAGCAGATGGATGCTATTTGCAAGTCAAATGTTTCCTTTCTGATCACTCACCCAGCGCTTGGAAATTTACTATTTATTCTGTATTTATTCTGCAGAGTTTCTAGCTCCAACCAGTCCAGATATATTGGTTCTCAAAATCACATTTTGATTCTGACTGCCATCGTGCTTTGGTCTCTCTTCATCTGGGACATGGTTTTAGCAGCTGATCTCATAAAATCCTGGAGGTTTTAATGGCTTGATTTGGAGAGGTGCTAAATACCTGCAGCTCTCATTAATTGCAAATGGATTGAGGGTGTTCAGCCTTTCTAAAAGGCAGAACATAACTTTGCTAATGCATTTGAGATCTGTCATTCCAATGCATCCTGAGATAGCATACAGCACTGGTTTCTGCCTCTAGGAAGAGACAGCATCCACTAACTTGTGTCAGAGTTCAGTCAGGTGGATAGGTGGGGGTAGGAAAGAAAGATCCAATCAGACTGACGTGATTTTAGGGTTTGATTTCTTTCTATCATGGCAGATGTAAACAAATGCTTGGTATCCTCAGACGTGTCAGTTCTCCCACATTCGTGCATACAGCAGTCATTTCTAGCAACATAGATAGATTGCAAGACGTTTATTGGTCCTTCACAATCCAGCAAAGCTGTTTTTCCCTGTTCCACTATTTTATAGCAAATTTCACCTCAGTAAAAACAATGAGAGTCCGGTAGCACCTTAAAGACTAACAAATTTCTGCAGGCATAAGCTTTCGAACCTCTGACGAAGTGGGTTGCAGCCCATGAAAGTTTATGCCCGCAGAAATTTGTTAGTCTTTAAGGTGCTACAGGACTCTCGTTGTTTTTGCTGTATACAATCTAACACAGCTACCCCTCTGGAACTTTTCACCTCAGTGAAATTTTCAGTCCCTGGGTAGGTTTTATTTTCAATAATAATGTGATTTGCTCCTCTGACAGTCAACACACACAAGTAATAGATAGGTTTTCCAAAGGATGCTCCTGGTGTGAAAAAATAAAAACGTATTTCATAATTGCAATATAATAGACTCCAGCATAACACTGGAGCATGCCACAATGGTTGTGTTAGTTTGTTCTGTCCCCTTTCTGCTTACAAGAAGGAAAGCAGGCAAGCAAGCATGGTGTTCTGAGAATTACATTTTTCCATTCTGTTGAAAAAGAACAGGTTACATTCAGCCACAGAGACTTTTCTAATGTCATCATTCTCTCATTCTTTTTTTAATAAGCTTTATCTAAAAGAAGCTAATAGAATATTATTTGGGGCAAATACACTTCTTCCATGCAAACATTTATTTTCTGCCATTTTTCCAGACAAAGACTTAACATTTTTCAAGAATGCCTGTTTCAAATACAAAGAAAGGAAATAAATAGAGAATTAGGATATTCCTGAGCACTGAGACCCATATTTTCAATAAAAAATGTGGGTACAATTGCTTGAGCAGAAATTGGATGCACTGATGTACACCTGCACTAATATTAATAATAATTACATATGCAAATGACTAACAAAGTGCCTAACTAGTTATTTGAAGCTTTAAGTATACAGTTGAATGGGCATTCTTCTAAAAATATCAGCCCCAATTATTTCAAAGACAGGCTTTCATTCAGGGTCAAAGAAATTGGATGCCCCCCTCCCTCCTACTCCTTTGTGGGGGTCTTGTACTTTAATATTTCCTTTTCCCCCTTTTATACTAGATGATTATATCCATTCCTCTGTCTCTCTGCTCTTCTCATGACTCTCAAAACTACACATTGTCCTGGGTCATGTCTCTTCCTGTTTTCCAATACTTCCTCTGTTGCTTTCTTTAAGGAAACATAGCAAAAACAGAACTTTGTATCTTTCTTCCTAATTTCTCTCCTTTTCTCTATTACCAGCAACAACTCTTCTACACTACGAGTCACTTGTAGAAGCTTGAATCCCTGAAATTATCTTTGACTTCTCCCTATCTACATACATATTTAGAGACTGCCAGTCATCATGGATCTCGGCAGCCTCATCATTTGATAGGGTATGCCTTTTATTAATGAGAAAAGGGATCACTGCCCAAAATGCACATGTTTTTCCTTAGCGGAGGCAATAGCAAATGTAGAAGTCATGAGATAGGCAAGTTCATTCTGATCCCCTGCAGTAAAAAATATAAAGTCAGGTGCCCTTCACACAGTACACTCTCGGTGAAATCCTGGCCCAACTGAAGTCAGTGTTGCCATTTTCTTCAATAGATCCAGGCTGTTATCCTTTGTAATTGGGGTGTGTTGAGAAGAGTGTTAAAATGGTAACTTAAATTTTAAAATTGTAAGGAGTTTCCTGGTTCTGTTTGCAGGTTAGTGGACTCTGAGGGAAGCTGTGTTATCTAAGTCCTCAGGCACAGTCTGGAAAGAGGCAGCCTAGCCAGATGGGGTAAGTTACACTTCTCTGCCTTACGGAGCAGCCTGCTATGTCTGTCTCTGGTTTAGGTTGTTGTGTGTTAGGGTTCTGGATTAAGAACTAAAATAATGTTAGTCACAACCTTCCAGAAGGACATTTTATCCCCTGCACCTTCCAAAAACTTGTGTGTATGCCATGAACATAACATTATTGACCTCCGTGAAACTTAGTCGTGGTCAATGTTGGCTGCATTGATACCTATTGAATGCAATATTCTTGCAACAGTGCCAGAGGAAAGGTGGCCCTTTAGGTAGTCATATATCATCCCACTGACACCTCTGAAGAGGAGTACCAGAACTTGAATAAGGAGTCTAATTTACCACCTCAAATATTCACAGAAAGCAAATTTCTGTGAATTTCATTGTTGATGCCAGGAGAATTTATGCATTCATCCAGTCAAGAAGCCATGTGATTTTTATCTAACTAATCACAACTAAGCAACACAGTTCAAATTTAGAACATTTGCAATCAGCCCAAAGAACGACTGCAGAATATACAACATACCACAATTTGAAAAATTAGAAAAAGGGGCTAAATTAATCCCATACATTGTTTGCTGTAAATCATTTGCACAGATGTAATTTTGTACTCTTCTAGTTAAAGTGCTATATAAATGTTTAAAAATCATCATACTTTTGTGATAGTGATATCATAGGCATGGAAATGGAGGCGATATCGCAGAATGTTGACTTCACAACAATATCAGGTTTGATCTTGAAAGCTGGGATAAGGAGGAACAAACTCTTGTTTGTTTCCAGTGATTAGAACATAAGAATACAGCCCTGGGACTGCCATGATGCAGCACCTCTCCTCACCAAAAGGGGATAGCATGGGGTATGTAGTCTGACCAGAGGGCTTACTTATAGAGCTAATTGGAGCATGAGCACCTCAGTTGCGTTTCAGAATCAAAATATTTTGCTTTGGATTTTTCCCCATACACAAAAAAATAATTGAAATTTTCTATGAAAAACAACCCATTTTCCAACCAGCTCTTGTCAGGACTCCTGGGCTCAGTTTCCAAGCCTGCCACTGACTTGCTGCGTGACCTTCATTAAGACCTTTATACCTGTCTGACTCTCAAGGTACATCTACACGCAAGCTGGTGATGTTATTTCCAGCTCAGGTAAATGTATGTATGCTAGCTTTCATTGAGCGAGTGCTCTAGAAATAGCAATGTAGTCACAGTGGTGTGCACAGTAGGATGGGCTATGCATCTGAGTGCTTACCTAGGTCCCAGCTGGGTTTGTACTTGGGGCAACTAGCCCCTCCCTCCTCCATCCATGCTGCTGTAACTGCACTTCTATTTATAATGTGCATACACTAGCTGTGATAGAACTAGCACATCTGCCTGAGCTGGGAATGACACCTTCAGTTCAAGTGCAGATGTACTCTCAGTTCCCAGGCTGTAAGATGTTTAACTATCAAACCAGGGGGTTGCCATGCTTAATTAATGTTTGTAAAGTGCTTTGAAATGTCTTGCACACTTTTCAACTGATGTTCTCAAAGAGCTTGGACACTTAAAAAGGAAAGATTCTTGGATCACAGATGCTCGGTAAACACCAAATATCATTATTAAGCGCAAATATGATGAGAAAATATGAAGAATGAGTGAAAGGTTATTGGTTTTCTGTGCTAAGTGAATTACATTTGAGAAATATCTCCCCACCCCATGAAAGTTCCTCTAGATAAAGCAAACTCTGAAAAATATCACTTGGTTATGCAGAGCACTTGGAAGGAGGCTGCTGCCTGCTTATTGCCTCAAGTGAAGTATTGGGAGCACTGTATAATGATTTTTTTTGACAAGAACAACAACTTCACTTTTGTTAGCATTGAGCAGTGGGAGGTTCAGAACAGGACAGATTTGCGTTGTTGGTTTAAAATTATAACTCTCCATAGTAGTCAAAAGACAGGAAAAGAATTTAAACCGAGAGATAAAAATGACATTCTGCCTTCCACAGAATGCTTTATATCTCAGGAGTCAGGAAAGAAATAAAATGAGGGCATTACCGCAAACATAGTGATGAAAAAATATTATTATAAACAAAAACTATGCCAAAAAAGTATCTGAATTAATAACATTCATAAAACAGTCAGTCAGACCAGGCATCCTTTGATAACAGAAGAATGAAGGGGACACATTAAAGGTATTTTTTACTGGTTGCTTGGTAACATGCTAGATTATAGTGCTTTTCACCCCTAGATAAGTAGAGTCCTGTATTTGGATCTGCATCTGATCCATGATAATTAACTTGTATCCGATCCATGAGCGATCTGCACTCTACATTATATACGTATCCACATCCGTATCCTATCTCACTGTTGGAGTCGTGCACAGATACAAAAATTTGGATCCACATCTGATCCTCAAAGATGCACTTGTTCTAGGGGTAAAGAGGATGTCACTTTCTAGGGCTGCCAGTCTCCCGCCTTTCCCAAACACCAGCATTTACATAAAAGGAAGAAAAAAGTAGAAATGATTCCCCCAGTTCTCAGGTCCTGGGGAAAAGGCCATGAAAGTGAAAAATGTCATGTGTCCCAGGTGGAAGGGTCACAGAACTCAACATAGTCTCCCTTTGGGTGGTAGAAATTCTTGCTTGTGCAAAAGGGATGGAAGCAACGCTTCCCAGGCACACCAAGAATCAGTGGTGAATCTTGGCCCTAGCCTTGCAGATTTTAGGGCATCCACACAGAGTATCTGCTCAGCCACGTACCCTTCTGAGCTCCTCATTAACATTACAGCTGGGTCTGTGGCCATCATACTGCTGGTTTTCAGTCTGTGGCTATGCATTGTTAATTTAGTACCAAATTCCGTGGTCAACGATAGCAGGAAATTAAGGTTCCCTCTCGAGGGATCAAGCTGTGTGGGTGTAATAACTCCTAAGCTGGCTCCCCTTCTTTATCCAGCTACATCTCCTGATTTCCCATGAAGCCCTAGACGCATATTAATTATTAGTATGTGTTGTGGGGGGGCCTCAAAAATATTCCTGCTTAGGAACCTCACTGGGCTATCACCAGCACTGAATGCATCTGAACTTGCTTGGTTTTGGATGCATGCTGTTCACTGTTGAGCTTTGAGTTAGCACATAATGAGCCACCTGATTGTGATCAATTCTCCTTATGAGGGAGAATTACTATATCCTCTTGGATGTAGGTTTTCTGTTGCTTTGTTTAGTATCTGTCATCAGTGGGGTGCCACACAGTTCAACTCTATCTTTTACGTTCTGGAGCTAAGGTGCTTCTATGTGACTTGTTCTGTCCTCAGAACACAGTAATATGTTGCATAAGATAACAGAGCAATAGAGAGGCAATACACTGGGCTTCGAAGTGACATGAGGTCAGCAGCTGCTTTATACTGGCTGAGCCCTCAGTACTACCACAGTCTGTACTTGTACAAGACATCCAGGACCCCTACCACCCTAATATATCTTACTTCTATTCCCTGTAACCCGCCTTTCTGGTCAGGTGTGCACAGTATTTTACACACCCCTTCCTTATTGCACACTTTTACAGTTTTATGCAAGTGAACTAATCCCTGCTGCCTTGCTTTGCCTTTTTCTGAGCATGACAGGGATTACTAGCCATGGCTATGCAAAATCTGCTGTGTGTTGGATCTCCAGGAGCCAGAAGTGTTTACTTTGTTTGGTACTTGCCTGTTTATGAAACCAGTGTCACTGAAGGGGACTAGCATCAGGTATTCACCTGGGAGCTAGTTGATGGAATGCCTGAGTGCTTTTTACATCACCCCATCTGAGAGGAACGTTTGGTACGTGGGTTCACATTACATGCTTTCTTGCAGTGTTGGGAGGATGTATCCGCTAAAGAGGATTCATGCTAAGCTGGCTATGCTTATTCCTATCCAACAGATCCCTCGAAAGGGAACTGCTCTTCTTCCCAAGAGCTCTGGCGTGCAGAGCTCCTTAATGCTCAGTCCTGTGTCCGCTCTATTTAAATGGATGTTGTCACAAGACAACATTGACTAGGATGTCAGCCACTTGGTGATGACAGGTGTCCTTTTCATTCCGTGCATACAGTGCTGTCTGCCACTTGTTTTTGTTATTTGTGTTATTGTAGTGCCAAGGAGACCTAGTTATGGTCCATTACCCCGTTGTGCTAGGTGTGTACAAACACAGAATAAAATGACAGTCCTTGCCCACAAAGAGTAGATAAAGAACTACTGTCTCAAACTGAACCCAAAGGGAATGAAATTATTCTGTGTGGAAAAGGAGTTGGCAGAGAACAGAATGTCCTCACCCTGTCTACAGAACAACTGCCCTCTGCTGGTTCAGAGTCATGAGGCTATGCTGAACTCAGCACAGCTAGATCAGGCACCAAGAGTGACTCTTTCCAGCAAGGAGTGACTCTTTCCATTCTTCTCATTCAATGATCTTGATACAGCACTTAATGTCTTTGTGCTGCAATTGTCTCTATCTGCTTCATGCATAAGAAGCTGATGAAGAAACTACCACTGGTACCCAGTGCAGGGCCCCACAGGGGAAAAAGGGTACACTTTATCGGGCCCTGGAGGCCTGGGGGCCGGGCCTGGTCCAGGCTGCAGCTCCCATGTGTATGCATGTGAGAGGGGACCTGTGTTACAAGTTTGTACTGGGCCTGAAAAAATTATGCTTGGGCTCTGACCCAGTGCAGCAGCCCATCTATACCAGTAAGCCTCGAGACAGCATATCACACGCTCATTCCCTGTTCACTACTGCATCCATGTTCCAAAGCTAATTTAGAATGATCGTCACAGGTCAGAAACATCCTCTCCTATTGAGACATGCCACAATACCTGTGCTGCTCCAGCACACTTCACTTAACGGAGCTCACGGTTTCTATTAGCTATTTAAATTACCTACAGACAACAGTAATAGGCACTTAAAAATGTGATCACACTTTTTACTAAGGGTATATTTATAAACTGTTTATTAAGGGTTAAATGACTAATTTTAATAGATGTTTTAATAAACGATTCTATTGTTAAAATCCAACAGGTCAAAATGTTGCTAATAACCACAGCCATTTATAATACCTTCTACTGATGTGCTTATAACCATCTCTAACACATACTCCTTCTATCTGTAATGTGCTTATAGAACATCTCTTAAGCCTTTATAAGATATTTGTATGTGTACTTTCAATATAAAGGCTGAGCAAGAATTCTCTGAAATCTAAATGTAGCCCCTGGTCTTCACCACCAAATATCAAGAAATCTTTTGTGCATGAAGCAGGCATATTCTTAACGTTTATAAAATGAATTGCACAACAAAAGAAACAAGGAATTGGGTAGGTTCTATTTCACTACTGATTGCTTAAGTTATCTAGTTTTCATTTAGTTATAGCAAAATGCAAATTCACATATATAATTCAAATGAGTCCTTTAGCTGTACCTAGACTAATCTCCCTGGCTGCTTTTAGGATCAAGTAGAATTTCCTCAGGGATAGCTTCAAGATCTATTCATCATGTCCAGAGGGAAAAAGTTTGAATTATCTAGTGTGCTCGCCTGTTAGCAGTTGTCTGTTGTATTATGCAGGATTCCCAACTGCTCATGCTGTAAACAAAACTACACATCATTAGCTATTTTGGAAGAATTAACTTTTGATTAAGCACTGCACAAAAGGGCACACGAAATGATTAAAATAGGACTTAGTTAAAATACAACAGTCAAAGGATAACAAATAATCCATATAGTTGGGTTGCAATGGGGTATGGGAGGGAACCTTTTATGGATACTGTTATTATGTATCAATAACAGCATGTTATATGCATAGCAGGACAGGCAGCACAAAAGAATTGGCAAGATTTGATATACATTTGCCCCACTCAGAACTGGACCAGGAAACACATATTAACTCTGGGTAAAACAGTGGCAGGAAACTACACTTACAATGTTTTAGTAATTCAGTATATAACTATACTATTACTTTGCACATTTATAATGCCTTCTTACATTGGCTGCTAACAACAATGCATTAATTGTTTAAGAAATATAAAAAGTGGATAGTATTTTCAGATATATATTATTGAAGTAATTCCACAAGCTCCTCTGTCCCAAGTAAGAATTTAAGACTAAGCTTGATAAGTATATGGAGGGGATGTTATGATGGG
>ML677084.1:12155642-12232884 GCA_007922155.1 Mesoclemmys tuberculata
CTATGAGTCTATGAGTCTATGAGAATTTTGATAAGAAATAATGATGTTATGTTTACTATTGATCATACATGCTGATGTTAGCTCAGACAGCCATTTACCTTCCTGAGGTTTCTATCACTAAGATAGAAACCTCCCACTGCCCAAAGTATCTATCACTAAGAGTCTGATCATGAATTCTTTATATGTCAAAAGCTCACACTGATTATAATAGAGGTGTGTAGGTAGAACAGGACTGGAGCCACGGGGATACCACAGTAGGCAATATGAAACTGAAAAGAAGGGGATCGTGGCAGATCACTAGCAGATGAAGGACAAAGAAATAGGCTGGGAGAAAGTTTATTTTAATCAGAAAGTACAGATCTTTGGTTCTTGTACTGTTAGCCTTTGGCCTACTATGACCTCAGGCATCAAGAAACTGTTAACCTCAATTTTCACATAATATTTTTGATCCTTATACAAAAGAAGTATTAAACACAATTCAATTCAACCTAAAGTACATGACAGGTGGTTCTGTGGAAAGGCAAATCTTCTTTACTCTTTTACCTCAGAAAATGGAGCTCCCGCTCACTTTGGATGTTTCATTTTTACTGTTTAGCTACATGATGAATTTTTAAAAAGCTAATGTATTGTTATTAAATATCTTCCATTTCCTACATGGCCATTGATACTAAGGGGATTTAGTTTCATGCATCATGGTACAATAGACTCCTGATGATCTTCTATTAAAGATTTAAAAAGTGTTTTGCTGCTGAGTTATTACGGACTGTAGTGAATTTGTTAATTAATGGGTGAAGGGGGATGGGGAATTTTCTGGGATGCTCCATCTCAATATAGTATATTTAAGTGCCTAGAGTCAGACATAGGTGCTCCTTTAAAAACAGAGGTGCCTATACAAAACAAAGTTATGGATTAGACCTATAGAGGGAAGGGTATTCACAGATTACAATCAACCTGAATATTTAGGCAAACTACATGGCAAGGGAGTAACTTGTTTTCCATTTGTAATGTATTTTGGTAAATAATGGAAGCATATTATTTGCTGCAGGGGGCTGGGGAGGTTACAGGAAGATATGAACAAACTGGAGCAAGTTTAGAGGACAGCAACAAAAATCAAAAGAGGTTTAGAAAATGTGACATACAAGGATAGGCCGAAAAAAATTGGGGATGTTTAGTCTAGAGAAGGTAAGGCTGAAGGGGACATAAAAGGATTCAAGTATGTAAAAGGTTGGTATAAAGACTATGGTGATCAATTGTTTTACGTGTCCACTGAGGGTAGGACAATAAGTAACTGGCATAGTTTGCAGCAAGGAAGATTTAATTTCGATATTTGGAAAAAACTAACTGTAAGAATAGTTAAGCACTGGAACAGTTACCTAGGGAGGCTTTGGAGTCCATGTCACTGGAGGCTTTTAAGAACAGGTTAGACAAATAGTTGTCAGAGATGGTCTAAGTATATTTAATCCTGCCTCAGCATGGGGGAGACTAGCTGACCTCCTGAGGTTCCTTCCTGTCCATGAATTTTATGATATGGGAAATGTATTACAATACAATGGAGCTGCCACCATACCAACACAGGAGTATGGGAAAAGAGAAAGTGTTCTCAGTGCTTCAGTGTATGTGACAGGGCCAGGGCTCATGCAGCTGCACAGAAACTCAGCAGGAGTCCCACATAAAGCAGACCATCTCCAAGGTCTCTGATTTACATGCTTTCCTTCCTTCCCCTGTGTGAATCATAACAACAAGCCAGCAGTGCCCCTGGCCACATTCCCTTCATGCCCCCTAACAGTTTGCTACTAACAGATGCTACAAACATAGGTGCTGGAACTAGGGGTGCTGCCACTCTCCTGACTTGAAATGGTTTCCATTATATACATTATATATATATATACACACACATATATATGTATATATGTATATACATGTATATAGGTATACATATATATATATATATATATATATATATATACTACACACACACACACACATAATGTGTATATATATACAAATTATATATATAATGGCTGTCAGAACCCTCAATATGCAAATGGTTCCAAGTACCCCTGCTACAAAACAATATCAACAGGTTAGCTATTTTATCTCCAGAGGTTTTCATCCTGGCTTCTAGTCAGCAAAGCTCTGGCTGGTCCCAGGCGCTGAGGGGAGCCAAGCTCCTGTCTAAAGGTCTAAGCCTATTTTGTGGGTGAAGTCTCCTCCAATGACCCTGGGCTTAGGGGCTTTGTCTACAATAAGATTTAATAATTCTCCCATGATGCACCTACACCCATACGAGCAACAGTGGAAGTGTAGTATAAACTGGGTACTGGCATTCTAACTTCTGCATCACCTAGATCTGAAGGGCTCAATAACATAGCGGTGAAAATGCCTGCTGTATCCCTTCCACCATTGCTATTGCTGATGGACCTGCTACACCCATCCTACACCAAGAGTGGGAACATTTCTGAAAATTCTCAGTGCAGACTCAGCTAGGGAAGCAGCTCTCAGAGCTCTGAAAAACTGCTGCGGAGATCTAACCTCCAAATTGCCATACTGCTGTGTAGCCTGGCAGAATCCACTTCTAGGGGCCACTACTGCCACACAGCATGTCACATCTACGTTAATACAAACCAGTGCTTCAGCATGAAAAATCTTTAGGGGCACTGCACTGGTGATAATCGAGCTCTGGAATAAAATGTAAAAATGCCACATACTTAATAATCACTGTTTTTTATTTTTCCTGTATTGGTATGGGGGCCCTGCTGCCCATCCCAAACTCACTTTGCTGTCATATTAATCATTTCATGTTCAGAAATGTAGTGTAGTGCTGCTGTACACTCTCATAGCCCTGTTGTGTTCTGCACTCTTTAATCAAGAGAAGACTTGAACTTGCAACCCCTCATCAGTGGAGCAGTCCTAACATACCAAGTCCCACTGAATTTAATAGAACCACTGCCACAAGGAACACGCACTGAATAAGGATTTCAGGACAAGAACCATAGTTTGTCAAGGACTTTGGGATCCTTTGAAGTATAAAAGATGACTAGACAGGAAATGGACACTCAAGGAGCAGTCTTCAAAGCAGGCTGAAGAATTATTTCCATAACTTGGGTATTTTTTTGAAATATAGTAAAAAGGCCATTTAAAATGGGATTAGTATGTCACTTTCAGAGAAGGCACATGAAAGTGAGAAACTAGAACTGGCATAATTTCAACTCTTCAATTAATAACAACTCTTGCTCAGTAAGTGCAGGTGTTCCGATTTCACCACCTCAAAGTTCCCACATTACAAACTGACTACCACAGCTGTTGGGTGATACTAAATCTGGGACAATTCAAAACCTTCTTTTATTAATTGCAATTAACTCCCACCACACCAAAACCTGGCTCTCTGCCTGGTGAATGGTGGGTTGCCACTGCCCCCTGCTTTCTGAGGCTACAACCAAATGGGCAGCCCACAATACTTCGTGTAACCAAAACCTGTGGTTTTATGAGGTTAGTGACTTCATTTATACCTTGTGTCAGGACTGGGATGTGGGCAAGGGTGGTCAGAGCCAGAGCCAGAGTTAGGAACCTGGATCAAGAAAGTGTCAGATCCACTGCAGCAGCTAGTCAGGAAGTCTCTCAGTTGCTCAAACAATTCCTGTGTGTCCATCTGGCTTAAGTAGTATGGCTGGGCCACTCAGTGAGGCTGGTCATCATCCCTATTCAGGATCCTTGTGGGCTGTGCCCATGGGAGGAATTAGAGTTCTGCCAGCCCGGCATATCCACACATGGGATATGGGCTGCTTGAGAACCTACAGGTAGAGGTTCAAGACTCCTAGGCCCTTCCACCTTGCCATTGAGCAGCTTCCGTTCAAAAGTTTCTCTGGATGTCAACTAGTACCATTTGATACAAATACAAACCAGATGCTACTGCTAGTATCATAATATACTCAAATTGGATTTCACAGAAGAATATCCAAATGGCTTATGAAGATTATCTCTCACTGCATCACCTGACATAGCCTTCTGCAGGCATTTCCCTCCAGAGCAGGAGGTCTCACTGTCTAATCAAAGACTTTCATATCCAACAATAATTTTATGGAACCATTTTTGTTAAGCCCATCCAGTCTACAAGCAGATCAATTTCACTCCTTTCTTGATTATTCCATATTCCATTTAGGATTGTGCCCAATAAACTTCAAACATTCAAACGAAATTCTCAGCACTTACATTGAATGTGTTTGTGCCAGCATGAAAGCCTGGGGAAAAAAATCTACATAATCTTATCTTTGTGCCCACTGTCATCCCTTACAGTCAATGATGCCTTCTCCTTCTTTGATTGGGATGTGCAAAAACATGTCCATGGGTAAAATTTTCAAACACTGCTAAGAGACTGAGGAGCCCAAGTCTCTTAAGTACATAAGTTGTTTTTCTAAATTGGACTTGGACTCCTATCATTTTGGTGTTTTTGAAAAATTTCCTCTATGTCTCTGCACATTTAAAGATTGTATTTTAAGGCTCATTGAATTTAGCAAGATTGCAAAAGAAATATCATAGGCAGTTCCCTAGTGCAGTTTGTTAATTAGGCTGTTGAAATTAAGCTTGATCTAGGAAAAAACATACAAGGAGACAGAGGGTGTCTCTGCACTGTGGAGTGAAGTCGATTTAATTTCAGTCGATCCTCACCCGCCAAACTTTAGAAGTTGGAGGAGTGTGATCACACCACGCTCATTGTGTCGGGGGATTGTGTCCCCATCAGCCGCACTTGCACTGATAATGAAAGCAGTGCATTGTGGGTAGTGCAGTCGAAGAAATAAGGCTGTCCTCCCCAGAAACCTTTTGCAAAGGATTACAGAGTACCTACATGAAAGTTTCCTGGAGATATCCACAGAGGGTTTTTGGACCATCCCTGTGCACATTAATAGTCTTTTCCAGGGACAACCATCTGCTTAAGTAGACCAACAATGAGGAAGCCCATCCTCACCACCGGACACAGTATTTTTTCACTTTAACAAGAAGCTGGACTGATGATGTAACCCCAGAAATGAGATTTGCAGTACATACTCACTAGATGTGCCTTCCCCAGAATCTTGGTCAGTCATGCTTTCCTATGTCCGGCTGGGCTGTTCCTGGCTTTCAGGGAGAATGGATACCCCACTCGCCTGACCTGTTCTCCTCCTCTTCCTCCTTCTCATCCACAGACTCATCATCATTCATTCCGAACTCGGATTCCCCTGAGGTATCTACACTGTGGAGTGGCACAGTGGTGTGGTCACTATTGAGAATCGCATGCAGCTCCTCGTAAAAGTGGAATGTCTTTGGTGATGAGCCAGAATGATCGTTCGCCTCTCTGGTTTTCTGATATGCCTGCCTCAGCACTTTTATTTTAATGTGGCACTGTTGTGTGTCCCTCTTGTGTCCCTTCTCCAACATGTTGCGTGATATCATCTCATAGGTATCCAAATTTCTTTTGCTGGCTCGTAGCTGAGCCAGAACAGACTATTCGCCCCACAGACTGATGAGATCCAAGACCTCAGGTCGACTCGAGGCTGGAACTGTTTGGAGTGTGCAGTCACCATGATCAGTTCTGTTGCCAAACTGTCTCCATGCTGACCAAACAGGAAATGGGAATTCAAAATTTCCCAGAGTTTGAGGGGAGGGGATGTTTCTTGTGTATGTGGCCGTGGTGCAGCAGAGTGCAATGTCTAGAGCAGTTACAGCAGAGCATTGTGAGATACCTCCCAGAGGCCAATGAAGTCGATTTACGCAACACTCTGCCTACACTGCTGCTCATTTGACCCATACAATTTGACTTCAGCGTTACGCCACTTGCGGAGGTGGTTTTATTAAGTCGAACTTTACCACGATCTATATCGGTGGAATGGATCTACCAGTGAAGATGCATTCGTTATGTGGTCAACAGAAGCCGCATTCCATCGACCTAATTTCACAGTGTAGACCAGGCCAGAATTGTAGTTAGAGTAAATTAGTATAGCTCCTTGAGAGTCAATGGAACTACACCAGTTTAAACTAGCTGGAGAATCATGGCCCAAGGGTTTGCAGTTATACCTTCACAAAGGCTTCTTGATTTTCCTTCACCATAAGGCTGTCTCTGTCCATTTAGATCCAATAGTCAGAAATACTCCGAAAAGAACCTCTTCTGCTGTATTTCCCTACTTCCATTCCTGAAGGGAATCATAAAAATGGCTAAATAATGCTAAGTAAAAATTTAAACCCTCAATGAAAGCTGCTATCAGCTAAAATGAAATTGTTTCCCTCCACTCAATACTTTCCATCTTGTTTTTACTGAATGTAAGAGTAAATGTAAACCATTTTGTTTAAAACTCTTTTGGCTCTTATTCCATGATAACTTTTTTTTTACCTGTCCAAGAGAATTCCCCATTTTTTATATTATTGCAATTCTCTGGGATGGAGATTTTGGCCCTCTTCTCTTCTGTCCTCTTCAGGTTTTTGAAATTTTACCTTTCTTTTTAGTTTGTATTAGAATTTTTTTAAATTATACATGGTAAAGATGAAGTGAGTAAGAGTTGGGAAGCCTTTCACAATTTTGACTCACCAAAAAAACCAACCAACAAAAACCTCAGAACAAACTTTTGCATCCAAAATTAAACATGTGAACTTTGTTCCAGGAGTCCAAACAATTGTATTAAAGAGCTCTCTTAAGAGAATTCTGGCTAATCATCTACAAATGAGCACAGAGAGCACAATATTTTGTTTCAGAATATCTATAACTGAGGCCTAATTCAACTTCCACTGAAGTCAAAGTGAATCTTTCCACTGAATTCAGTGGAAACTGGGCAGAGACCATAAGTAGCTTTTGAACAGCAATGGGGTTAACAGAGGCCATCTGGTTAGGTAGGTCAACCCTGCTCATCTGTGTCATTAGCTGTGGCTGTTCGGAATTACAGATGTTCAAAATCAAAGTGCAGATCAGTAAATGGAATGCTCTTCCAGCTCAGAACTTCTTCCTAACCCTGCTGAAATCAGTCTGAGCACTGGATACAACTTAAAAAACTTGGACATGCTTTTTGGAGGCAGCAAGCTAACAGACTCCATTCATGGGAACTACTTCACATATTTGAAGTTGGCATGTGTTTAAATAGCTTGTTGAACAGGAGTCAGTAATCTAAAAGATCCAATTCTATTGTTGTGCATGTAAGTCAGTGATGGGCATGACTCCTAGAGATGCTTGGCACCCACAATTCCCACTGAAGGCTCATTGAGGGCTCCTGAGGTTTTATTTACACTTAAAAGTTAGGTTGGCATAGCTAACTCAGTCAGGGGTATGAAAAAAGACCGCTCTGACCACCAGAGGTATGCCAGCCTAATCCTCAGTGTAGATGCAGCTATGGTGATGGAAGAAGGCTTTTGCTAGCTAACTTCATTGAGGGAGGTGATGTTCCTACACTCAAGGCTGATCATACAATGAAAATCTACATTGGCATAACTACATCTCTCAGGAGTAAGAGATGTAGCTATGTTGACCTTAGCCCCGGAGTAGACAATGAAAGAAGAATTCTTCCATTAGCCTAACTACTACCTCTCAGCGTGGTGGATTCCTACAACAGTGGGAGAACCCCTCGGCCCTAGTGAGTGTCTACAGTGAAGTTCCCCAGCAACACGGTTGCTACTGTGCTGCTGTAGTGTTTAAAATGTAGATATAGCCTGACAGAAAAAATGCTTCTATTGGTGTAGGCTGTGTCAACACTATAGGGTTATGCCAGCATAACTACACCAACATAGCAATGCTAGTATAGTCTCAGTAGTGTAGACACAGCCTAAAACAGGACAGTTGCAGAGTCAGGCCTGAAGAATGTAGAGAATTGTTTCCTCTCTTCCTCCTTCTATCCAAAATATCTGAGCAGGCTTAATTTCCCTTATTTATGAAAGCTTCTCTTAATGTTTAATAGAATTGCTTTCACCAGGGTATTTCTGATGCTAATACACTGTGTTTTCAAAAGAGTTTTAGAAAAGAAAAATAGAACAAACATTTCCTGTCATTTATCATGCTGAATGAGTTAAGCTGCTGTACTAAAAAGACTTTAGTGGGGAGGGGAGAAGTGTGAATTGAGCATCTTTAAGGGATATATAACGATCTCCAAGATTGATTTCTCTATGCTCTAATCAGAAATGTAGACTCTGATTTAAAACAACAACTAATTTTAATATTCTTTTTAAAAAATTGAATTTGTAATTTGTCAAACTGTTAGTTATGTAAAGTATGTTAGATATTAGCCAAACTCTATTATTGATGTCATTTGCTCTGTATTATCTTTAAGCAACATACTCAGAAAACAGGCAGGTAAAAGCCAACCATTTGAATAATTTATTTGAGATGCCTCAGGGCACTACCAAGGATAAATTTACTGTACCTGAAAGAACAGAGCATCCAGTATTTTCATCAAATGGAGTCTCTGCTTTTTCATATGACAAATCAAGACTTTGCTGTTAAGAAAATGTCACTGATGCCTTGCTATTAACTACCATAATGTGAAAGGACTTTTCAGTATGTTATCTGAAGAATGAAAGTTAGAGGAAAAAAACAAACAAAAACCTAAGAACAAACCTTTCTATCCAAAATCAGACATGGTAGAAAGTAAAAAAGGGTACATGCAGCAAGAGAAAAAAATACAAAACAAATCCAACTGAAATAAAATACAGAAAAATCAGAAACATTAATCATTGATAGACTAAGGAATACAATTCAGTGCTGCAGTTCAGGAGTCAGAATTCTCCTTGTTATGCCCATTGTTAAAAAAACATTCCATTTTGTACCCTTCTTTTCAAGGATCTGAAAGAACATTAATGAATTAACCATTATAACAACCCTCCATAATTTAAAGTTTTAATCCTCAATTTACAGATGGGGAAACTACGCCACAGAGAGATTAAGTGCCTTGCCCAGAGTCACACAGTAGGTCTGTGGCAGAAAACATAGTTACTTACCAGTAACTGTTGTTCTTCGAGATTTGTTGCTCATATCCATTCCACTTAGGTGTGTGCGCGCCCTTGTGCACGGCTCTTCGGAGAACTTTTCAAGCAGCCCCTGCAGGGGCCAGTCCCAGCGCCCCCTGGAGTGCCGCCCCCATATGGCGGTACATATAGCGCTGCCGGCCCCTCCCCTCCTCAGTCCCTTCTTTCTGCCGACTCCGACAGCGGGGACGGTGGGTGGGTGTGGAATGGATATGAGCAACACGTCTCGAAGAACAATACTTACTGGTAAGTAACTATGTTTTCTTACTTCGAGTGATTGCTCATATGCATTCCACTTAGGTGATTAATGAGCCTTACCTGGAGGCAGGTAGGAGTCAACCTCAGGCTGTCCTCAGCACGGCCCTGCCCACGCGCGCATCGTCCCTGGCCTGCTGGACGACAGCATAGTGCGCGGCGAAGGTGTGCACGGAAGACCAGGTAGCAGCCCTGCAGATGTCTTCCAGGGGAACCCTCTCCAGGAAGGCCGCCGATGCGGCCTGGGCCCTTGTTGAGTGCGCCGTCACTGGTCCGGGAAGCTGGATGCCTGCACGCTCATAGCAGAGCCGGATGCAGGCAGTGATCCACTTGGCAATGCACTGTGTGGACACCGGGGAGCCCCTCATCCTCTCTGCCACTGCGACGAAGAGCTGGGTGGTCTTTCGGAACGGCCTCGTCCTGTCCAGATAGAACGCCAGCGCCCTCCTGACGTCGAGGGTGTGTAGTCTCTTCTCGTCCTCGGACCCGTGCGGTTTAGGAAAAAACATGGGGAGGAAAATATCTTGGTTACAATGGAACCGGGAGACTACCTTAGGCAGGAACGCTGGGTGAGGCCTAAGCTGAACCTTATCCCGGAAGAACACGGTATAAGGGGGCTCCGAGGTCAAGGCTCTTAGCTCAGAGACCCTCCTAGCCGAGGTAATGGCCACAAGAAAGGCCACCTTCCAGGACAGGAGCAGCAGGGGGCAGGTGGCCAAGGGATCAAAGGGGGGCCCCGTCAGTCTGTCAAGGACCAGGTTCAGATCCCAGGGAGGCACCGGGTCACAGACCTCCGGAGATAGCCTCTCGACCCCCCTGAGGAACCTCACCGACATGGGGTGGGAGAACAGGGACCGCCCCTCCATCGGCTGGTGGAACGCCGAGATGGCCGCTAGGTGCACCCTGAGGGAGGCTAGCGCTAACCGCTGCAGCCTAAGCTGCAGCAGGTAGTCAAGGACCGTCTGCACAGGGGACGTACCGGGGATTACGCCCCGCGACTCCGCCCAGCAGGTGAACCTCCTCCACTTAGCCCTGTAGGCGATCTGTGTGGAGGGCCTCTTGCTTCCCAACAGCACGCGCTGGACCTGCTCCAAGCAGGTTCTCTCCTCCTCCGTCAGCCAGAGAGCCTCCAGGCCATCAGGTGCAAGGAGTCCAGGTTGGGATGCAGTAGGCGACCGTGGTCCTGGGAGAGCAGGTCCGGTCTCCTCGGGAGCTCGATCGGGGGAGCGACTGACAGGTCCTGGAGCAGGCAAAACCAGTACTGCCTCGGTCATGCTGGAGCGATCAGGATTACATCCGCTCTGTCCCTCTTGATCTTCAAGAGGACCCTGGGCAAGAGCGGGAAGGGGGGGAACGCATACAGGAGAGTCCCGTCCATTCGATCAGGAACACGTCTGAAAGGGAGCCCGGCTCGCGACCCCTGAGCAAGCAAAAACTCGGGCACTTCGTGTTCCAAGCGGACGCGAACAGGTCCAGACGGGGAACACCCCACTCGCGGAAAATTCTGTCCGCCACCTCCGGGTGGAGCGACCAGTCGTGTTGGGGTAGAAACGACCTGCTGAGGCGGTCTGCCTCATCATTCCTGACCCCCGGGAGGTGAGAGGTGGTTAAACAAAAATTGTACCTCACTGCCAAGTCCCAAAGCCGGAGCACCTCCTGGCACAACACCGAGGAGCGCACCCCCCCTTGCTTGTTGATGTAGTACATTGCAGTGGTATTGTCTGTTAACACCTGCACCATTCTCCCCAATAAAGTGTGGTGAAACACTTTGCATGCCAGTCTGACTGCCCTCAGTTCTTTGACATTGATGTGGAGGGCAGTCTCTCCCTGGGACCAGCGTCCCTGCGTGGTCAGATCACCGGTGATATGGGCCCCCCACCCCAGGTCTGATGCGTCCATGATCAGAGTGACCGATGGGGTGGGTGCCCTGAAGGGAATCCCTTCCAACACAGTCCCGGGGTCCAGCCACCAGTCCAGTGACCCCAATACCGTCGGGGGCACCGTTACCCCTTGTTCAGGGTATGCCTGCTGGGCATGTACACCTTGGACAACCAACCCTGGAGGGACCTGAGCCTGAGGCGGGCCAACCTCACCACATAGGTACAAGAGGCCATGTGGCCTAACAGCTGCAGGCACTGCCTGGCTGTTGTCGTGGGGCACCTCTGGAGTTGCGATATTATCGCCAACATGGCCTTGAACCTCGAGTGTGGGAGGGAGGCTTTGGCCTGCACTGAGTCTAGGTGGGCCCCAATAAAGTCTATGTGCTGCACCGGACACAGCGTTGACTTCTGCTCGTTTATGAGCAGCCCCAGAGCATGGCAAGTGGTCTGGACGAGGGAGACCGCCTCGCGCACCTGCGACTTGGTCCTGCCTCTTATTAACCAATCGTCCAGGTAGGGAAATATTTGGACCCCCCTGTGTCTCAGGAAGGCCGCCACCACTGCCATGCATTTTGTGAACACTCTGGGGGAAGACGACAGGCCAAAGGGCAAGGCCGTAAACTGGTAGTGGGCACCAGCTACCATGAACCTTAGGAACCACCTGTGGGCGGGAAGGATGGAGACGTGGAAGTACGCATCCTTCAGGTCAAGGGCGGCGAACCAGTCCCCTGGATTCAGTACGGGAATGATGGACGCTAGGGACACCATGCGGAACTTCAGCTTTCTTATGAACCTGTTGAGCCTGCGCAGGTCCAGTATAGGCCTGAGGCCTCCATTGGCCTTGGGGACGAGGAAGTACCTCGAGTAGAACCCCCTCCCCACCTCGAGAGATGGAACCACTTCTATGGCTCCTTTGAGAAGGAGGGAGTGAACCTCCTGTAGGAGTAAATGCTCGTGAGAGGGGTCCCTGAAAAGGGACGGGGGGGGTGGGCAGTGGGGAGGGGAGGCCAGAAGCTGAAGGGCATAGCCCCAGCGCACAGTGTCGAGGACCCAACGGTCCGAAGTTATCTCCCGCCACCGGCCGAGGTAAGACCTTAGCCTGTCCCGAAAAGGCGGGGAGTGACCCAGGGAACATAAGACGGTGCCACCCTCGTAGACACCGTCAAAATTGTCTCTTCCCTTTAGGACCCTGAGAGGGCCCTTTGAAGGAAGAGGAAGATAACGCTGGGCGATCGTGCCGTCCAAAGCCCCTACTCCTATCCCTGCCCCTCACGGGGGGGAAAGGCCTAGGCGGTGGCCTAGGTTGTTGCCGCTGTGGCAGCTGCTGCGGTTGCTGACGGGCTTGGAGCCTCATCGCCTGGGGCATGTACAGACCCAAGGAATGAAGCGTCGCCCTTGAGTCCTTCAGAGCGTGCAGCTTCTCATCCGTCCTCTCCGAAAAGAGGGCAGCTCCACCAAAAGGCAGGTCCTGGATGGAGTGCTGCACCTCCTGCAACAGGTCCGTGGATTGCAGCCACGCTGCCTGCCGCATGGCGACGGCTGAGGCCATTGCCCTGCCGGCCGTATCTGCAGCGTCCGACGCAGTTTGTAAGGCTGCACTAGCCACAGCCAAACCCTCTTCCAGGACTATAGCAAAGTCCGAGGCCTGGTCAGGAGGCAGGGACTCTGAAAACCTTTTTAAAGAGTCCCACAGATTAAGATTATACCTGCCGAGGAGAGCCTGATGGTTGGCTACCCTGAGCTGGAGCGCCCCTGTGGAGTAGACCTTCCTGCCAAACAGGTCTAATCTCCTGCCCTCCTTGTTCTTAGGGGAGGCACTCTGTGCACCCTGCCTGTCTTTCTGATTGGCAGCATCTACTACCAAAGTACCTGCGGCAGGGTGTGCATACAAGTATTCGTGCCCCTCGGCTGGCACGTAATACTTCCTCTCGGTGCCCTTAGAAGTGGAGGCAACCGAGGCAGGGGTTTGCCAGACTGCCTTAGCCAGGCGCAGGACCCTTTCGTGGATGGGGAGGGCTACCCTTGATGGTCCTTGTGTCCCCACACGCCCGAAGAGGGGGTCCACCTCTTCCTCTAGAACCTTGACCTCCAGGCCAAGGTTCGAGGCCACCCGCTTCAGGAGCTCCTGGTGAACCCTGAAGTCAACCAGTGGGGCCCCTTGGTCCCTTACCGCCGCCTCATCAGGAGACGACGAATAGGATGGGTGACGGGGTCCAGAAGAGGGGCCCTCCCCAGGGTCCTCCTCCTCCTCTTCCCCAGAGGAGCGGTCACCCTCTTGCACCGAAGGTGCGTGCTGTACCTGGGTGACAGAGGCAGGAGCCGACATAGTTCCCTGCCCCATCTGAGCCGCCCACTGGGCCCACAATGGCCACTGCCACGGTCCCTGGGGCCAACTCAAAGGCGGCACCGGTGCTGAGGGCAACGCCGGTGCTGCAACAGTTGGTGCCGGTACCGGTAAGAAGCTCAGTTGCGGTGCCGGTGCCGGCTACAGTGCCGGTGTCGTTTGCGGTGCTGGGTGCGGTGCCGGCAACAGTACCTGCTCCCGATGCTGGGTCCGGGATCCCAAGCCAGGAGAATGACGAGGGCGATGACGCCGCGAGGAAACACTCCGGGACTCGCTGTGGGACGATCCTGAGGAGCTCCGTCGCCCACGGTGCCGACGAGGCGAAGCTGAAGATGACAAGGACCGGTACCGGGACAGGGATGATTTCCGCCATCTCTTCTGCGGTGCTGGGGAGTGGTGCCGAGAGCGCCGTCTCGGTGCTGAGCTGGATCTCGTCGATGACCTGGAGCGGTGCCGGGACCTGGAACCCCGGGAAACAGGCCCTGGCTCTCTCCGACGAGAGAGTGCCAGAGGCGTGGGCAAAGCCAACAAGGCCTGTGCCGCCTCGAACGCCTCCGGCGTCCAAGGGTCCTGCACAGGGGGTCTCCCGCTCCCAGGAGTTGGGGGAACTCGCTGGTCGGTGACGGTGCCGGGTCCGGTGCCAGAGCAGGGACCGGCGGCATGTCGGTCAGGAGGAGTACCTCCGAACTCGACCCCGGCCGCTTCTGCGGTGCGGGGGAGTGTTGTAAGCGCGGGCGGCACTTTTTCTTCTTCGGCACCGAAGCTCCCGGTGCAAGAGGCGCACTCCGCACCAAAGACACACTCGGTGCCGGAGTGTTCCGCGATGGCTCGGACACCGGACTGAGCGCGAACTCCATGAGAAAAGCCCTAAGCCTCACTTCTCTCTCCTTTTGAGTCCGAGGCTTAAAGGACTTACAGATAGCACACCGGTCTCTACGGTGGCCTTCCCCCAAACACCGCAAACAACGGTCATGGGGGTCGCTAGCTGGAAATGGCTTCCCACAGCTAGCACATGGCTTGAAGCCCGGTGAACCCGGCACGGCCGGGACGCCCCGAGCCCGAATGCTTCCTAAAACTAACTAAAACCCTCACTAACTACAAACTAACTTAGTTCAGGATGAACTACTAAACTAACTACTCACTTTTAGGAGGAAGAAAAAACCTGTTGAAGAGCAGGGGTAGTTCTCAACCGGCCGTCACGGGCGGAAAGAAGGAACTGAGGAGGGGAGGGGCCGGCAGTGCTATATGTACTGCCATATGAGGGCAGCACTCCAGGGGGCGCTGGGACCGACCCCTGCAGGGGCTGCTTGAAAAGTTCTCCGAAGAGCCGTGCACGAGGGCGCGCATACACCTAAATGGAATGCATATGAGCAATCACTCGAAGTAAGAACCAGGAGTAGAATCAAGATCCATCTCTCAGCTCCATATCTTACCCACAAGCCAATCCTTCCCCCAGATCCAACCTCAACAAAAGCATCAAATTCCTTTCTTCCCTCCAGTATCAAGGGCGTCAGAGGTAAACAGGAAAATCAGATGGCAGATTTTAGTTTAGAGATTTGAAAATGCTAATTTATTATAGAATGGTTAAAATTTTGACCTTGTTTTCAAAAATATTGGAGCCACACAAACATGTTAAGTCACCAGATGGCCTTCGATAGGTGATTTCACTCTGCTGTAATTATTTTTTAAAATAAAAGAAATATATTGGCTGTAACCTTGCACTAGCTTGTGGAAATTATTCCATGATTGAAAAGATATTGCTGAAGGACCTCTAGCACTGCTGCTTCTAGAATTGCTCTGATTTGTTGACTAATGGGTAGCTGTCTGGAAAGCTGCTTGTTTAGGAAGAAAAAGGTATATGGAAATAGATTATATAAAGAGTTTGTAATTCCTTTGAATTTGAACTTTGGTTTCCTAGATACAAAGAAACAAGTAAATTGTCTGTAAAAAAGTCTCTAGCTATCTGAGTTAATGGAGTCAGAGCTGTTTACTAGGAGAGATGCCAGCCACCAAACCCATTACAACAAGGTGTTTTCAAAAACAAATGTAGAAGAGATTAATAAAAGACATGACGAGTGCTCATGCACCACAAATAAATTAGTTACAAGGCATTACGAAATCAAGGGTTAAGAAGCAACTGTGGCCCCAATCCTGTATTCCAGATGCACCTACAAATTCCCTTTCCCTTCCTTCCCCACCTCGCTGCATGATTAGTTGGATGATAAGTTTCCTCTCTGCTATGAAGTCTTTCCCCTTCATTTACGTTCATCTATATCCCCAAATACAAAAAGCACAAAACAGCTATTTAGTTCAAATCTTGTTTCTAAGAACTGTAACTTCAGAGTTATAGCCTCATAAAGGAAGCAAATTACCCCCATGCTTCCAGGTCACATTGGAGAATTGGGCTGCTGCTACAACTACCTTCCATGAATATAACTGAGAAGAGCCTCTCCAGCTTCTAGTTGTTAGCTTTGTTTCAATCCTGTGCCAACTTTAAATGGTTAGAGAGAGAGGAGAAAACAGAGGCAGAATCAAGAGAGGGAAATAGATTGTTAGCAAGACTAGCTCACAGAACCTTTTCCTTTCTAAGCAAAACAATGTATTTGCTTTATTTTTTTTCTCTAAGAGGCAGGGGACATTCTAGAATAATTATTAAATATGGAAAGGGTTATCATAATGGCAAGAAGAACTGTACTCTATGGGGAGCAACTCTCTTTGTTTTTTCAAAGTTCTATTTTCTAATCAAAGCAGATATTTCTATTGGGTTAGTACATATGCTGCCATTTAAATAGCAAATTCTGTGCAAAAGAGGGGTCACAAAATAAATCAAAGTCTGAAGCACACTGGTATTCTGTATGGATGCCTATAGGTACTGCAGGCACATACAACTAATATTACAGGGTGGCCAGCTAAGCATCTTTGAATGAATATCACCATCCACATACAGCTGCTGGTCCTGTCTTGATAAGTCCTTGATTTATATGAAACACCCACTCTAGTCTGCACACTTCATTCCTCTTCGGTCTTTTACTGAGGTGTCACTTCCACTGGCTAAGTGCTCCTGAAAGCCCCAAATAGTTTTGTACACATATGCTGCTTTCATACTAGAAGCTCTTGTATTGTTTTTCTATGAGCGCTGATGGTGTCCCTAGACCTGTACAGAACATGCAGGAGACAGAGTCCTTGCCCCAGACAGCTTCTAGTCTCAGGGCCTTATCCAAAGTAAGTAATTTGAAAAGCTGCCATTGACTTCAGTGGGTTTGGATAAGGCCCTAAAATAATAGGCAAGCAATATACAGAGCAGCAGGTGGCCAGGGGTGTAATCAACATTTAGTCATGCACCACTGAGGGGCTAGCACTTTTCCCTAAGGAAACCCATACTTCCCAAGGCCACTTTCACATCACACATTACTCAACCTATCAATATGTTTTCATATTTGACTTATCCTATTAAATGTTTAAGGCAAAATTGAGCAAATTGACACTATGAGAGTAAACATCTTGCTAGTACGGTGCATCTCCCAAACCTTCCAAAATGGTTCAGATAAACTAGCATTTTAAAAAGCTTTAAAGGACCTGGGAGTCCAATAGCCCCTCAACACATGGCTGCATGGGGTATCTGAGCTTGGGTCTTGCTCCCACTAGCCAGCAGCTGGGAGCAGCGAGAAGCAGGGATGGACCAGGAGACAGCAGCGTGCCTCACTCAGGAGTGACTTTCCCTCCCACTGCCTATTCATGGGGTTTCCTCAGCCAGATGGGAAGTAGCCATAAGGTTTCTGAGTGTTCAGGAAATATTGAGAGGAAAAGAAAATCCTTGAAGACCCCACTGAAAGGTTGTAAAGAGGTGAAAGTTTGTAATGATGTAAAAGATCTTCCCTCCCTCTGCTTCAGTGCAGAAAAGTGAAGGTCAGCCAGAGTAAGCCACCATGGAATTTTTCACCTCAGCAAGTACGCAGCTTCCTATAGCCATTGTCTTTACGATGTAGTATTTTAACATTTTATTGTAACTTTGCCTTAAAAAAATAAAAGCAAAAAAACTTCCAAAGAATCAACTTCAATCTATAACCTCTTGATCTGGAGGTGTTTGCTATTTGGAATTCATAACTCCTTATATTTCATGAGCACAGCTTGGTCTAAAGGTTTAATGAGGTAAAACTTTGACCAGAAAGAAAGAAACAGAAGGGATTGAATTAATCACTGGTGAAATTCCAGTGAATTCAGGGGTGTCACACCAGAGAGAAAATTGACCAGCCTACCATCCTTAGGCTTCTTTTCTGGACTTGCATTGCCTCTCTCTGCACTGTGCCAGATTTGTGACTCGAGGGTTTCAGTGTCAAACAGGCATCTCTTGTCAACACTAAACCCCTTTCTAAAAAGGATATTTCTGGAGTATTGACAGCAGCCTCCTTGGCCATGGAAAAATATGATTTGGCTCTGGGAAGCTCAGTCAGTGCTTTGCATAAGAAGAGCTACAGAGAGCGATGTTCATTTTCATTCTGCAGACACATCCTTGGCAAATGGCACATTCTGGCTGGCTCTGTTTCAGAACATGTGGCAGGATTGTATCTCGCCCCTTGAAACAACTGAGGTAATTGAAACTGCATGGAAAAGGGGGAAAAGGGTTATCTGCAATATTCATAAATGCAAAAACCATCACTACCTGCTCTAGGCTGAGACTGGCTCCTGAAGAGGAGTTATTCCAACAAGTGTTCTTTAAAGTAACATCATAACAACTCTGGATATGTTGACGGTTTCCTTGCCAAAAGAGAGGCTGAACTAGTTAGTACTTTAGGGATTTTACATTCCTAAAAATCTCTGTTCCTGTGTGGGAGATGGACATTTGAGCAGCCCCAAGTACTTAAATAGCTTATACAGGAAGCTGCTATTCACATACTCAGATTTTCTTCATTTAATGTCAGCCTTTGAATACAGAGCAGAGAATTGCCAACACTTTGGCTGAGGTGCCTTCATCAAAGTTTACAGCCCCAACCACAGAATACAGTGGAGCTAAACTGCTCAAAATCTTAGATGTCTATAAACAAATGCAAGGAGTATGGGGAAAAACAAAGAACTGGAAGTATTAGCACACAAGCTAAATTATTACTTAATAGGCATCACAGAGGCTTGGTCGGATACAAATCATCACTAGAATATTGATATAGAGGGATATAGCTTGTTCAGGAAGGATGGGCATGGAAAAAAGGGAGGAGGTGTTGCATTAGACATAAAGAATGCATATATTTGTTCTGAAGTCCAGAAGGAGAAGGAGGCAGACCAGTCACCAGACTCTAAGTGAACATAAAGAAGGGTGGGGGGGACAAAACCAAAAAATCCAGGGCATCATCATGGTAGGGGCCTACTATAGACCACCAGATCAGGAGGAGAGGGTGAATGAGGCATTTCTAGAACAAGTAACAGAGCTATCCAAAACAGAAACGTTCAAAACACAAGACCTGGGGGGAACTAACTATTCAGACACCTGTTGGAAAAGTAATGCAGCAAAACCTAAAAAAGATCCAGTAAATTATGGGAACTGTGTTTGGGACAATTTCTTATTTCATAAGGGGGAGGAAATAACCGGGAGGACAGCAATTTTAGACTTGCTTCTGGCTACCAGGAAGGAACTGGTTGTGTATCTGAAGGTGAAAGGCAACTTAGCCAAAAGTGATCATGAAAGGATATGATTCCATGATTCTAAGGAAATAAAAGAGTGAGAGCAGCAGAATGAGGACAAAGGTCTTCAAAAAAAGCAGACTTTAACAAACTCAGAGAATTGCTAGGTAGGGTCTCATGGGAAGAAAAGTTAAGGGGAAAAAGGAGTTCAGGAGAGCTGGTAGTGTCTTAAAGAGATAATATTTGAGGCACAACAGAAAACTATCCCAATGCAAAGAAAAGTGAGAAAGAATAGTAAGAAGCCAGTGTAGCTGCATCAGCAGCTTTTTGATGACTTGAAAATCAAGAAGTAATGCTACAAAAAAGTGGAAACATGGACTATTTGTTAATGATGAGTACAAAATTTTAGTGCAAGCATGTAGGGATAAAATCAGAAAAGCTAAGGCAAAAAATAAGTTACAACTAGCAAGGGACATAAAAGGCAATAAGAGGTTCAATAAATACGTTAAGAGGAAAACAAAGGAAATTGTAGGTCCTTTATTTGATGAGGAAGGACAAATAATAACGGACAATATAAAAAAAAACCCTGAGGTGTTTAATTCCTATTTTGCACCAGTCTTCCCTAAAAAAAGCTTAATTGTGACCAGACGCATAATATAATTAATATAAACAACAAGGGAGAAGGAACACAAGTCATAATATGAAAGAACAGGCTAAAGAATGTTAATATAAGTTAGATGAATTCAAACCAGTAAGGCCTGAGGAAATTCACCCTAGGGTACTTATGGAACTAGCTGAAGCAATCTTGGAACCATTAGCAATTATCTTCGAGAACTCATGGAGGATTGGTCAGTGAGTCCCCAGCAGACTGGAGAAAAGCAAACAAAGTTCCTCTCTTTAAAGAAAGGGAGCTAAAAGGACCTGGGGAAATACAGACCAGTCAGCCTAACTTTGAAACCTGGAAATACACTGGAACAAATTATTAAAACAACCAGTGAGTAAGCATCCAGAGAATAATAGGATAATAAGTAACAGCAAACATGGATTTGTCAAGAACAAATAGTTCTGGAGCAACCTAATTTCCTTATTTGCCAGGGTTACTGGCCTAGTGGCTGAGAGGGGGGAGGAAGTCAATTTGAAATATCTTGAGTTTAGTAAGGCTTTTGATAAAGTCCCACATGCTATTCTCATAAGCAAACTAAGGAAATGTGGCCTAGATTAAGTTATTATAAAGTAGGGGGAACAACTGGTTGAAAAACTATTTATCAATGATTTGCTGTCAAAGTGGGAGGACGTATCTGCTGGGGTCCCACAAAAGTCTGTTCTGGATCCAGTATTATTCAACATTTTAGGAAGAAAAAATCAAATACACAAATACAAAATGGAGAACAATTGGGAAGGCTGCAGTACTGCAGGAAAGAATCTGGAGGTTATACTGATCACAAATTGAATATGATCCAACAATGTGAAAGAGGTGCAAAAAAAAGGCTGATCTTCCAAAGTATATTAACAGCTGTGTCATGTGTAAGACACAGGAGATAATTATCCCACCATACTCTCAGTTGGAGTCGAATTTCGGGCACCACACTGAGAAAGATATGGAGAAACTGGAGAGAATCCAAATGAGAGCAACAAAAATTATAAAAGGTATAGAAAACATGACCTATGTGGAAAGGTTAAAAAAATGGATCTGTTTAGTCTTGAGAAAAGAAGACTGAAGGGGACCTGATAATAGTTTTCAAATATGCCAAAGGTTCCTATAAAGAGATTAGTGATCAATTGTTCTATATGTTCACTGAAAATAGGACTAGAAACAATTAGCTTATTCTGCAGCAAGGGAGATTTATGTTAAATATTAGGGAAAGATTTCTAACAATAAGGATAGCTAAGCACTGCATAAGTTATGTAGGGAGGTTATGGAAGGTCTTATGAACAGGTTGGACAAGCACCTGTCTGGGATAGTTTAAGTATACTTGGCCCTGACTCAGCATGAGGGGATGGACTAGATGACCTCTTAAGGCCCCTTCCAGCCCTACATTTCTGTGATTCTCTGATTATCTTGATGCTGTGGCTGGAGCTCTTCAGGAATCCCACCATAGGAGGTGGCCCAGGTGATGCAATGAATCCCTCAAACCAATGGATTGTAGCCACTTTCTGGTGCTGCAATTTCCCCTCCAGACCTCTCTGCTCCTTGGGGCTTTGGGAAGGATCTACACCAGAAGAAAGCAAACACATAGACACTTCACTGAATCTGAGCTGTGGCAGTTGGCTGCATCACAGCAGGCATCTGAATAAGACAGAAACTGCATTCCATTTCTCCCATTAGAACGTATACGTGACAATACGCACAGGCATTTTATGAACCATCAGAAATTTTGCCTGCCATTGTTCCCTTGGTGGAAATTCCAATTTATTGTGACTGTGAAAGAAAGGAAGTTGAATTTGATGGGGTGCATAGTGATACATTTTTAAACAGGACACTAACTGAAATATGGCTGACAAACACATCACTCTGTGTAGTTGTGACACAGAGTGATGGTAATATCTTTCTCCTATACTTCCTGAAGGACTATTTGGAGAATCCAAATCTCCTTACTTTAGAAAATGGTGGCAGGAATTATTATAGCCAAACACATAATCCTTAGACAGCAGAAAAATGGGAATGTAACCCAATATGCACAGGGCTGACATCAACCATAGATCTCACACATCACCAGTTATGTGATGACGAAGACAAATTCATAGAAATAAGGAACTTTCTATAGTAGGTAGGATGTCATCATAGACAAAAAGAAAAACTACATTAATTTAGCATTTCTCATACTTCTACTGTAACTAAAACTTATCTGAGCAGCCAAGTACCTACACAATGCATTGTAAACTTTAACATCCAGTTTAAAAATCTGCTCTTGTACCTCTACATAGGTGAGAAGTTTGTATGTTAGTACATTAACAAATATCCCCTGTGGGTGTGTCCTATAAAGACTTAGAATAAATTTCAAAAACCAGTATGTTCTAGTGGTGCAAGCAGAATTTTTTCCTTACTTTAATATCGAACCATTTGTCAATAGGAGTTGGGGTGTACAGTAACTCCCAGTAACTGCCCAAGCATTCATATATGCAGACCAAGCCTTATAGCCTGTTATACAAAGGCAAAATAAGCAGAACCAAATCATCCAAAGAAAATAAAAATTCTAGTGCAGCTTGGTTATTATCAGCACTCAAAAAGAAATAAATGAAGTGTGGGACAGTGCATCAGAACAACATTGTAAAGTAGCTCTGAACTGCAGAACAAGCCCAAACAGCCCTCCCAGTTATGCAATTTTTACATGTGTTCTCCCTCTGTACGTGCTTCCATCTTATGTGCTTTCATCCTTCCATCTTATTTTTGTCATTTATTTCTAAAATATTTTTATTGTGGAATGTTAGATTTCTTTTGTCTTATAACAAGATCTTTCATAACTGTACATATGTATTCAGAGATAAGTTGTGACTGTCGGCAATCAGACAGTGTTAAGGATAAATGCAATACATCTATTAAAAGATGTACAGTGAAATGTACCTAACATTAAAAATAGTTTAAATCAAACTAAACAAGGATAAGTTTACAGTAATGAGACTTGCTGATGTTATGTTGTTGCTTTTTAAGTGTAAGTCTGTATCCACAAGCAAATATTAATAAATACCAAGGACCACAGTAAGAAGTTAGTTACTTGTATTGAAGCACTGCCTGGAGGTCTAAGTCAAGAAAGGGCATATTGTGCTAGGTTCTGTACAAATATGTAATAAAAAAGAGAGTTTATAGTCTAAAAGTAAAGGTCTCAGATCATCTGCTAAATCATTGTTCCTCACAATCTTCTTGCAAGTTGAGGACCAGGATTTTACCTGGAGGAAGTTGTGGAAGTCAAGTAAGATACTAGTCATTATATTTATCTATAGGTGTATGAAGTTTTCTAGTGGTAGGCTGACTTAGATTGGAGACCAAACTGCAGTGAAATAGAAGTGATACAGATTTCCATTTTAAGGTGAGACTTTCAGTTTATATAAAAGATTGTTCATATCTTTCCAGGATCATGTTTTCATGTATGTGAAAAGTCAAAAGAAATTGGGACAGAAAAGGACCTCAATACTTATTACCCTTTTTGTAACCAGAATCCATGTTAACTGAAACAGTTACAAAGCATAGCCATAACAAGCACATGAGATTGCCTTACAGGGAAAACAAAATTTTAACCCACAGTTATTACATTTGCATATGAAGATGAGCACTAGAGTGTCTGATATTCTGCTCTCATGTGCAATGAAATGTAAACACAAACATATGCAGGTGGGGTTTTGCAGACTCAGAATTAGAGGGCATGCCTTGAAAGTGTAGGCTGCTTTGGTTAAATCCTTGAGACAAAAGTGATTTATTTTTTCAGAAGGCTGACTCTCCATGCTGACTGTCTCATGGGTGCACGTACATACAAGACAGTAAGCATTTGGCCTAAAACTATGTCAAAAATTACACTGGAGTGTCCCCATGCTGGCCTGCAACCCAGCCCAATGCAATAAAGATGTTGGAAAAAAGAAAATTTTGAGCTGGCTATCCTCTGTCTTCTGATTTCCAGTCTGAAACAGGAACCTTTCTCTGCCAATTCTTCAGAGCATGATTGTGAGCTTTCTCTGGGTAGCCAAAAGTCTCATGTCTGCTAGCCAAGTGATAACAAGGCCACTGTTAATGGTATTGCATAAAAAGATAGCTTCATAAAGGCAACCTTGAAATGAAAAAATATGTTCAAGCCTTTAAATAGTAAAATCAGCTTACTGAAGGAGAGATGTTAAATGCTGGATTTTAGTATGAACTGTAGTTTTAAATTAATACCTGCTGACTTTGGCTGTTTTAGTTCACAATGCCCCAAGATTAGAGCCCCATGTATAATGTGATTTTGTGGCTGTATAAATGTCCTTTCTTTTAAAATCCACTGATTAAATGTATTCCAAAAACTAAGCTTGTATTTTAAAAAGTAATAAGCCTCTAGTCCTTACAGCTGCAAAGATAACCTGCTAAATTACTGTAAACCAACACAGTAGTATTTACTCAAATCTGCTGACAACCTGAAATAGCAGCTTTGAAAATAGTATGCACTGCCCTTTTCATCTCAAATGGAGATGTAGGCTCAGAAACCTAATGAGGCTAGGTTATATGTCAGTATTTATTTTTTGGTGCTGACTACTTTAGCAGAAAAATCAAGGAGCTATGGGTCTTCTCCCATGGTTGGAGGAGGAAGCAGGAAATACTGGGGCAGGATGCAGTGAAACAGCTAACAGAGTATGAAAGGGTGAGAAAGGGAGGATAAACAAATGGAATTAGCTTCCTGATGCTGAAATTGCCCCTTACCAGCTGTCAAAACTTCCAGCTTTACTTCAGTGGTGTCTGTGTTGGATTTGCCATGTAAAAACCTGGGGCTCACTAAAAACAGAAGATAAATAAATAACGAGGAAGACTGGACTGGACTGGACCGGACCTGGGGGTGGAGAGAAAATTGTCATGGGCAAGAGCTTGGTGTAGCAGTGCTGCATAGATCAGGGGTTCCTGATAAATAATTTGGCCCTAATATTTTACCAAGGACACAGATCCTTCCTCACAATGTAAGGAGACTGTATTGTATAAGTAGTGCACTTGTTTAATATTGTTTCCTATATATATGTAATGTACAGGGATATAGCTAGATATAGGTAGAGATAGTCACAAACAATAATACCTAGTTCTTGCATAGTTCACTTCAGCAGTAGCTCTTATATCTCATAGTCATATTGGCTTGTTCTCTATAACAGCAAGACCATTCATTTTAAAAGACTGTTGGGGTACTCAAATGGTTAAGTATTTGAACTCCAGATGCAGATGAAAAGACTTTCTTCGCCATAAAAAGACAGATTATATTGATTAGCAAAGTAATTCTAAGGTTCAAAGAACAGCAAATTCCAAGTCTTCTCCCCAGCTTTTAAACACCATGTAATTAGGATGACCTGCTCCTTTAATGTTTATATGGCTGATCTGAACTCTGAACAGAAAGAGACAGAGGATATTTCTTGTGATATATGGGGCTGATTAGCAGAGGCAGCAGATTTTATTGGCATAGGCCATACCATAGGAATAATGAATACTTCCTTCCATGAGTGATTGTCTTTGCCTATGTAAATGGCATGCAGGGGAATGACCTCCTTACAAATAACCTACCAAAAAGCTTCAAGACAAACCATTCCCAGAGGGCCTGTGTATTTGCCAGCAGAGCAAAAAGCACAAAGCAAAATTATAATTCAACAGCACTGAAGTTATTATTAGTTAGAAACTCTTTTTTCCTCTCTCCCCTATCCTGCAAGCCTAAAGGTCTAGGGAGGAGGAATCCTCCCATGGGTTGCCAAAAGCCTATGCCCTCTCAGAAAAATGCATCTCTTGCCATTACTCAAGTGACTCATGCAAATACAGCTGGTTAATCAACAATACATCTTCCCTTCCAACCAGAACTCTACTAGCTGCACCCGTACACAGGAAGAGGGATAGAACCGTCACAGGTCTTTATGGGATGATCCTGACCCCCATGCAGCTAGTAGGAGTTTTGCCATTTACTTCAAAGAGGTCAGGATTTCACCCTTTGATCTGCAGTGATTTCAGTTGATGAGTGCCCATGTGCCCGTGCATATGCACCTGCATGTTGGGGAAGTAAATATTTTTTGCCAGGCCAAGTAGGGCAGGCTCCAGTTCAGCAGCCCACCATTCCTCAAACCTGGAATCTGGCTACTCGTGTGCGTGGTCCACGGCTGTTAGAGTGGCAACTCCATGAACTGCTTCTCTTGATCTTGGCTCATGTACGTCTTGAACAGCTTTTGTTGCCTTATGGAGAAGCCTCAGATACCATACAACTACTTTTCAAATTCACCAGTGGGAACCTTTTTGCTGAATAGGAAGCTAGAGCTGAGTGTTCATCTTGGCCTCAGTGGAGGAGGATGTGGGGAATTTCTGTGATGATTATCTGTGCCTCAGTTTACCTGCTTGACATTCTTCTGTATGACTGCATGCAAGTTTATCAAAGGAGGTAGTGGGGGGAAACAAACAGGAAATGAAACAATGACAGAAATAAGATCTCTCTAGAGAGAATACCAAGGGTCTTCAAAAGAACATTGGGGGAGCTATTAATTGGGAGATGGCTGCCTACCTGGCTCCAGCAATGCTAGCAGGTTTATTTTTCCCAGGCTAGAACCCAGGATCAAAGGGACACTAAACCGTGAAAAAACCCTGCCTAAAGAGGAAGAGGGGTGGTTGGACAGCAGCATTTGGACGTAAACCTCACAGAAAGACAGAGAGAATACTGCAGGGGCTGTCTCTCTCAGACCGGGAGCAGGGATAACTGCACTGAGTGGAATTTAGCCAAAGCTAGCAAGGAAAGAATAAAGGTTAGGTAAGATTTATGCATATAGGCCTTTTCTGTGATTTTATTCCCATCTCTGACTGTGTTCCTGTTGTAAATAAATAATACTTTGCTCTGAAAAGGCTGAACTGAGCTTTCTGGTTACAAAGCTACCAAGAAAGGACTCTTGCAGGGTGCCAAGCCAAACTGGCCTGCTAATGGAGCCACTGTGAGAAATGGGATGCTGAAGCCTATAGGCCCAGTCTAAGAATGGTAGAATCCTGGGACTTCACCTTGGGTGAAATGGAGGCCCAGAGCTTAGTATGAGGAAGGGTGCACTCACAAGAGACTGCAGAGGGGAAAAGGTGTAGTATGCTATGATCCGTGACAGCTGCCATTTCCCAGAGGTTTACGTCAGTATCCAGGGAATTATGAGAGTTTGACCTCTGCTTTCACAAGCCACTTCAGGAAGCTATGCTGAAAACTGGGATTGTTACCTAGAAGGGAGTGCAACCACAGTGATGTAGTACAGCACAAGTGTGGACATGGGTCAAAACTGCACCTGAAACACCATGACGAGCTTACACAAGAATTGGGTGATTAATTAAATTTTTCTACTCAATGGCAAGTTCCAAAAAAATAAAATAAAAATATCAGTTTGGGTTGAAGCAAATCTGAATTTTTTTGGAATTGTTGGTGAATTGAAAGAGTCTAGTTTGGGTTTGTTCTAAACCAGGTACTGACCCTGGGGCTCTCCCACTCTAGGTAAGTGCCCTAACCACTGTGCTAAATGTTAAGGTGGCAGGGTCAAAATAATGTCACCCGGCTGCCCCTCCAGTCCAATTAGCCAGTGGAGCTGCAGCCTCTGAGCAGAAGAGAAGGGATCTAGAGTGCCTCCTGCAAGGAATAAGAGTATAGTGCTTCTCGTAGCCCTGCACTGCTCTCGGTCTAAATGAAAGCAATCCCTGCAATCGTGATAGTTAGTTTCCAGCATAAATATATGTTTTGCATGTGAATTTTCTTCTCTTGAACACTTTGGAGAGGAGTTGAAGCACAATGTTGGGGAGGATACTGTCTTGGGGGTGGGTACGTGCAGACCCCTGAGCATTCTGCGGAAAAATCTGAAGGTAGCCATGGCTATGTGTTTCCTGCAAAAAAAGGTGGTCCTTTTACAATGGAGTAACTAATATGCTTGCTATCCTGCTGTAAAATCCTAATAGACACAAGGCACCTTAGTTGTTTACGATAAGGTAGCTAGGCAAAGCAATTCTGTATGCTAGCCTGTGGCTGATCTCATGCTAAAACTATAGGTGCCACTAGGATTTTACAATAGGATGGCTAAAGTGCATTAGTTATCTCCCAATAAACACATTCCTGTAGGGACAATAAGACCAAACCACAGGCCTCTTAAAGCCCCCTGGTACCAGTTCATGCTAACTGTAAGCCTCGACACATTCTGTGCTGCTCTATGTGTAAATGCACAGTGTAAGCTGCATGAACAGTATAAGCTGCACACACAGTGCTCCTGCCTATTAAAATTTAAATTGCTGTAACTAGTTTACCTGTAACTGCTTTTTTAAATAACCAAAAATTGGTGATAAACACTCAAATTACACCAGTTTTAGATTTATTAATAAAAATAAAAACAAGCCCACTGATCACTTTGGGCTCATTTTAATTTTCTTTTTCTTTGCAGCCACTTTATTCAGCACATTGAAAGCTGCTCTAAACCATCATATTGTCATGGCTTCTGGAACAGTTTTACTGCTCTATTGTTATTCTTTTGTCTAACTTAAGTCAAATGGAAAAAAAACCCCATCCTAAACACATCATCCCTTTCAAAATCACTGCAACAATAAAACAATGTTAGTTCAAAAAAGCATTATGTAACTGTAAATGCTTGTCATGATTTTCTGGGCCATACAGTGGCCTGCAGTAATCTCCATCTGGAAGCCACCACACACACGTGGTCGCACACACACAGAGCATCATGGTACAAACAAAAATATTTGTTTGTGGAGGGACATTGCTGCTGAGGCTCAAAGAAGAGTCTTCAGCTTCTAGATGAATGCTCTGCCAATGCCATTAACACAAACAACAAGCTTTCATATACATCGTATTAACCTGCTTGTAATATTAAGCACACAGACTGCGTGTAATTGCCATCCACAGGAACTTGCCAATTACCTTTAGATAAGTCCACAATATTACCCCAGTAATTACTTATTATGCTGTAACAAGAATAAGGAAATTAGGGGTTTGTTGCAAACACTGAGGTAACTATTTACAGTGAGTAACTTTTCCTCATGAAAAGAAAAAAACACCACTGTAATTGCAATGTATTAAAAAGTTAATTGTTTGGTTTGTGGGAAAATAACTTCCTTTTAAATATCATGGCATTATATGAGTCCATTTAATTTATTCTTGTCTAATTTTCAAGTGTTGTGGATTAATGATAATAAACAATAAAAAAAGAATCTGTCATGGTTTTCTAGCTTGTTCCAACAGATAGTCATTTTCTTTCATTGCAAGTGTCTGAAAACCCTTTGCTGCCTCTCTTGCAGCCTATTTTTGTAAACAGAGACATAGTATATAAAAAGCTCCTGCATTTTTTAAAATCCCAGATGTACACCAGGTTTAGAGTAACACTTAAGCACTTGTTCAAGTGCCATTGAAGTCAGTGGAGTTTAGTGCTTTGATAAGTCAGGTCCTTAAAGCCCAAACCTTTAACAGCACTTATTTTGTATTACAGATAGGGATTCTATGCAGTAAGATCATTTCCATAAGCTTCTGTTCCCCTTCTCTTTCAAAGGCCTGGATTCAGCAAATTACTTAAGCAAGTGGGTAACTCTAAGTACGTGACTAGTCTAAACTTGAATAGGGCTACTTGTTAAGCATATAGTTAAGTACCTTGCTGAATCAGGGCATAATATATTAATTCACATTGCCAGAGCTAAGGAGACTGAAGAAGGAGCAAATGGTTATAAATATCAATTGATTAAATACATTAGTATTTTATCCTGCATTAGATTACAAGAGATATTAGTTTAATATTCTCAACTTTGTTCCTTGTGGATATTTGATCATGCAACAAAGCCCACCTCTACCCAGTTGAGCATGTTTGTCAAATCTTTGGTCAATGCTGAAATGCATTTGCACTTATGAAATACTGCCCATGTGATACAGTGCTGTACTGAGTCCTATAAGATTCTCATCTGCATGAGCAATAAAATTCAACTATATTTTATTAAAAGCAAATTGTTATTTCCAAATAAAGATGCAAATTAAAGGAACTAGATTTGCTCTTCCACTTTCAACACCCAAATATTTTGTGTACAATCAATCCCAATAACAAAAACTTTTAAATTTGCAGGCATTACCCCTGTTAAGCATATTTAGCAATACTGCAGCCAAACAATTCTGAAACTGCAAGGTTCTCCATCAGAGATATATTTGCCTGCCTGCCAATATAGGTTGGCAACCAATAGCATGAATCTTCTCTTTCAGAGCCTTAGGTTACCCTTCCCATGCATGACTAATCAGAATGAAAGCAGAAATTTGATTGATTCTGAGAAACACAATATCAGCTTGAGCAAAGCACTAAAAACAGAGGCTGTCTTATTACTTCATCAAGTACAGTATTATTTCAAATGAGCTTGGTGAAATATTACTTATATCTGTCGCAGGCTCACAGACGATTTCTTCCATTAACAGCTTTATGCTTTTAGCACGGCAAGCAAATAATTTTCTATAAATCAGAAATGTAAAAGGACTGCATGTCACTATGACTATATCACTGTTTATGTAAGTGTATACATAATAATACTTTCCACTTATTTCTCTTCAGAGCAGTGTAGTTTAGTGGACAGAGCACTGGACTGCGATTCAGAAGACCTGAGTTTTATTCCTGGCTTTGCCAGTGGCCTGCTGGGTGACCTTGAGCAAGTCACTTCTCTGTGTCCCTCAATTCCCCAACTATAAATTAATGGCTAATAATACTGAGGTCCTTTGTAAAGCACATTGAGATCTACTCATGAAAAGCGCCGTATAAGAGCTAGGTGCTATTATAATACTGTACTTTACAGATTCAAAGCTCTGTACAAATATTCATTAATTAATTCTCAACAATCCCATGAGGTGGGGTAAACATTTTATTCAGACTTCATAACTGCAGAGTGCTCATCACTATAGCATCTACATGTTCAATATTATTCTCCTCATTTTAAAGAAAGAAAAGCTGACACACTCAGAGGTTAAGGGTCAAATTTTCCAAAAAAGTAACCTCTAATTTTGGGCATTTCCCAGCAACAGGTTACAAAATGATTTTTTATTTTAGACATGAATGGCTAATGGATGGAGATAGGACCTTCTCCTCCTCCCAACGCAGAAAAGTTCTTCTGGTCATCTGAGGAGACAGGATCATAGGCATTGCCAGACAGTCTGCATCAGACCCAACGTCAATCTAGCCCAGTATTCTGTCACTGGCAATGATTAGCACTAGACGTTACAGAGGAAAGTGCAAGAAACTCCTCAGTAGGCAGATGTGGGCTAATCTGCCCTCCATGAAGGTCTCCTCCTGATGCCTAATAGTTAGAGATTAATTTAAACCTTGAAGCAGTAGGTTTTATATCCCTTCCAAATTTTTTCTTAACATTAACTATAGTAACTCTGGATATTCTAGAGGGGTAGCCGTGTTAGTCTGCATACAGAAAAAACAATGAGAATTCTTTAAAGTGTTACAGAACTCTCGTTGTTTATTCTGGATATTCTGATTTTCCATATAATTGTTGCCCAGTCCCTTTTTGAATCTTGCTAAATTCTTGGCTTTGGAGGCATTCTGTGTCAGTGAGTTCCACAGTCTACATGCTGTGTGAAGAAATAGTTCCTTTGGTCAGTTTTGAATTTGCCACCTTTCATTTTCACTGAATGTCTCCTTGTTCTTGCATTATGAGACAGGGAGACCAGCAGTTTCTGATCTACCTTCTCTGTAACATCCTCCATTTCATGTACTATTATGTTCTGTCTTATTCATCTCCTTTCTAAGGTAAAAAATCCCAGTCTTGTCAGTCTTTCTTCAGGTGAGAGTTTTTCCCATCCTCTTAATCATTTTAATTTCTGTTCTCTGAACCCCTTCTAATTCTGCAATAACCTTTTCATATGGGCTGACTGGTACTGCACACAATATTCCAAATACTTTGGACTTTTACAGCACCTGCTATCTGAGCATTTCAAAGCACTTTTACAAACACTGATGAGTCAAATGCCCTCTCCCTCTCTAAGACATTATTAAATTCAAGTTACAGATGAAGAAAATGGCACACACAGAGGTTAAGGGACTAGCCTAAAGATCATACAAGCCTCCAGCAGATCTGGGGACCAAATACAGTTCTCCCATCTCTTATCTTGTGCTTTAACCACAACAATCTTTCCCCACTTTGATGCTGGTTTCGTTGGTAAATGACCCAGCTGGAATTGGGGACTCAATTAGTGGGTACAAAGTAAAAAATCAGGACCGGTTTAAACAGTGCTGCCAACCTTCAGCTGAAAGTGCCTCAGTGCATGGTCTCCACTGCAGCAAAGACAGATGGATGTGATTTCTTCCTGTGTCACATGGAATTAGGGTGACCATATGACTGTTTTGGCTGGGGCAGTCCTCTTTTTAAGCCCTGACTTGACATCACGACTTTTTTGGCAACTGATCAGTTGGCAAGAGCAAACAGGACAAAAGCCCAGTTTTGCCAAAAAGTGGGGTGCACTCCCTTAGCGGGGTGCAGAGGAATGTTCATTGGGGGGGCAGGGTCCAGCCGATGTGTCTTCCCCTATGCCTTGCCCCTCCAATCAGGGAGCGATGAGGTGCCATGTGATCACTCTGCAGCCCAATCAGAGGGCAGCACAGTCTGGGCCCTAATTCAAATTCTTCTGTGGCCAGGCCATGGAGCTGACTTGTGGGCCCCGAGCCCTACCAGGCAACCCAGCTGGTAAGTGCCCAGCTGCCCAGGTACTACAGCATCTGCTGTGCCAGGGCACCAAGCATGGCATGGCCTCTCCAGCAGACTCCTGAGCAGTCCCCGGCACCCCCACCACAGTCTCATGTCCTTCCCACCAGCTTCTTTCCCTTCCCAGTCTGCCCCCAGTCGCCCACTTCTGACACATCCCAGCAGGGGTGCCATTTAGGTAGGGTGGGGGGCACCTGTCCCCACCCCCGAGTTTTGTACCACCAGCCAGGAGTGACCTCATCCCCTGTTGCTCACTCCTCTTCCCCCTCCCCTCATCATCTGGGAGTGACTCACTGGCCAGGAGTTGCCCCGTACCAAAATCTGAAATGGCGACCCTGCATTCTGGCCTTCCCCCACCACATCAGGGCTGCTTTCTGGAGTCTCCTTGGTCCCTCCTGCTACCCAGAGCCTCCTTCCTGCCTTTCTGCTATTCCAACCCCCAAAGGGGCATCTTACTACTAACTGGATCATAGTCCAATAGTTTGACCTCCTGGCTCTGAGCCCAAAAGTACTCTCACTCTCAAAGTCACACCCTGGTTTGCTGCCCAGATCCCAGCCCATAACCATTCTTCTTCCATCTTGCCCCCATCTCTGCTAATTGGCTCAACTGGGGGCACGAAGGAACGTTCACGGGATTGTGGGGGATGAGTGACGATGCCAGGTGGCTCAGGCCCACACCGCGCATCCTGTTTTCAGTTTAGGGAAATATGGTCACCCTATACATGGTGTGATGTACAAGCCATTTTGTACTGAGAGAGAACATCTTGTATCAATAGCCAAGCCCTTGGGGAATGAAGAATTCGCCTCTCCAGTGCTCATGTATGGAAATGGGGCTCAACAAAGCTCTCTTCTCATCCTGCTTAATGAGAAACATCCATGTATTATTCCCCTAACTCTCTCCATAGAGTCACACACGTATACCAGTTCCAAACACATTCCCCATTCTCAATGCCATTGCATCAGACTAACTCCACTGCTCCACTAACACCAATTTCCCACATGAAAAGGGAAATTGACACACACTAAATTTTGGAGGTTAATCAAATGGCTTCATGTAAGACTCTAGATTCACTTGTGCCAGCCCTGTTAGAAAAAGCAAAATATTGAACTCACTTCAGGGGTGGCCAAATTTACTGACCCTCTGAGCCACATAATCTGATAATCTTCAGAAATTAGAGAGCTGAGTACGCCTGCTGGGGTTTATGGATTCAGTCCTGGGGAAGGTGACTCCCACAGGACAGAAACCCTTAACCCTGCACCCTGCCACAGGGCAGAAGCCCTTATCTTCCCCTCCCCCTCCAGTCTGGTAGGAGAAAAATGGGGGAATTGTGGGGGGGCTCTGCAAGCTACACTTTAACTGTAAAAGAGCCTCATGCAGTTTGCAAGCCATGGCTTGCCCACTCCTGCTCTATAAGTTTGGAAAGCAAATAGCAAGGAAAAGTTCTCAATTAACAAACAAGTTTTATAAGTTTAAGTGTTTCATAAAGAAATCCAACACAATTGATAGGATTAGAAAAATATGCAAACTATTTACATTAGAGGAGGACAACTGCCAGAAAGAAAAGGTCATGAAATTAGGAAGCATGAAAGGTAACATGCAACATATTAGAGAAAGAGGGAGCTAGGTAAGGCCCCAGTGCTTGATACTAAGTGAATCTAGTTAACAACAATTTTCTTTAAGACATACGATTTCTATTAAGAAACCAGCTTAAACCAACACCTAAATCAGAGAAAGAATGCGATACATGTGGAGTCATCTTTCAAGCTTGGTAGATCAAGCAAGAACATCCAAATAATTTGTATCTTGTTTCTAAGGCTTGGGTTTGATTGTTGCTTAGGACACCTTTGTTAAATGAGTTCTGATGAGTTCATGTTCTGATCAGTCTCCATAAAATGATAAGCACTTTGCAAACATTAAGTAAATGCATCTGAATTTTCACAAGGGTGCACACTCAATGCCCAATATACACACAAGTCAGGTGGTTGCAGGCGTACAAACCTACCTTATGCCCAGGAACTACCTTGGATTCGCACATGCAGAAGGACATATAATGCCCTTAATCAACAAATGGGATGATCACACAGTCAGGGTAGATAAAAGGCACATACTGCTATGACACTTGCACTCCACAAGCATCGACACTTCAGCAGGTGTAGTATAATCAGATTGCAGGATGTAGTCTTAAATGACATCTACTTTTTGTTGTAGAGGTAAGTCTAATGAACACATCTGTTACGACATTTTCTATACGTAGCCCTCAATTACTTGCATAACTTGTAAAGCAACAATGGAATTCTAAACATGCACTGGAGAATAACAATGGAGCGTAATTTTTGAGCTCAGAAACACAAATGCTTGCACTGAAAACCTAATGCTAAGAATGATGCTGGCTAAATAATTGATTTTTCAGTTTGGTGGCAGTTCTGGGGAAAAATCCACTTCTTATGTGGCATTTCCATTACTGGAGGTTTGCAAATATGTTAGCCCTTTCTGTACATTCCTCTGCTAATCTCTTTGTGAAAAAATAGTCCTTTTAATACCCCTCAAGATATCACTTCATCCATTGAAGATCTTTTTCTGCCTCATTGTCTTCTGACATCAGCTTTCCTTTCTAGTGCCCTATAAACACACATCACCCACTGAATGTCCTTAAAGTGTGCCCTGCCAGTTGAATCTTTCTCTTCATGACATCTCTGTTTGCAAAATTCCAGTCATATCCAGTACTTTTTTGTTGGTTTTGTGGTCTATCCATGATAATTTCAGAATTCTTCTGTAACACCATAACTCAAAGGATTTTAATTTCTTTACTATCAATTGTTCAAATGTCCATGTTTCAGCCATAATTTAACACAGACCAAATGTAAGTTTTTAAGAGAGTCAGAATTTAGTCTTCAGCTTTATGTCTCTTTCACAGAATGTCTCTTTCACTCCTACTATTCTGTTGCTGACTTCAGTATCTGATCTTCCATCTTATGTAATGATGTTTCCTAAGTATCAATAATTTATTACTTCTGGATGTGTTTTCCCAAGATCCTTGCATACCACCATAACGTTGTCTTGTCCACATTCAATTCTAGACCATATTCTTTGCCATATTAATATATAATCGCCACTAACTTCATTAAATCTTCTTCTAAATCAGCCAATAGCATTGTTTCATCATCTGCATAATGAATTTTATTTTCCATTCATCTTAATACCTTCCTGTTTCTTCAATGAATTTCATCACTCTCACTCTAAATATTGAAAAAAGTAGATGACATTATACAAACTTGTCTAATTCCTCTCGAACTCTACTAGATTTTCATTTTCATCTCCTGTTATACATTGCCTTCTGATTCCAGTATAATTGTTTTATTATTCAGTGTTCATATCCATCAGTCCCCACAGATCTTAATATAGTCAGCAATTTATAGTTGTAGATTTTGTCAAATTTTTTTTGGAAGTCAATGAAACACAAGTATACTATTCTCCCCATTTAAATTGATCTTTCTACTATGAGCTTCAAGTTCACAGTGACATTTACTATGTCCTTTTTTCCACATCTTAAGCCATATTGTCTGGATCAAACCAAATCTGGAATTTTTTGGCGAATCAAAAAAGTCAGTATGGGGTTTGCTTCAGAGTGAGAATTTGAACTGGGTTTCCTACATCTCAGGTGAACACCCTAGCCACTGAGCTAAAGGTCCATAAATGGAGGAGTGGCAACACCATTACTTCCTCTGGACATTTTGTGATTGGCCAAAGCTATGCATGCCAAAATCACAAATAGTTTGGGGTTGACTGAAAAAGTTTGTTGAAACTTTTTCATCCAATCAACTGTTAGTCCAAAAATTTTCTCAAAGCTACTAAGAATATTCTCCCTCTGTTTTGAACAGCTAATAGTGGCTATGAACTGCCCATGTGCAATTTATTGTCTAAGAAGTATTCAGATAAACAATGAATTTGTGAAAATTATAAGCCATTCCAAGAAACAGAAAGAGGCAAAACTGGGGACAACAGAGAGTGCTGTGACCAAGGTCGATGCAGGTTGCTTGAGCTTTGATGTGGCCCACAGGGAATCCCCAAACATCATTCCCTAACCCCACCATCCAACTCAAAGAAATATTGAACCTGTCTACTGAACCCCCCCCAAGATGCCCTCCAACTCTGCATTTTCCTCTCCAAATCTGAAAGCACTGGAAAAATAGGGGACGTTTGCCTTCCTTGCTTCTACAAACATAATGGTGCCTGAGACTGATGGAACACAGCTGTTGTCTGTACTACAAGAAGTGTCTCAAGATACTGTAGAAATTAAATCTACAGTTTCCACCTCACAAACCGCTGTGACTGAGGCCCGGTCTACACTTACCTTGGCGATTCGGCGGCAGTCGACAGGAGATACGCAAGTGACGTAAATCACTTGCATATCTCCCGTCAACTTTGCAGCGTCTCCTCTGTGCGGCGTCCATACTGTGCTGCGTCAAAGGGAACAGTGCTCCCTTCAATGCAGCGCTACTCTGCTTACGGGGTTGGTTTTCCTGCGTTGCTTCCTGGATCGACTGAGTGCATCTATACAGACTGCTCAGTCGATCCAGAGCAATTGATGTGATGGCGGCGAATTTGCCACTGTCAATGTAGACCCAGCCTGAGATTCAGACTGCACTACAAGATCTATCCAGATGGAGGGGCAAAGCAGAACACAGAATTTCTAAAGTGGAAGATGACTGCAAAGAGAACAAATTACAGGTTATGAAGAACTGTAATGATACCAAGACTATTAAGACCAAGTTAATTGATCTAGAAAGCTGCTCATGATGATGTAACATCAAGACTGTTGGTGTCCCTGAGGAAACAGAGAAAGATAAACCCTCTGAATTTGTCCCTAAACTGTTAACTAAGTTGTTGGCTCTGTCATACATTTTTGTTTGTACAACATTGTTTGTTGATACTGAATGGGCACACCTGGCCCTGGCTGTTGCCCCAAACCAGCTCCAAGAAATCGGTCTAGAGCACTGATTGTAGAGTTCCTGAAGTTTACCACTAAGGATCATATATTGCAGACATCCAGAGGGAAAAAAGGGGCTGTTATAGGGAGAACCAGCAATTAAAATACTGCCTATGATATGGTTGCAATGAGGTAACTTTTAATTAAGCAGACCAACTGGGCAGGAAGATGGATTTAAAGTATTTTATTAAATACCTGGCAATACTCCATATTAACAATGGTGAGAAGATAGTATTATTCATGTCCCCTTCAGGAGGTACAAAAATATCTCAAAAATCTGGAAACTCCTCCCTTGCAAGGTGAGACATCTATTGAATGATCCAACCATATGGAATTTATGTATTGCTCTCTGAGATCCGATATGGCTGCTCTAAACAAGCTGATGGGCACTAGTTGATATTGATATGTTATTTCCTTTTCTTGCTTTTCTTTTTTCTCTCATTGGGGTTGAAGAGATATCATCAATTTTCTTCCTATTGCCTAAATTCACAGGAAAGGGGCATCTATTGTTTGATTAGTAATTATGTATTATTGCTTTATTGGATAGCTCTTTATTATGGACACAGTTATTGAGATTCTATTGGTAATAGGTGATTGCTATAATTGTCATGTTTGGGGCTCCAGAGGCTGAGTGGATCTTCAGATTTCACCTAATCCAGCAATCTCCTGTCACACGTGTATTTTTGGACTGTTTAAACAGATTCTCTTTTTGATTGAATGCTATTAAGTAATTCTCTATCCACTATTTTTTCCATTTTGTATTTTCACTTATTTAATTCCTCTTTCTGTCCCCCTTCTGTCATCCTTCCATGCTGAGAATTTCCTTCTCACTCCTGTAGAATATGTACTGGGAAGCAACAACCTACCCCTGGATTACATAACTTTTGCTGCTTAGATATGCAAGAACTGTTATGCTGCTCAGGAAAATTTGCAATTTGTCATTTATTCCCAGTCTATATATTTTATCCAATACGTTTTAACAACAATTGCTCTGATAATTAAATGCGTCTCCTGAATGTAAATGGTTTTAATAACCCTATTAAAAGAATATATATATATATCCACACACACATATATATCCACACACACACGCTCAATGCTTAAAAAAAAAGTGACAGTTGACATTGCCATGCTCCAGGAATCACATCTAACAGACCTTGAAGTTTGTAAACTGAATAGAGATTGGGTAGGCTTCTCAATTTCTAGTTGCTTTAATTCTAAAGCAAAGGGCGTTGCTATGCTAATGCATAAAAAATTGAATGTTAATATTCTGAGCACAAGGTCTGACAGTGAGGACAGATTTACTGTCCTCAAAGCTGAAATTGGTGAGTCTATGATCATCTTTGCCAATCTCTAAGGGCCAAAGCAGGATGATCCCAAATGTTTTCATTTTTTTTATGAGTGTAAATGATATGAGGCTATCATCCTTGTTATTATAGCTGGAGACTTTAATGAAACTCTAGATCTAATCTTTGATAAATCTTCTCCATCTCAATATAAAAACATGAATACTACACAGGTACTTCACACATACATGTCTGATTTAGGTTTACAAAATGTATGAAGATTGGGTAATCCTATGGACAGAAACTAAGGGTTTTTTGTGTTTTTTTCCCCCTTTTCTTTTTTTGCAGCTCATTCAAGATTGGACTATTTCTTAGTGTCACAAGACTTGATCAATTCTTTCATTGATTGTGTCACTGGTACCATTGTTATATGTGACCATACTCCTATACAGATGTCTTTTAGGCCCCCAGAGTAGCACCACCCACTAAAATGTGGAGATTAAATATCTCTCTCTTGTTTGATACATCATTTGTTAACTTTATCCAGCAGGAGGTAGAACTGTTTTTAAAAACAAATGCTCCCACTGCTTAATCAGCTGCCACAGTTTGGGATACCTTTAAAGCCTTCATTAGAAGCCGTTTCGTCTCTTATGCCACCTTTAAAAAGAAATGGAGAGAACATAGAATTGAAACCCTATGAAAGGAAATTAAGCCCTTGGATGTAGACTGTGCTTCTGCCCCCACCACAGAGAAACTCAGAACCCTCATCAATCTAAGACACGAAATCAACAAACTTCTGTCCCAAAAGGCTGAGTTTGCAGCAAAACTACAGGGAATCTGGCAAGAGAGCTGGCAAGCTGTTGGCATACAGACTTATGCAAAAGGCTAACAGAAATAAGATTGCTGCTGTTCACTTAATAGCAATAAATTATATGCAACACAGTCAGATATTAATAAACAATTTCAACAGTTTATTCTAAACTATATTTAGCTGAAGAGGAAATCAATAAAGATGCCCTAGATAACTTTTTAAGTGGACCGTCTCTGCCACACATCTCTGACTCTCAGAATGTAGATATCTATAGAAGGACATCTCAACATTAACAGGATGAGGAAACAATAATAAGGAAAAGAGGAAAATTCCCTATTGAATATGCATTAGATATAGTGATGTCAACATAACGTATTATAAAAGTTGCATCCCAGCCTGGGGGAAGTAGGGGAGAAAGATGTAGCCCTTGCAAGAGGCCAGAATGATGCCCACTGGTGATGAGGATGAGGAAGATGATGGCTAACATTTCAGGTCATCCTGCAAGGGATGGTGTGAGTATATGGATGTGCAGCTGTACAGTGCAGTCTGGAGTCTCTTTATCTACCTTACTGAGTTAGAGTGTTTGTGACTGCTAAATGTATTAATAAACTATTTGTAAATATAGAAGCGTTCCTATAGTATGTGTTGCAACTATGCACATTGGGGTTCCCAAATACATAGTAATTTTAATAGTGGGCCTGATCTTGGGACAGGAACCTGTCTACCCTCAAAGTGATAACTGGGAATTCTTAACTAATCAATATAATTATTACATAATCTATAAATTGGGCTACAAGAAGAAACTTTTAGCTGCTCCTTTAGAAATCACAGAAGTGATTCAGGCTATAAAAGAAATGAAGGTCAGGAAGAGTCCTGGCACAGATGTGTTCCCAACTGAATTTTACAAAAAATTTCTCTGAAACTTTAACACCTACATAACTGAAGCTGTTCAGTGAGGCCAAGAATGAGCAGTCTCCTGCCGATTCTAAAGGAAGCTGTAATTTCAGTTATTCCTAAACCTGGGAAACACCTTGGACTATGTAGTAATTACAGGTCAATTTCTTTAATCAACAGTGATGCTAAGATTTTAATTAAAACTTTTGCTATGTGACTGGACAAAGTTCTTTCACGCATAATGCACATAAATCAAGTAGGCTTATTTTGTAATAGACATGGCTCAGATAATGTGTGTCAGCTGCTTGATATTATTGCCACTTCAATAGAACCCTTAGCTGCCATTTATTTAGATGCTGAAAGGTCCTTTGACTGCATAGTCTGGGACTATTTTTTTCATGTGTTAGCAAAATTTATATTTGGTAAACAATTTATTACTTGGACTAAGCTTTTATACTTAAACCCAACTTCCAGCGTAGTTACCAATTGTATTATTTATGCCTCATTTCCCGTACAGAGGGGTATGAGGCAGGGATGCCCCCTTTCTCCTCTTCTGTTTGATTTAGCTGCAGAACCTTTAGCCATTGTCATCTAAGTAAATCAACATATTCATGTTATCAGGTAGGTCAAACAGAGCACAAAATTATGCTCTAGGCAGATGATGCTCTTGAATTTATATCTAAGCCAGCTTACCATTCCTAACCATCTAACCACTATTAAGTTTGGACTTCTCCTGGTATATAAAATTAATTGGGGTAAATCAGAAATCTTAGATATTAACAAATATGCCCACAAAGGCCTTTTCTCAGATTTGGACTTTAATTAGTAACCTTCCTATATGAAATATTTAGTAATACTGATTCCCAAAATTATTCAGGATATCCCTAAGATTAATTCAGATGGTCAATATTTTCTCTTTTTTGTTATATAAATTGAAAGTTATCTTGATAGGAAACTTGAATCATAGAATAATAGAATATTAGAGTTGGAAGGGACCTCAGGAGGTCATCTAGTCCAACCCCCTACTCAAAGCAGGACTATCCTCAGCTAAATCACCCTGGCGAGGGTTTTGTCAAGCTGCAGCTTAAAAACCTCTAAAGATGGAGATGCCACCACCTCCCTAGGTAACCCATTCCAATGCTTCGCCACCCTACTATGAAAAACATTTTCCTAATGCCCAACCTAGACCTCCCACACTGCAACTTGAGACCGTTGCTCCTTGTTCTGTCATCTGCCACCACTGAAAACAGCCTAGCTCTATCCTTCCCGGAACTCCTTTTCAGGTAGTTAAAGGCTGATATCCTCATTCTTCTCTTCTGCAGACTAAACAGGCCTAGTTCTTTCAGCCTCTCCTCATAAGTCTTGTGCTCCAGCCCCCTAATCATTTTTGTTGCCCTCCACTGGACTCTCTCCAACTTGTTCACATCCTTTTTGTAGTGGGGGGGCCCAAAACTGGACACAATACTCCAAGTGTGGCCTCACCAATGCTGAATAGAGGGGAATAATCACTTCCTGCGATCTGCTGCCAGTGCTCTTACTAATGCAGCCCAATATGCCATTAGCCTTCTCGGCAACCAGGGCACACTGCTGACTCATCTCCAGCTTCTTATCCATTGTAACCCCCAGATCCTTTTCTGCAGAACTGCTGCCTAGCTCGTCGGTCCCCAGTCTGTAGCTGTGCATGGGATTCTTCCGTCCTAAGTGCAAGACTCTTCACTTTTCCTTGTTGAACCTCATCAGATTTCTTTTGGCCCAATCCTCCAATTTGTTTCGGTCCTTCTGTATCCTATCCCTCCCTTCCAGGGTATCTACCACTCCCCCTAGCTTAGTGTCATCTACAAACTTGCTGAGGGTGCAATCTACCCTCTCTTCCAGATCATTAATGAAGATGTTGAACAAAACCGGCCCCCAGACCGACCCCTGGGGCACTCCACTTGTGACCAGCTGCCAGCTAGATATGGAGCCATTGATCACTACTCGTTGAGCCCTTTGCTCTAGCCAATTCTCTATCCATTTTATAGTCCATTCATCCTATTGAGAAACTGTCAAGACATGACACGAGCCTGATGGAATTTCTGGATCTTGTGGAATACTACCTTGGAACTTTGTACTTTGTTGTGAAAATGAGAACATATTGGATAGAATGGAAGAATGTTTCAATGGATAGGAAAGTAGCCCAGGACTCAGGAGACCTGCTTTACATCCCGTTCTGCCACAGGCTTCCTGTGTGACCTTGGGCAAGCTATTTAGGCTTGAATTGTAAAAGATATTTAGGTACATACCTCCCATTCATTTAAAAATCTGTCCCTGAGGCTCTCTGTGCCTTAGTTCCCCTTCTACAAAAGAGTGATCAGGGGCAGGAGGAAATAATACCACTTCTCTACTGGAAGGGGTGGTGTGAGATGCTTGGATTCTATGGTAATAAGGGCCATTTAAGCACTTTATATAGATAATTCACCTCTATTTTATTTAGTTGCTGAAGAACTGATTAGGTGAAGACAATTTAAAAAAACAAAACAAAATTAGAAAATTAATGCAAGTAAGAGTATTAGAAATAGCAAAATATAAGTAAACGATGAGTGAATAATAGACTGGAAGACAGGTGACGTTATCCTTCTGATAGCAATATTAATAGGTAAAATGAGGATTTCCATATCAAAACTTGCAGTCTGTGGAGGCAGGGGAGGTATTTATTTATTTATTAAATATCTAGACCATGACTATACCTCAGGTGCTGCTGTGGCACAGCAATGACACTGTAGCTATGCTGCTGTAGTGTAGATGCTTCATACCATGTTGAAATGGGGTTTCTATCATTCCATGGAATTCCATGTCCCTGAGTGACAGTAGCTAGGCTGACAGAAGTATTTTTCCATTGACCTAGCTGTGTCTACACTGGGGATTACAGCAGCATAGGTACATTACTCAGAAGTGTCAATATTTCTTTATCTTCTTTAAACATGGCTTTTACAGATTTTTTCACTCAAAGTCCAACCTTATGCTTGTGAATCATTACAAACAGATTTTCCCAGTGTTGCATTTTGAGGGGGTGTCTTTATTTTAGGGTCATAATTTTCAAGTGTTCCACAAAGTGGGCTGAGAGTTCAGGAAAAGGTCCAAGACAGGGATCATGACCCCAACATATTAGATCAGGGGTGACCAAAGTTACTGACCCTTGGAGTCACATACGATAGTCTTGAGAAGCTCAAGAGCTGCAAGACATGCACAACTTTTACACATGCATTAAAAATATTAACATCCTACTTACTGTTTCACAGCTAATTGCTGCTAGAGCTAGAGGCACTGAGAGTCTCCATCCTGGATATTGGGGCTTCTGCCTTGTGGTGGGGAAGAGGTTCGTGGGGTTTCAGCCCTGCAGGAGGGACCTGCTGGGGCTTGGGACTTCCATTCCCTCCATCCTCGTCATTTCCTTCATTGTTTGGCTTGCCCACCACCACCACCACTTACATGAGCGGTTGTCTGAACTGAAGCAGACACACACAGAGTCAGTGCTGGGGCAGAACAAAGCAGGCTGAAGGAAAGTATCCTTGTCCTAGAGCCAAATGAGCTCCCCTGCTGGATCTCCTCTCCATGTGGCCAGCCACTGAATCCTCCCCTTGGCACTTCATACTTCTTTCGCTGACAAGAGCTGGTCTCTCATTGGCCCCTCTGAGTGCCTGCTCTCAGCAGCAATGCAGACAAGGACTAGTTAAGTGATGGACAGCGTGTGAATTCTGGTGGGGAGGAGGGTCTTGGGGCTTCCGCCCTGGGAGGTGCCTGTCGGTGCTTCTGCTCTGTGGTAGGGAGGGGGGTCTAGGGGCTTCTATCCTGAGGGGCAGAAGCCCTGAGCCACAGCAGGTGCGCTTTGTAGGGTGGAATCCCCAAGATCCCCTCCCCCAGGGCTCGTAGGCAAAGAATGGAGGGGATATAGGGGGCTCCACAAGCTGTACTTGAGCTGTCAAAAAAGCCACATTTGGCTTGCAAGCCATGGTTTGGCCACCCCTGTACTAGGTACTATATTCACGCAAGCACTGTGTGCATTGTCCTTTCCTCCATACCCCAGGACAATCTGCTAAGAAGGGAGCAGCCTCAGTACTACTTTCTTTGCACCGTCTTCCTCCCTCCCCTCCAAGAAATCCTTCCGTTAAGGGACAGATCAAATTCCAATGTCATGATGGAGAAAAGGCAAGAGGCTCAGGAGCTGGAATGGAGGCACAAGCTTCATGCTAAAAATGAATCCGAGTTTGTTCCCCCACCCGCATACATACCTACACCCGCACCAGTTCATTGCCCACCTCTGGAGTTGAACTCTTGCTGTTAATAGTTGAAATGATTTAACTATTTAGAACAGGAATTTAACAGCACAGCGTCCTCTATCATTATTTTGCTGCGTATGTTGACGTTCAGTCAACTATAACTAGACTTGAATTTTTAGTCATATTTTAATACAATGAAAACAGCGAGAGTCCTGTAGCACCTTAAAGACTAACAAATTTCTGCGGGCATAAGCTTTCATGGGCTGCATCTGACGAAGTGGGTTGCAGCCCACAAAAGCTTATGACTGCAGAAATTTGTTAGCTTTCATGGGCTAAGGTTTGAAGAGATCATAACCCAAAGTTGCACAATAGTTGCTTCCATGTTTGCACATTAGATTCTTTAGGGAGGATTTGCGCTTCTAATACTCAAAACCACATTCTGTGTAATCTGTGGATAACCAATATAATTTGAAACATATGTAATGTTAAATTTACTTGATAAGTTTTGACATGCAAAAATTAAATAGTTTAGTGTAAGGGGAGAACATGAATGAAGTCATTACTATATTCATTATAAATTCAATATCAGTGAAACGAAAATGTTTTAGCTTTATGAAAAGCTATCAGCTACCAATGAATACAATGAGAAAATGAGACTAATTTATTATCAGTTTGAATACAATTACGAAGTGGTTTATATATTTTGGGTGCTATGCCGTGATTTATGGGTTCTTTCAGTTTCCTTATCAAACCAGACAAGGAACAGTTTAGGACTTCTACAATGACCTGTTAGAGAAGAGAATAAACACCTCAATGTTCTTTTAAAAACTGAATCCCTGGCTTGATTGCATATTAAGAATGCAACTTGAGCCATGGGACATCAAGCTGTGGTACACAGAGCTATCGTAAGAATGGTCATTGATAAATTATCGGATCTTGGGAAAAGATAGAATTCCTACAGCAACACAGAGCTGCAAGAGATTTTATGACCAGCTTTGTTCTGGTTTCTTTTAGCTGATTGTGTTCACTTGCCTGTTCTGTGTTATGTATCCAGGTAACTTTAAGTATCAGAAGATATTTTAAATATTTATTTTGAATGGAACAGCCCAAAATGATTAACAGCTGACCTAATGGAGACCCACATGCTCTCTCTCTCTCTCACTCATTCACTGGTACTCACATCCCACTCACCCCACATAAGTGGGCATCAGTTATTTAAAGAGGTGGAGAAAGTTAAAATGACCAGGTACTAGAATCATTGAAGCACAACTGAACTTTATAAAACCATATAATACTTTGACCTGGTGCTGAAGAAATCTTGGGGCCAAATTCTATCACTGAGCACAGTCTGTCACTGGCTCCCGTTTTCCCCTGCATGTCACCCCTGCCTCTTTTCCAATCCTTCCTTCGCATTGCATTGCCCCACTCCTCTGCTCTGCCAATGAGGCTACCTTTGATCGCCCAGGTATGTGCATCCCCCACAACAGTCTGTCTTCTAACACACTGCCTCTTATCCTGGAACACCCACCCTGAACCAATCCATAAGGCCCTTAGTCTGCTTCAAGATCCACTTTTTCTGTGATGCCTACAAAAAACTGGCCAACTCATAATGGCTAGGTTGAAGAGTAAGCAACTATAATGGATAGATTTTTAAAATTAAAAATACACCTGCCCCCATTCTTATACTATATGGCCCCAACCATATTATCCAAGAATATAATAGCTATTACATTTATATATATTTTGATTATATCCCTCTCAAGTTTTTAAGACCCTTACCTTCTGAGAAAGTAAGTGTTCTGGTTCACAGACTGCCTCTTCATGTGTATGTTTGTGTCCTGTTGATATGTGATTCATTATAATGCTTTCTAGTTTTCAGTCTTTCAGTGAACAGTGGGCCTCAAATCCTCAGAAGCAGGCATTTACAGTATGCCTGAAAGACAGCCACCTTGTCACCTATCTTAAGATTCACTGGCTTTGATTTGTAAGATGGTAGCACTTGAAGTTCTGCATTTCACTATTTGGATGCCTTTCTTAGTTAGAGGAAGACTTAACCTTGCAGCCTGCCTGGCAAGAATATAGGAAAATACATATTTAAGGTACTATTCACTTTTGGATTCTCTATATAAACAGACTGGTTTTACTGCTGAAACCAGCATGAACTTTTATTGATGACAGCAATTACTAATTGTAACAGCAAGATCTATTCAAAGGAAAACCTGTTAATAGCCAGAATTAATTCTGACACATTTACGATAGCGTTAACAAAAGTAACATCACACTATAATTCTGGTTGCTTTGTTTCAGAGCACATTTAATGGCTTTAAAGAGCTGTTTGACAGATTTGATCAAATTGTATGTACATCACAATATATAGATCAGCCATATTAAAATAACTGAAGATCCACATTATTTTAGGTGCTGGATGAATCACTGCTGAAGCAATTCATGAACCTACATAAAAAAAGCTTAATTTGGCAAAAAATTAGATGTCATGTCATCAGTGTGTTTACTGAATAATGAAGCATTATCAAATAATACTGCAAAGGCATTTGAGTAAACCATAACATATAGGTCAAGGTGAAGCCACTGAACTTGGATTCTAACATTAATACACGGATTGGGTTCTCACCAGAAAGCAGCAAAGCTACAGTGTTTTCAAGGGTGAAAGTCTGGTGCCATGTATTAAGTCAGTTCACATTGTGAGCTACTCAAAGGGAAGAGTGTTGTGACAGCAGACATTAAGAGCAGTGGAGAGACGAACACTACTCATTTGTTGTACATAAAGATGGTGAGTTGGAAGTAGAGTTTAGATACTGGTATGACATGATTTGTTGTAACACAAAGGGAACAGCTACCCTTGGAGCTGGAGGTATGAATTCCAGCTCAAGTAGACATTCCTGTGCTAGCTCTGCTTGAGCTAGTGTGCTAGAAATAGAAGTGTAGCCAAGCAGCAAGAGGGGGCTAGCCACTGAAGTACATGCCTAGTACCTTCAATGGGTACATAGTCAGGAGGGCTAATCCCTCCTGCTGCTTGCTCCATTGTGGTGAATCTTCTTTTTTTTTAGTGTGCTAACTCAATTAGAGCTAGCAAGGTATGTCTTTTAGAGTTGGAATTTATATCTCAAGCCTGAAGTGTAGATGCACCCAAAAAGCATCTTACCTTTCAAAGCTCCAGACAAATACCTGAGTCCAGAGCAATGTTATAAATGATGGCTTACTTCAATCAATGCCCCAAAAGCCATAGTAGAGTCCAGCATTTCCTTGCCAAAATTGGAGGGTGAAAAGAAACTCCTGCTTCTTTATTGGCCAATACTTCCTACTTCTGTGACTCTCACTGCTTGAATTCAAATTCAGCTCATCATAGTATATCCCTCTGATACTATGTGTTGCAAACTTAATTAGTTCCCCACAGCTAGCCCACAAATCCCTATGTTCAGGGCAGGCAACTCAGGGCTTCTGCCTAGCACCAGGAGGAGGACTGCTCCATTCTCTGACAACTTCAGGACAGAGTCTATATACTCCCATCTCACCAGACTTGTATAAACACATTGGGTACTGTAGCCAACAACAAAAAATATCAGGTATATTTAGGATATAGAGGTGAAATGTAAACGTTATTTAATCTTCTAACACGGGTCCTACAGACTTCAGGCTTACATTATTTAACTTAGCCAAACAAGGCCGTAAAGACTTAACATAAGCGACTAACCAGTAAATGACTCTAGAATGCAGGTTCTCACTAGATAACAATGACCTTATATCACAAGATGTCATACAATAGAATGCTGCATTTAATAAGTGTTGCTAAACTGCCGATATTTAGGAAATACATATCACAAGGTACCAGGTAAAGTCAGTTAGAATATTTTGGGGAGTTTTGCAGAAACAGGGTGGCAGCAATGTGCAACCACAAGTTGTTGTAGTGATTGAGTGATATACATATTAATGAGTACAAGGAAAATTAAGCAGACTATGAAAAATGGGGCACCCCAATAGTCATGGGGCGAGGAAGTTCAGATAAGGAAACTGAAGCCCTCATAAACATGTATGAATCCCCGTGGGTATCAGCATAACATATGAGTGCTGTTGCCAAGATGACACCCACTAGTGATGATGAGGAAGATGGCAACGGACACTCCAGGGTTCCCCAGTAGGAGATGTGAGTGATGCCAGTCCTAGGGCTAATTACTTTGCACTCTATCGGCTGTTATGTTTCAGTGTTTCAGTTATTTATTTGTTTAATGGATTTGTTAATAAAGAGACTTGTAATAAATATCAATTTTTTCTCTTGTGCTCCTCGAGTCTCTCGTTTAAACAACATTGGCAATAGTCTTCCTGATGCTGTAGCCGCACAGGAGACTTACCCCTGTGCTCTAAGAAATTAATCAATACACAAATCAATTAGGCTATAGGATATCACTGATAAAATTGATAGGGTGGCATTTCAAGGATAGTTCTCAGAGACACAGAAAAGGGTCAGAGAAACTACTTCCTTGAGAGTAACAGCAAGGGAAGAAAATCACACAGGAGTGGATTTTATTATCCCAGCTTGGACAGTAAAACTATGTCAAAAGCATGAGAAATGATGAAAGACTCAACAGTACCTTGTATAGTGATTAATAGCGACCATGAGAGCTGAGCAGATGAGATCTGGTATACCCACAACAGCAGCACTAGCTGAGTGAAGTGGATGGAATTCAGACTGACAGGGATTAATTAGCTTGCTAGAGGGAGACAGTGATTGATTTGTACAGGCATCATTTTCATTAGGATTTTAACTATGCCTAAATAGGAATAGAAATGGGCCAAGTGGCGTGTAGTTCTCAGTACCATCAGATGTTATAAGTAGATTATTTGGACTAATTTCTATTCGACTGAGACAATGACATAGGCAGAGAGAAGTTAATGGTGGAGTGAGACTATAGACATTTTAAATAATGCCAAAAGCAAAGTGTAAAAATTTGAAGGCTCCAAGATGACAAATGTGAACAGTTCTAACACCATCAAGCCACTTGTTTAGCAGCATCTGACCTCATTACAGGAGAATGAATTCCTCCTGGGCATGTGGACCTTCCACTGCCCGTAGGAGAGGAACTGATCACAGATCACACAGCACAATAATAATCTCTTTAAAATTACAACAAGGTTAGATGATTTTGTGACAAGGTAAAATAAGGTTATGGCAAGAGCAGAATAGCGTCAGATCCTGCTTGAAGCATGGGGTCAGGTTAGATGACCCAGAACCAAGCCATCCACTACCAACCCTATTATCTAGGATAACTATTTTTTTTAAACAAAGCTGTAACTCACATTTAGGAAATTATAAACTGAGACCGTTATACTTTGAGTCATGGCTTACATCCTGCCCTCACTTGCCACGTATCCTAGATATACACGTCATTTATACAAAAGCCATGTGACTCGACACAGGGTTTAAAGTTATGCAAACCCAACACAATGCTGCACATAAAACAAAACAAAAAACCAACCCCACGCCCAGCTTAGGGGATAGCAAGGCAAGGGTGATGGCTGTTCTTCAATAGAGATGAGGGAAAATCAGTTCTGGGGATTTCCCAGAAGATGGTGAATCAGCTGAGCCATGATGGGTCAGCAGAGGATAATGAGGTGACGCTGCTGCTGCTGGTCTCCTCTTCCTGCTCAAAAGAACAACAGGGGAAGGTTGTGTGGCACTTACCCGGCAGGGATCACTGAGGCAAGATGCCTGGGGCTCAGGGAAAAGCGCAATGTTGAAGGCAGCTGGGGAGCGAGGATTGGAGCCCCCCAGGTGCTAGAATGCATAGTGCCATCGGAGCAGCATTGCCCACAATGCTTACCTGATCATTTCAAAAGAGACTAGTTTCAGTGGAACTGCATCTGTAGCCATCCGTCCATGGTCCGTGGGTCTAGGAGTGCCCAATCAGGACTCAGATCTCTAGCCATCACCTGTCTCTGGACAGGCACCCTTATCTCCTACTTCCGACCAGCGAGTTTTAACAGTGCACAGCCCCCTGCCATCCACTGTGATATCCCCAGTAAGCCATTCTGCCAAACTGCCAGCACTTGTGCTTGCTTTCTTCCCGAGGGCTATGAACGGCATATTGCCAGCAATTACAAATTACCGCACAGCTATTTCTAAGCAACCATCTTCATTCTTAAGGTAAGAACCTTACAGAGAAAACATAATAAAACCACCCTGCCCTCCTGGAGGTCTATACAACCCTCCCTTCTGGTAACCCTCCCTGTACAGGGTTGCATACAATTCTTGGCCCACTATGATACATAAACCATTCATAACCTTAATACAATATGTTCCCGCAAAGGTACTGCATGGGATTGCAGTATCTGTCACAACTGGTGCCCAAGGGTGGCTGGGAAACAAGAATTCAATCTTATGAAAACAGGTGAGCTTTTTACAGTTGTTTTCAGCCTGCACTGGAACTAAAACTAGACCTTTCTTTCTCCCATCAAATATTTCGAGAGAGAGAGAACACCCTCTGACAGCAGAGCCTAGGTCAGGTCATTCAGCTGGGATGTGGGAGACACACGTTCAAGGCCCTGCTCCATATCAGGTAGAGCAGGGACTTGAACAAGGGACTCCTACCCCCTAATTGAGCGCCCTAACCACTGAGCTATTGGCTAGCCTGGCAGTTCTCTCTCACACATATAGACACGAGAGAGGGAAATTCATTCCAAACCTGAGAAACCTTACTGACATTTTTTTTTTAAATCAAAACAGATCCATTCCCACAAAAAGCTTTAATTTTGATGAATCAGCATTTCCTAACAAAAACATATTTTGGTGAAAAATTCCAAACCATTTCTACTGGTGACCACAACACCACAGAGCACCAAGGTGGAAACTCACTCTCTTACTGGAGGAAAAAAAATAAAGGGGAAAGAAATCCTCCTCCTCCTCACAGAACCATCATTCCTATATACAATCACGAGTGCCTAGCATGGACAGGAAATGTTCCTGTTAATGTTATTGATGATTTAATTTAACGAATAAACTAGCTATGCTGTGTGAATCCTACTGAGGCACCACGTTGCATTCATTTTAAGCACAGACACTCATTATAATCCATTTAGAGGACTAGAAGAAGCTGAAACATTGGCTCTGAAACATCTTTAGACTAAATCCAACATACAGTTATCTTCTCCCTTTTCTGAGTAAAAGGAGCGTGAGTTCTGGCATTCAAATTTTTCAGGTATTTGCCCAGCAACTGCGTTGTCCAGTTAGGACCAGTGGCAAGTGCGACTTAGGGCATCATGTCCTCAATATTTTATGTAGGGAGGGAAATGCCAGTGAATGCTTTGGGGGTCTCCAACCATGTGCAGGTTTCCCTTTGTATTTGTGCTGGTCCAGGACTCCCCAAAAAGAAAATAATGTGCATTTGGCGACATGACAATATGGATAGAGGTTTCCTATTCAAATGTTCACAATCATGCTTTGTCCTTGATCCATATAATTTCTGTGATGCTATTTTAGCTCAGGAAATTTTACTGCTTTAATGCCTCATGTAGAGCACTATCCCATCTTAATTTATTTCCTCCTCATTCTTTAACACAGCCTTGAAGCTTAAACTGCTAGGGCTGCACAGACTGTTAGCAAACTAATCCATGATGTCTCTTTGAACGATATGTGGACTGCTCTATCTCATCACCAAGAAACATGCAGCCTTATAACCACCTTGCAAAATCAAAGATTTTCTATCTTTCTGAAGTCTGAACCTTAGTGACCATGCATATCATAGCGCTTTCTTTTCTATGTTATATAAAATTTACATGGTAAAACTAATTAAAGGAGCATTGTGGTTGTGCGTGACGTGTAGTGAAGGGTCAAACTTCTAATACCTACAGTGGACAACAGGAATGTGATAGCATTAAAAAAGTAAACTTTGCCAGACTACTGCCATTACACTGAGAGGATAGCAGCTTTTTTGGAGATACTATCTGGTCACAATGGAATTGTATGAGGATAGCCAGGCTATAGAGCAACCTCACTATGAGGTGCACTCTAGCATTGCGATGTAAAAGCTGGTAATAGGAAGATTTAACCCAACAGATTGACAGTTCCCAAGCAGGTTTAATGGCACTCCAGCTAACTGTGGGAAGTAGGGTGTTCTGTAACCATAACCAGGCAGGAGATGTGCTATGTTAACTTCACAGATGCACAGACACTCAGCACAAGTCACAAGTTAAGCAGCAAAAATCCTCCATGTACTTTCAAGTTTGATTTTTACTGGTATAATCACATCACCACCAACCAAGAGAGTTTCTTGCTATGTTTTCTTCATGTATCTCATCAGTATACACACCCAACAAAGCTTTCCAAAGCAAGGCAGCTCATCTCTGCAGGATTCTGTGTCCTGAATGTTCCCCTCCTCCAGTCTCAAAAAGGACTCTGACCCTAACCAGGCTCAGCTGCACTTGATTACTTCAGGTGGTGGTATGAACCCACCATGAGGCTCAGTTGGGTTGCTTCTCCCTGGGCACAGGATGTGCTATGGCTAGTGAGCACCAAAAGAACTGCACAGCCTCTCATCTGGAAACATTCCTCTATCTTATCAGTACAAATTTCTCTCAGAAACAGCCAAAGATTAAAAATTAAAAACAAAAGACTTTAAAAGTGCAGTTCAGGTGACTGTAAAATGACATCAGAAGGGTTGCCATGTTGGTGTTTCTATGATTTCCATAGCCAAATGTGCTCAGCTGACAAGTAAAAACATGGGGTATTTTCCCTAACTTTTATCTCTGCACATTCCTGTTGGGATCTAAGTGTCAAACTTGGTTCTTTTGTTCTAATGCTAGTAACACAGGTTCTTCAGGCTAAATTAGGCCCTTTATTAAACCTGTGCAATGCCATTGTATTCCAATTATGCCTCAGTGAGACCTATAAATACCCACTTCATTCAATATGCTTACACAGGGGTTACTGAATAAAACTTTTCAGAGTTCTGTTGAAGACACACAAGATGGAACAGAATCTACTGTATATTCACATCTTACCTGTGCTTGTTCTGCAGTGCTAACAGACATAAGAACACCCTAAATAGTAAACTTATTATCAGTCTACAGAGCAGATGTCTCTTAATACACATAAGGAGCTGTTGATTAAGTAGATGGTATTTTTACATAGTCATTTTTCAGAGTAGAAGTACACTTCAATATAGATTGTACAGTAATTCTCAATTTTTTTTCATTTTATGAAGTAAGTATTATCTTTTTCTTCCCTTCCCGAGAATAAATCAAATAATGGTTCACCAGAGTTCAACCAAAATTGAAAGTAGAGACCAAGGGCTTGTCTATACAGTGATAATCAGGAAAATTAATCCAAATTAACTAAAGGTGTGAATTTAAAGTGGATTAATTAAACTGCATTAAACTCATGTGGACATACTCATTCAGAATTAAAGTGGTCTTAATTCAGTTTATCTTAATTCACTTCCAAAGGAATTAAGCTAAAACTTTCACAGGTAATCTTCTATCCTTACGCAATAGGAATGCATTCTGCAAATGGCTTCCTCCGTTTTTTTTTTTTTTTTTTTTTTTTATAGACACACACACACACACACTTCAGTACCTAATGAAAAGCAGTGTCCTATAGGATAACAAATCTGATTTATATCCTTACCTGCACCATGTAAAATAGTTCCAGAATCAATCTGATTATACAGGACAATTCTCCTGTTTGCTGAATCTAACCTGTGATTAATGCCAAGTATGAATCCTATGAAATGTATTCAACTACTGTGCAGGAGAACTACATGCTTGCTTTTTCTGGTGTGGAGTCATTGGATTCATTCAATATCACAATAACACAATGCTAAACATTAGTCTGGCTTCCACAGATCCAAATGAAATTACTTTCATTTCAGAATATACTGCACACGTTTCATAAATTGCACTTCAAAATGGCAGGTTGTTTAAAAAGTCCTTCATGTATTTATAATCTGTTATCTTCAGACTGATTGTTGCCTAGTCAATCTGAACATATTCCATATGCTTTGTGTGTTAGGGAACTGCAAGCTGGTGGTGCTCTGGCCTGCCCAGGAAGGATCAATGCCATGGTAAAGTCTGTTTCAGGCCCTTGCCTCAGGGGACAATTGATTGGTTAAACAAAAACTTGGACAAAATATCAAACTAAAGCAGTTCCTCTGCTCAGCAGGGACTACAGTTTCCAGAAACTTTCTCCCCACCTGTCTCAGCCCTGTCCCACCTGACCCAACGGACTCCTCCCGGAGTCTACCTGCTTCCTATTGTTCACACAGCCCAGACCACCTGCCTGGAAGTCAATTGCTAGCTAAGTTCCTTCCCTTTGATTTCACCCACTGAACTGAGCTCTTTATAAGGACCAGGTGCTGTTCAGGCTACCACCTGATCCCTTGCCCCACAGGCTCAGCTGGGAGGCAGCTGATTAATCAGAAATGGAGCTGTATCGATCTCCACTTAAAGGGGTCAGTCAAACTGTGACAGGAACCTTTCGTTAAGTATTTAACCAACAAGAAACTAAAAAATAGTGTCCCTCATGGAGCTAAAGTACAGCTAAAGTACAGTGTCTGTGATAGGTTGGCTAAAACAGCAGAGCTGCTATTTTAAGCCAGTAACAGGGCATTTGGGTGAAAAGGCCCTTCAATATAAGTCATACTAATAACTCAGGTATTGAGATGAATGTATGGCATGTAGTTGTCACAGGTCCCTTAATGTGAGTGAAATAGCCACAACTACCATGTTTAAATGTAACATTAAGGGCTTGATTTTAAAAAATAAACTTCAGTCTTGCACCCACAATTGGTTGCAGGTGTGAGCATGAGCACTTCTGCCAGGACTATTCTACTTTTGTAACTCAGGTCAGATTCAGCCTACTTGATATATATATCTGGCCCCTACTATAGTCTGAGACGCTGCAGAAAACAAGCTCTCTTTTGTTTTTTAAAAGTTTCTAGTCCTTTGGGTTGCATATTTAACTTTTCTAATGCAATGTACTTCACGGCAAACAGCGGGGCCCATCCTGCAAGTTGCGACACATAATCAGTCACCTGCCCTTGCACAAAGCCTCCACCAGGCTGGAGACGTGACTAAGGCCCAGTCTACACTTACCTTCCAGATTCGGCGCAGTCGATGGGAGATACGCAAGTGACGTAAATCACTTGTGTATCTCCCGTTGACTTCGCGGCGTCCACACTGCACTGCGTCCACACTGTGCTGCGTCGAAGGGAACAGCGCTCCCTTCGACGCAGCACTACATCACTTACGAGGTAGTTTTCCTGCGTCACTTGCTGGATCGACTGAGCGGGTCTACACACACTGCTCAGTCAATCCAGAGCAATCGATCTGACGGTGGCAAATTTGCCACCGTCAGTGTAGACCCAGCCTAAGTGTAGGAAAAATTGGGAAATGTTCAAAGCTCCATGTACATTTCGAGAAAATATATTTATAAATCATTATATTGCCTTTAAAAATAAAATATGCCGTGCATACTTGCTTTGAGAGTTACATGGATATGTATGATTAAGATCCTGGCAGAATCCATATGGTTACATTTGATTCTCTCCAACAAAAATATACTTAATTTAGTTTGATCTAAATGATACTGCAGCTGTCAATACAATTCCTATTTTAATAGAGTGGGAAAGAAACCCTTGTGCATACATAGGAAATACTGTAATGCTCGTTGAGAAAACTAACTTCCAGTGGAAAAAGAAAATATGTAACAAATAGGGGAAAGGGTTAGATGAATTTCATCTCAGCACTTCCAGGAAATAACAATTAAAGCTGATGTAAATGCTAAGCAGTTATTCATACAAATAAGAAGAAATCTGGCATCTTTCACTGATCTTTGGTAAATGAGCCACACATAGGACACCAAATGCAGAATTCATCTTAAACTTCTATGACTCCATGGTTATCACCATAACTTAGCATGCAAAAGTAGGTAGGACTGTTAAATGAGCCCTACAGAAAGCACTGGCTGCTGGAATATAATTTCTCCCTTTGAATTGCATTTCTTATTACAGCATTTTAAGTGGGTAAATATGAACAAAAATTGTTTTAAGATCTGAATTGGTCCTTTAGAACTTGGTCCCATAAAGTGTTGGTGTGTACTCTGGTTATGTGCTTAAGCAGAAGGATGTGCTTATGTGCTTTGATGAATCAGTGTCTAAGTGCTCAGCACCTGGCTGAATCCAGCTCTTATTTTTGTTGATAGGTTTGTATTTTAAGATGCTGGAATTTTTGTAGCGGCGTCATCACACAATGAAAAAAATTTTTTTTTAAATGGTTGGATTTATGGAATGCAAGTGTAAGCGGTAGCTGGAAGAAAAATGAAGCTTCTGTTGATGTTCTCCTTTTAAAAGGGAGAGACTGCCTTTGCTTCCAAATGATCTCTTTCAAAATGGCTCTGGGTAAATTCAAATTATTTAATATTAGAGAATCGGAGACTAAGGTCCAAATCTTGTGTTCTATTTTCACGTTTTTTCCTTGCAGAGGAGCATGTAAAATGTCAGTAATTGCAATAATCTGTGTAACATACAGTTATGAATCCCAGTAGCTGGGGACTTAGTACATCCTAGGCAAATGCCACATCCAAAAAGCAGAAGAAAGAGGTGCCAGACATAGAAAGTTCCTCTCTGACATATGGACACTTCCAGTGAATCAACATATCCACATCGCTGCCAAGATAATCCTTCAGTTCAGCTGTTGGTTTGAAATCAGTTCCTGTGGCTCCAAGGGGATAATTTAGCCCTAAACATTTGGATAGTAACTGAAGATGATCCCTAGTTTTTGATTATTTTGCTCACTTTTTTTCCCATACTGCTGGCAGTGAGGATGCTCCTTGGAGGGGCCACACTTTGAAGATAATGAAGATTCTCTTTCTCTCCCCAGGAGACACTGTGTGGCAGCTTTATGAGCCAAATCTTCAGCTGGAGTAATTTAGCATATCTCCACTAGTTTGAATGGGTCACACCAGCTGAGGATCTCATCCTCAGCTTCTAAGTCATAAGGATCCATAAATAGGCCAAAGATTTTTGGGGAGAGGGATGGAAAATATGCACTGGGAGGACACAACCGCACCCAGTCACCCACCCACTGAATTTCCATTTTAGATCCATAACTCCATCAATAGATTGTAGTCCTTTGACATAGGCTTTTTGGCTGAAAGATCAGGAGGTGATGTTTAGGTATTGTTTACACCTTGTCCACAGGAAAAATATACAATACACTTCTCTCTAATTGTTTTCTTGCTTTTTACTGGTTTGCAATTTCCCATGTCAGCCATATCTTTTCTGGTGCTGTTGAATTTCACATCACCATTGTTAAGACTAAATTGCGCCATCACATCCACACTGCATATGCCCAGAGGAGCTGACAGGACCTTCAGTTTTCTGCCATCCCCTGGAAGGCCCAGACCACCAAAATCTCCCCTTCTTCCATGATGGTAGGTCCCTCCAAAAGGCATGCTTTGGCCCCAGTAGCTAGAGTTAGCAAAAAGTATACAATCCTTTCCATGCTACTGTCTGAAATAGATCAGTTTGGAGCTAGTTTATAGAACATTACTGCTGCCTTTATGTGGGATAATGTACACGCCTGAGTCTCCTGAGAAATGTAGCCAACAGACAGCTGTTTAGCTACACATGCTTTTTATCTAGTTTTCAGCTCAATCAGAAATCCTTATATCATACCTAGCAATCAGACAAAGCATATGGAATTGTGCCATTTCCCAGAAGTCTTTGGATAAATAAACCAGTAAACGGATTACACTCATCCAAATATACAATATGTAGGTTCATTTAATAAGGAACCCAAGTCTAATCCAATTTAACCATTTCAGAACATGTTGTGCAAGAGAACATAAGAAATATAATCCTTTGCACTTATACAATAGAGTAATGATGTTATATACTGTACCTCCTCACCAATGGATTTGGTTGCACAACCATTTGAAATGCAATTGAAGACATCAAAGCAGTAACATAAGCCCACACAAAATGCCAAACCACATCCAATCTGACCTCAGATACATGCTCATAACTCCCATGGAAGCTAATGGAGCTTGTGTACATATATTTAGGGGAATAATTTGGCCCTTAGATTTTAGAAGCCCTTGTAAGGTTATTAGTGGCACAACAGCAGTATCTTCAGGCATCAATAGAGATTGGGGCCCCATTATGCTAGTCCCCATACAAACACCTAGTAAGAGATCGTAAACTCATCAAGACAGAGACTATCTAAACTGAAAAAATAGGCAAAGTGTGGGAGGAGACACACAGGCATGGAGAAGTGACTCACTCAAGGTCACACATCTGCAAGGTGAAAGAGTTGGGAACAGAACTCCAGCTTCTCAACTCCTAGGCCAGTGTCTCCCTGTTCAGTAGAAAACATTACTTCCCCCCAAAAAGAATTTCTTTACATTAGAGGAAGAGCTCATAAGGAATTTACTTCTTCTCATTGCCGACTCAAGAGAAGCGGAGTGCACTGATTTCCTGCTGTAGGGCTTTTCTTCATGTTCAGCACTACAGCTGCATGCTGCAGCCCTTTAGTGAAGACGCTACTATGCTGACAGGAAAGCTTCATCTCAGAGACTGTAGCTATGTCGTAGGAGAAGGTCTGTCACTGACATAATGCTTTCTACATGGGGGATTAGGTCAGTATAACTACATCACTAAGGGGGTGTGGATTTTTCACACCCCTGAGAGAGATATTTATGCCAATATAGGTCATAGGACAGACCTGGTTTTAGTAATTCGAAAGGCAAGGAACTTAATAAATTATAGGAAAGCTTAGAATGTATGGAAATACAGAAAAATATGCAGACAGACTTCAAAACTCCAGAGTTTAGAAATCTGGATTAGTGTGAGCACTGCTGTCACTTGTCAGGGGCAAGAATTCTATGAATGTTTATTTCCGTGGCTACGAATTGTTCTTTTCTTCACTATTTCAAACTCACTCACAAGTTACTTTCATTTTTCCTTTTCATAACAGCACCTGTTATAAAGACCAATCTTTTCCATTTGACAATTGATTTGGTGCTTGGCACTGTTGCAGATTTATTGTTTATAATGTGCAAGCAACCAAAGCAAATGATGAAGTCTATTCAAGGATGTAGAACAGTTGTAAGATGCTAGTTTTCACCTTTATACTTGATCAGTTTAACTTTCACCTTTCTTGCTATTTTGTTTGTCCCATTAAATTCACAGTTTTCTTTCTGTGAATGCCTCTGTATTATTGCAAGACAATCATCTTGCTTGGTATTTTTGTCTCAATGTACTGCTTTTTCTTTTATTCACTTCATGAGGTCCTTCAGAAGACCTCTGTCTATGTAATCAGATGTTTAGTGATGCCATCGTTTTATCTGTTGTCTTCCTTCTTCATTATGGGAAGTAAACTATCTTTGCTGCCGTTATGAAATATTCCACCCCTCCCAAATTCTAACTATCGCTATGCCTGGAGAAAGACCAAAGGCTGTCCACATAAATGATTATGGCATGTTTAGTTTAGAGAAAATAAGATGGACAGGGGACATAACAGTATTCAAATATGTAAAATATTGTTCTAAAAAGGATGGTGATAAATTGTTCTCCACATTCACCAAGGGTAGAAGAAGTAGTAAACTGCTTAATCTACAGCAAGGAAAATTCTGGTTAGATATTAGGAAAAGCTTTCTAAGGATAGTTAGTACTTCAACAGGCTACCCAGTGAGGTTGTGTAGTTCCTATCATCAGAGGTTTGTCAGATGGGGTTAGGCAAATTTCTGTCAGGAATGGTCTAGATATATTTAATCCTGCCTCAGCACAGGACTCAGCTGATGAGTCCTCTCAAGGTCCTGTAATTACATAATTAGGTCCAAATTTTGTTAACTAAGGTACTGGTGCTGACATTGACTTTAATCAAACTCCAGAGAGGCATAAGAGTCCACATTGTGCATCTGTCCATAGAACCAGGTCCTCAATATGAAAACTCAATTATGGGTCTGGTCTAACTTCCATTGAAGTCAGAGAGTCTTTTGATTGACTATAATGGAATTAGGATCAGGCTCCATGTTTGCTAGTCACTGTAGAAAAACATAATTGAAAAACAGCGTTTTCATTTATTAATTTTTACAATGTCTATTGATTTTCAAAACTGTACATAATAAAAAATGAACAAGTTAATTTGGAAACAAAAAAGGTCTGAATTATTACACTTCACTCATTTTATGACACCTTCCTAGCAAAATATAGACTTTGCACGTGTCTTTTCCTTTAGCTAAGAGACATTTTTTCATACCACATGACAGTCTTCAGTTTTGCCATTAATCTTATAAGATGTTCATATGAAGAAAATTTCTGCCATATCAATTTACCAATCTTTTCAAGAGTTTCAGGTTTTTTGACCTTTTAAGGAACAATTTCTTTACACAATTAAGAGCAATTTTAATTCATTTTAATAGGCTTTCTAAAACCTATGTAGAAATATCATGTAGCAAGTCTAATTCTAACTCAACTGGTGATATATGATTCCATAATATTTCTATAACACAATATTTGATTCAACTTTAGGACACAGCAAAATAAATATCACACTGACATTTTTGTTCTCTCTCATATTCATTCTTTTATTTCCCTCACTCTTTAATTTTTGCTATTTTCCTTCCGTTCCATTTGTCTCCCCCAACTTCTGTCATGATCGCTTTCTTCCTTTTTGCTGTACTACAATTATTACCCATAGATGGTAAAATAACTACCATGAGTGATGGTAAAATCACTCATAATAGTGAGTGTCCTGTGACTGAGTAATTATCAACCTTAACAAAGTTTTGTAAAGGTTAGCAACTGGGAGACTTGAAAGTTGTATGACCAGATCTGGGGCTTGATCCAAAGTGACTGAAGTCAATGGAAAGGCTCTCATTGATTTCCAAAGAGCTTTGGATCAGACCCTACAATAGCTAACTCCCCTCCCACTGACATTTTGTGAGCTACAGATTATCCCCATTAGGTTTTTAAAATAACATTTTCAGTGCCTCTTCCATTTAGGAATGACTCAATTTATGAGTGACTCATGCTATCAAATTATGAGTGACTGTTTACTTCAGGAAACAAGCTTTTTTCTTTCTTTGGCTAAAAGATGACAATTTATAATATTTGTTCTAAGGGGCAGTTTCTTATTACTTCAGCATTCGATTCTCTAAGAAAAATTATTTGCCAGTCCCTTGTTCCAGTAAATAAATGGAAAGTATCTCCTCCCTCTGATTCTCCCTTCCCCCCACATGACTAGAACATTGGCAGACAAGAATTATTTTAAATTAGTCCAGGAACTTTAACAGTTTGCGATTAGTAAATTGCTTATTTTTAAAAAGATGATAATTTTTAACTATTACAATTTACAGCTCTTTGAAATTAACATGAAAATTACCCTATTATCCCGAAACAATCAAACCCTTAGAGCATCTGTTCACAGTGATATCTGGTCCACTTCCCTGGTACACAAACTCACTAGTTCTGAATAGGTCTGCCTAGATGGAACCTAGCTCCCTGAATAGGAGATGGAACACTTCTTAGCTCAGGGAACACTGAGTTATTTGTTGATGGCTTAGCCAGTTTGCTCTTGGGTTCAGTTTCTATGATGTAGGGAATGGCATTCCATCCATGAATGGATCTCAGGCCCGGATCCACAAAGGGATTTAGGCATTGCCACGCTCAGTGTTGCAGTGCCTAACTTTAGGAAAAGTCACCAGCATCCACAAAGTCTGAGTTAGAAGTACAGGCTCTCTATACAGATCATAGGGAGAGAGAGGCGCCTAAGAATGGGATCCACAAAAACCAGCATGCTAGGTGGTGATGGGTTGTCTAACCTATCCAATAGTAGATGACAACAAAAGGTGTGTGTCCTAACCTCCCTCCCCCAACCTTTTTGGGATTTAGGTGCCCAAATCTGGGCTGGACAAAGGTGACTATCTCTGCTTGGAATCCACAGCCATGAACCCTCTCCTGGAGTTAGGCACCTAAGTGGCAGCTTTACTTTTTGTCAAGTGGTTAGAGTACTCACCTGAGATGTGGGATACCCAAGTTCAATTCCTTTCTCTGCTTGATGAGGAGAAAAATATTTGAACACAAATCTTCCACCTTTTGGGAGCATGCTGTAACCACTAGGCTATGATATAGCCTGATGATGTTTTCTTTCAATCCCTACTGTTGAAGCTTTTCCACTTTGGATAAATATTTAAATAGTCACTACACCAGAAAAAGAGACTGACTCTGAAACCTAGTAGATAGGGCACTCCCTGAGAAGGTGTAAGACCCAGAGTCCAGCCTTCTTGCTCCAATCACCCTTTCATCATTTATCCACAGTGGAACAGCTTGAACAGGAGAGATTGAGAGAGACTCACATCAGAATTTCCCAGAGCCCATCCCACATAGATGTAGTTGGAACTATAGAAAGGGGCCTTATACTGGTATAACTTCTTCACCTTCCTGTATAGGAATAGTTGTACTAATACAAAAACCACCTTCATACTGATATAATTGCATCCACACTGAGGAAGTTAGACTGCTTTCACTACACCCAAAACTTCTGTGTTTAGACAAGTTCTAATCTGACAGTGGGATCTTAGGCGTTTTGAGACTCATCAGTGGTAGTGCTGTTTTAACTATACCATTTCTTCATTGAAAAAAGAGCATGTTACAACCTGGTTGCTTGCAACTACATGTTGTCCTAGGTTACTGGGACAATGAAATGTTTTCAGTAAAGAACCTCTTCTATGTGAAAAATCAGTGAGGCCAAAAGTACACAGGAAGCATGAAAAATTAAGTGAGTCATCACAGTGCCACTACTTGTACAACAGCAACTACTGCTCCCTGGAAATATAGTTATCAGTGCTAAATACATCAATAAAATGTAAGAGCCAGAGTGACAACACAGCTATTTTGGATGGATCAGAGTAGAAACAACACTTTAAAAAATGAAGCAGAATCAAAAAAGGGAGAGAAAAAAATCTGAGTGGATGATTGAATGAATTATAAACAGATGCAATAGCTGCTAATAGAAAAAGCCAACTACACTCTGCAAACCATTTAGTAATTATTACAAATCAGATAGACCCTGAAACACTGACATCCAAGCAAAAAAGCACACAGGAGAGAAAAGATGCTATGTTGAATTGTTATGAGACACTACAAATCACAGGAAATGGATTATTAATACAAAAAGCTCTGGAGCAGGCCACCTGCAGTGGTAAACAGTACTAGTCACCATCTGCAGTAAAAATAGCCTTGCAGATGTAAAGGCCAGGCAGTATTGGGAAAGTATGGAAAACAGTACTGGGTTTATTGTGAGTGGAAGGGAGGCATTCCCAGTAATGCAAATAAAATGATGATAAATATGAAGACGGATAAAATCAGCTTTACACTCTTTATATTAATTTTGGCCTGGAAAGCTGAAAGAGAGGAACCTGAGAAACTAAATCCCCAGATAAGCTTGGGTTTATCTTTAAGCACACAAGTACTTCCATTTTAGTCAATAGCTAGACAAATTTAGACCAGAAATTAAGCATACAGTTTTAAGTGAGTCTTATTAACCATTAAAGCAAATTACCTAGGGAAGATTCCATGTCACTTGAAGCCTTTAATTCAAACATCCAAAGCTCTCTAAATGATATGGTCCTACTCAGCTGGATGTTATGGGTCTGACACAGGGATTATTAGGTGAAATGGTCTTTTCTGGCATTAAAATCTACAACTCTAAAGCAGGGGCTAGATGGAATATTTTTAGGTAATTTATATAAAGACTAACATGGTCACCTGACTATGAATGTAAACTATGTTATTACTAAAACATGAACAAGCCACATTTCTCTTTGGAAAAAAATCCTTAAAGTAGAGAAATGAATTTTAAAAAAACACATTGTTTCACTGATGTATCTGGCACCCAGAGCAAATGACATCTGCAGTGTTCCTCCATGTGTAGCACACACATCATGAGGTTTCATTACAATTTCAACGCAATGGCGGGACATCTGATTAACATAGCCACAAGTCTGATGCCACAGTAAGAACCAGCAATGAAGCAGCTGAGAAAACAAAAGTAGGGCCCAAAGCCCTCACTCAGGTGGCGAAACAATGGAGCGTGGGGGAAAGAGGAATGCTGCCAGCTGTACAGAGGGTCTCAGGAGCCATCCTGCTAGCAAAGAGCAGAGTATCTGACGGAAGCCAGGCATATGATATGTTCTGCCACGTACACTTTCACTCCTCTAACAGGAGGCTGTTTGCACCTTTAGTTCAAGTTGCTGACTGTAGCATATATGCTGGGATCATAGGATCTAAACACATTCAAGCCAGCAAACCATGCCCTGGGAAGCTATGATTTACTGATAGTTGCATAACCAATATCCATCCACTCAAGGACCTACATCTCCACAAGGCTACATCAATGTATTCAACCTGTGAAATGAGTGTAAGAGACCAGAGAACCAGGCTCCTACAACTCAGTTAATAGCTAGGAGGGCATCTGGTCCAGTTTCTGCTTGGCACAGCACACTAGGGTGACTTTCAAGGAGCTCCGTGGTTCTGACCCAGCGCTCACCTTGGCACATGTTGGACCAGTTTGTGGACTGCTCTAACTTGCACTAGCTGGCTATAGTCTCCTCTGCCAGCAAGGGATAGATAGCCAGAGGGCAGCTTGTTCTTGCTTACCACCCACTTCCTCCAGTGTGTTGGGGTTGCAGGAAGGGAGGTGTGGACTGGCTACATGTGTCTCTGCATGTTGGTGACTCCCTGTGCTAGGGGAATTCTCAACAAGAAATTTGTGGGTAGTTTCCATCCCTACAGTACATCTTGAGTGGTGCAAAGGGAGCCAGACAGGTCAGAAAATCTGTCTCCTAGTCATTAAGTAAATGTAGAGCTCAGGAAAGGTGCTAGCTTGACAGCCCAAGAGACTGATGTTCTTTATTTACCTAAAGAAGAACAGCAGGGGCACTGGCTACAGCAATCATCCCCATTCTTGGCCGGGAAGAAAACATAGTTACTTACCAGTAACTGTTGTTCTTCGAGATGTGTTGCTCATATCCATTCCACTTAGGTGTGCGCGCCCTCGTGCACGGCCAATCGGAGAACTTTTACTAGCAGCCCCTGCAGGGGCCGGTCCAGCGACCCCGTAGTGTCGCCGCCCTGCGGCGGCTCAACGGTCGCTGCCGGCCCCTCCCTCTTCAGTCCCTTCTTTCTGCCGACTCCGACAGCGGGGACGGAGGGTGGGTGTGGAATGGATATGAGCAACACATCTCGAAGAACAACAGTTACTGGTAAGTAACTATGTTTTCTCCTTCGAGTGGTTGCTCATATGCATTCCACTTAGGTGAATAACAAGCCTTACCTGGAGGCGGGTAGGAGTCATCGACGGGCTGTCCCCAGCACTGCCCTGCCCACGCGGGCATCGTCCCTGGCCTGCTGGACGATAGCGTAGTGCATGGCAAAGGTGTGTATGGATGACCAGGTGGCAGCCTTGCAGATGTCTTCCAGGGGAACCCTCTCCAGGAAGGCCGCCGACGCGGCCTGGGCCCTTGTCGAGTGCGCTGTCACCGGTCCGGGGAGCTGGACACCCGCACTCTCGTAGCACAGCCGGATACAGGCGGTGATCCACTTGGCGATGCCCTGTGATGACACTGGGGAGCCTCTCATTCTCTCTGCCACCGCGACGAAGAGTTGGGTGGTCTTGCGGAGCGGCTTGGTTCTATCGAGGTAGAACGCCAGAGCCCTCCTCACGTCGAGGGTGTGTAGCCTCCTTTCGTCCTCGGACCCGTGCGGTTTTGGAAAAAACATAGGGAGGAAAATATCTTGGTTACAATGAAACCTGGAGACTACTTTAGGTAGAAAAGCTGGGTGGGGCCTAAGCTGCACCTTATCCCGGAAGAACACCGTATAGGGGCGTTCTGAGGTCAGGGCCCTCAACTCGGACACCCTCCTGGCTGAGGTGATGGCCACAAGGAAGGCTACTTTCCAAGACAAGACCCGTAGGGGGCAAGTGGCCAAGGGCTCAAAGGGGGGCCCCGTCAGTCTGTCAAGGACTAGGTTCAGGTCCCAGGGAGGCACCGGGTCACGGACCTGCGGGTACAGCCTCTCGATTCCCCTGAGGAACCTCACCGACATGGGGTGAGAGAAAAGAGACCTCCCCTCCACCGGCTGGTGGAACGCCGAAATGGCTGCCAAGTGGACCCTTAGGGAAGCCAGCGCCAACCCTTGTTGTTTGAGCTGCAGCAGGTAGTCCAGGACCGCCTGCACGGAAGACGTACCGGGGGTTATGCCCCGCGATTCCGACCAGCAGGTGAACCTCCTCCACTTGGCCTTGTATGCACTCTGGGTGGAGGGCCTCCTGCTTCCCAGTAGCACACGCTGGACCTGCTCCGAGCAGGTTCTCTCCTCCTCCGTTAGCCAGAGAGCCTCCAGGCCGTCAAGTGTAGGGATTCCAGGTTGGGGTGCAGTAGCCGACCGTTGTCCTGAGAGAGAAGGTCCGGTCTCTTCGGTAGCTCGATCGGGGGAGCAACCGATAGGTCCTGGAGCAGGCAAAACCAATACTGTCTCGGCCACGATGGGGCGATCAGGATGATGTCCGCTCCGTCCCTCTTGATTTTCAAGAGGACCCTGGGCAGGAGCGGGAGGGGGGGAAACGCATACAGGAGGCCCCCCGTCCAGTCGATCAGGAACGCGTTGGAGACGGACCCCGGCTCGCGACCCCTGAGCGAGCAGAACCTGGGGCACTTCGCGTTCCAGGCTGATGCGAACAGATCCAGGCGGGGAACACCCCACTCGTGGAAGATCATGTCGACCACCTCCGGGTGAAGAGACCAGTCGTGTTGGGGGAGAAACGACCTGCTGAGGCAATCTGCCTCGTCGTTCCTGACCCCTGGGAGGTGAGAGGCGGTTAAACAGAAGTTGCGTTTCACTGCTAGGTCCCAAAGTCAAAGCGCCTCTTGACACAGTAGTGAGGAGTGCGCGCCCCCCTGTTTGTTGATATAGTACATCGCAGTGGTATTGTCTGTCAACACCTGAACCATTTTCCCGAATAAAGCATGGCGAAACACTTTGCAAGCCAGTCTTACTGCCCTTAGTTCCTTTACATTGATATGTAGGGCAGTTTCCCTCCGGGACCAGAGGCCCTGAGTGGTCAGACCACCAGTGATATGGGCTCCCCATCCCCGGTCTGAAGCGTCCGTGATCAGGGTGACCGAGGGGGTGGGGGCCTTGAAGGGAATTCCCTTCAACACGATTCTGGGGTCCATCCACCAGTTCAACGAACCCAGAACCGCAGGGGGGACTGTTACCACCCTGTTCAGGGCATGCCTGTTGGGCATGTAGACTTTCTTTAACCAGCTCTGGAGGGGCCTGAGCCTGAGGCGGGCCAGCTCCACTACATAGGTGCAGGAGGCCATGTGGCCTAGCAGCCGTAGGCACTGCCTGGCTGTTGTCGTGGGGCACCCTTGGAGCTGCGATATTATCGCTGACATGGCCTCGAACCTCGAGCGTGGGAGGGAGGCTTTTGCTCGTATCGAGTCCAGGCGGGCCCCTATGAACTCTATGACCTGTACCGGGTGTAGAGTTGACTTCTGCTCGTTTATGAGCAGTCCCAGGGTATGGCAGGTAGTTTGGGCGAGAGAGACCGCCTCGCGTACCTGCGACTTGGTCTTGCCCTTTATTAGCCAATCGTCCAGGTATGGGAAGATCTGGACTCCCTTGCGCCTCAGGGAGGCTGCCACCACTGCCATGCACTTTGTGAACACCCTGGGGGATGAGGCCAGGCCAAAGGGAAGGACCGTGAACTGGTAGTGGCCACCAGCTACCGTAAACCTTAGGAATTTTCTGTGGGCTGGAAGGATGGAGACGTGGAAGTACGCATCCTTCAGATCTAGGGCGGCGAACCAATCCCCTGGGTTCAATATTGGGATGATGGATGCAAGGGAGACCATGCGGAATTTTCGCTTTTCTATGCACCTGTTGAATCTGCGCAGGTCTAGTATAGGTCTGAGGCCTCCTTTTGCCTTGGGGACAAGGAAATACCTGGAGTAGAATCCCCTCCCCACCTCGAGTGGTGGAACCACTTCTATCGCGCCTTTGAGAAGTAGGGTGAGAACCTCCTGACGGAGTACATGCTTGTGAGAGGGGTCCCTGAAAAGGGACGGGGGGGGAGTGGGGGGGTAGTCTGTAGTTGGAGGGCATAGCCCCAGCGAATGGTGCTGAGGACCCATTGGTCCGATGTAATCTCCCGCCACAGGCTGAGGTACGGTCTTAGCCTGTCCCGGAAAGGCGGGGGGTGGCCCAAGGAACAGGGAAGGGAACCACCCTTGGACACAATGTCAAAATTGTCTTTTGCCCTTAGGTCCCCTGGAGGGGCCTTTGAAGGAGGACGAGGGGGTCGCGGTTTGGTCGCGCCGCCCTGCGCCCCTGTTTCTGTCCCTAACCCTGGAGGGGGGGTAGGGTCTAGGCTGCGGCCTAGCCTGCTGCTGTTGCCGCTGGGGGATTTGGTGTGGCTGCTGGCGCGTCTGCAGCCTTGCCGCCTGGGGTGTGTAAAGGCCCAAGGAGCGTAGCGTGGTCCTTGAGTCCTTTATGGCGTGCAGCTTCTCATCCGTCTTTTCTGAGAAGAGGGCAGCTTTAGTGAATGGCAGGTCTTGTATGGAGTGCTGCACCTCTTGAGACAGTTCAGTCGACTGCAGCCAGGCTGCCCGCCGCATAGCGACAGCGGAGGCCATAGCCCTGCTGGCAGTGTCTGCAGCGTCAGAGGCAGTTTGTAAGGCTGCACTGGCCACTGTCACCCCTTCCTCTAAGACCATGGCAAAATCGGCAGCCTGGTCAGGCGGCAGGGACTCTGAGAACCTTTTCAGGGAGTCCCATAGATTCAGATTATATTTGCCCAGGAGAGCCTGATGGTTGGCTATCCTGAGCTGGAGCGCCCCTGTGGAGTAGACCTTCCTGCCGTAGAGGTCTAGTCTCCTACCTTCCTTGTTTTTTGGGGTGGCGCTCTGTGCACCCTGCCTGTCCTTTTGGTTGGCAGCCTCTACCACTAGGGTGCCAGCGGCAGGGTGCGCGTATAAGTATTCGTGCCCCTCGGCTGGCACATAATACTTCTTCTCGGCGCCCTTAGACGTGGGGGCGACCGAGGCAGGGGTCTGCCATACGGCATCGGCCAGGCGTAGGACCCTGTCGTGGAGAGGGAGGGCAACTCTAGAAGGGCCTTGGGTGCCCACCCGGCCGAAGAGGGGATCCACCTCCTCCTCCAGAACCTTGACCTGTAAGTCCAGGTTCGAGGCCACCCGTTTCAGGAGTTCCTGGTGGGCCTTAAAATCAATGAGTGGGGCCCCTTGGTCCCTTGTGACCGCCTTGTCTGGGGATGAGGAGTACGAGGGGTGGGGTGGTCCTGAGGAAGGGCCCTCCTCAGGGTCCTCCTCTTGTGAGGAGAGGGATTGGTCACCTTCATGCACAGAGGGTGCCTGTATGGAGTGGGTGACCGAGGCAGGGGCCGGCATAGTTCCCTGCCCCATCTGAGCTGCCCATTGGGCCCACATTGGCCACTGCCAGGGTCCTTGGGGCCAGGTCAGAGGCGGCACCGGTGCCGAGGGCAATTCCGGCGCTGCTGTCGGCGGTGCCGGTACCATGGGGAGAGGTACCTGCGGCACCGGGGTCTGCGGTGCCGGGTGCGGCACCGAGGTCTGCGGTGCCGGGGGCGGCGGTGCCGGTTGTTGCGGTGCCGGTGAGGGTTCTCGCTCCTGGCGGCGGGTCCGGGATCCCGAGCCAGGGGTGCGGGGGAGGCGACGGCGGTGCCGAGAGAAGGTGCTCCGCGACTCGGAGCGATGACGCCTGCCTCGCCTGCGGGACGACGCCGAGGATGAGGATGATGATCTGCGCCGGGAGGATCTCCGTCGTCTTTTCCTCGGTGCCGGAGAGTGGTGACGAGAGCCCCGGCTCGGTGCCGGGCTCGAACTGGAACTTGAGCTGAAGCGGCGGCGGGAGCGTTGATGTGGGCCTTCCGGCGATGAAGGGGAAGAGTCTCTGGGCTCAGGCCTTCGGTGCCGGGTGATGGCTAAGATGGGCGGCTGGACGCTCGGTGCCGATGCCGCCCATCCTTCGGGGACGCCCGGTGCGGGTTTGCCCCGGGAAGCAGACTCTGGGGCCCTCATGCGAGAGGGCGCCGGAGGCGTGGGCAAGGTCATCAGGACTCGTGCCGCCTCGTAAGCCTCCGGTGTCGACGGAGTCTGCAAGGCAGGTCCCTCGCTCACGCGAGTCGGAGAGACCTCCTTGGCTGGAGCCGGGCCCGGTGCTGGGGTTGGGGGCCGGTCCAGGGAGCGCACCTCTATGCTCGACCCCGGCCGCTCCTGCGGTGCAGGGGAGCTCTCCACAGGCGAGTGCCGCTTCTTCTTCTTTTTCTTCGGCACCGTGGCCCCCGGTGCCGGAGGTGCACTCCGCACCGAGGATACACTCGGTGCCGAGGTGGACCGCGTGGGCTCGGACGCCGGACTAAGCGCGGTCTCCATGAGGAATGCCTTCAGCCTCACCTCTCGGTCCTTTTGTGTCTGAGGCTTGAAGGACTTACAGATTTTACATCGGTCTCGCCGATGTTCTTCCCCCAGACACCGCAAGCAACTGTCGTGGGGGTCGCTAGCTGGGAAAGCCTTCCCGCAGCTAGCGCATGGCTTGAAGCCCGACGCGCCGGGCATGGCTGCGGGCGTCTGAGCCCGCAGGCTCCCTAACTAACTATAAAAACCCTTTCTAACTGTAAAACTAACTTAGTTCGAGGCGAACTACTAACTAAATACTCACTTTTTAAGGCGAAACAACAAACTGAGAAGAGCAGGGGTTAGTTCTCGACCGACCGTCACGGGCGGAAAGAAGAGACTGAAGAGGGAGGGGCCAGCAGCGACCGTTGAGCCGCCGCAGGGCGGCGACACTACGGGGTCGCTGGACCGGCCCCTGCAGGGGCTGCTAGTAAAAGTTCTCCGATTGGCCGTGCACGAGGGCGCGCACACCTAAGTGGAATGCATATGAGCAACCACTCGAAGGAGAACTCTTCTTGCTATGATACTTGACCTCACTTTGGAGAGAACACCAATGAATATGGTGAGTTTTGCAATGTTTCACTGGGACCTAGACTGACCTAAAAGCTGCACACTAGAGATTAGTGTGAGAACATCATTCCTTTCACCTAGGCCATTAAACAACCACTGGTGGGCAGCAACTTTCAGTCAATAGCAACCTAAGTGATCTGAATGCAATGCACCAATGTACAGCTGAGACCAAAAGGCACTTTATCCCATTACCAATTTGATGTGCCATCTGTGCACTAAGCACCCTGTACCTAGTTTTGTTAAAGTACAAAGCTCACATACACAAGGATGTTGATAAATAACCATGCTTCACGTAAGCCCTTCCTTGTGTTCATTCTCTTGGACAGCAGCATAATACAGGACTTCTCCATTTAAAAAACAACAACAACAGGAAACTGCATAATGTATTACGCAAATTACAACTGATCACATCTTTATGAGGACTGAACACCCATTGCTGCAATTAAGTAGCCTCCCAGGTGTAGTTTGAGAATAAAGCCTTGAAGACAAACCTAAGCTACTTTACCAAATACCATGGGATTGGAATAAAGTCCTGTACTCTAGTTTTGTCTTGGTATGTACATGAAAGACACAGAAGTCCCAAGGTCAATTTAATTAATAGAAAAAGATTTCAGAAATATAACAGTATTGTGTGAATTCTAGTAAGTGGGGAGAGATACCTATTATGTTCTGTATTCTGGTGCTACCCCCTACCTTATTTATTTGAATAATACATTTACTAACCTTTTGTCCCCCAGTACTTGAATGTCTGCCAACCATAATTCAGTAAACATCTGCTTTGTTAGCATGATATTTCCTTTCTTCTGAGGAAAGAGTTCCATTAATGGCAGATGCCATAACTTGACTAGGACTTTAGGATAACTTATTTTAAAACAAGGATTGCCAATTCCTTTTCTAATCCTAGCTAATGCTAAAGGCTGAGCAAATAAAGAGAATGCAGCTATATCTCACAAATGAGTTGATCACACAGTCTGTGACTTTCAGCATTGCTAGGATAAAGTTTCTGCTTGTGCACCATTTTTTTACTTTTATGGACAATAGCATTTAAAACAAATATTATAGGATAAAGGATTTTGACAACTGACATACATTTACCATGATGCTTTCCATACAGGACTATCAGAGCCTATTCTTAGAACAAAGTCAGAGAAATATGCAATCATTTTTGCAAGGCTGTGGAGTTAGAAATTTAATAAAACCAGGTTTTTTTTTAAATGTTGGTTTCAATTACTGATATTTTAATTAAAAATTACCTCTCCCTTTAAAAGATTCAAAGTTTTCAAAAGAAAACCATATTTTATTAAGAAATGGCTTATATTAAGTCTTTCTTTGTATCTTTAAAATACATAAAAGAACAAAAGTATCCAGTAACCTTCTGAAATCATTAGCAAAGGAGTAACAGAAGCAGAGTGTGAAAATGTTGTGTGGTCTGTCTCCAACAGACTTGAGCTGCGAAAGAAGAGGAACTAAATGATCTATTCACACTGAGTACAGCAAGAGTCTCAAAACAAATCTGAGTTTGTCACACTGGAACAGTGATTTTTTGGTTTGAGTTTGTCCTTTGACCTTATTTGTTGAATAATTTCTGGTCTGTAGCTCACTCCCAGGCAATCCATTGAAAGTATTCGATATTCTACAGGCTTGGTATGCACGTGGAGTTATGAAAGCAGACTAAGTTAAACTGGAGCAGGACACTGTACATGGTTCCACTCACTGCTGTGCTGCTCCCAGCATCAGATCATGATACTGCAGGAGTCTTCATCTCCGGCACTTCACTGACCATTTCTTTGGCTCTGCAATGGACTGTCTCTGATTTCATCTTCCACACCAGTACTCTAATCAGTACTTTCACTTCCAGTTCTCTCCCCTTCCAGGGTAACAAAAGTCAACTAAAGAACCCACATCAACATCTAAATAGAAGATCCTTCTGTCCCCTCAGCTTATATTAAAATCCCCTGCTCTTCACCCCTACTCCCAGGCCCTACAGAGTGTCCTGTTGTTTCTTTGTCTGAGCACTGCCTCCCAGTGCTTTCTTCCCCAGAGCTCCTTCTTCCTAACTTGTTTCCTCACTGCCTCCCCTCTCCTGGGACTCTGGTAGCTCCCACTCAGGGACCTCCCTGGTTCTCACAAGCCATACTGTCAGGCCTCTCACAGGGGCCTAACCTGCTTTCTGTGGTCCTCTCCAATCTGCTTTAAAAAGGCCTGTCCCAGACAGAGAGAGAACGAGAGAACTCTCCTTGCTCCTCTCTCCTGGGTGTCCTCCCTGAGTTCTCTTCCATCCCTATAGTCCCGCCCTGACCCTTTCACAGCTGCGATCACTAGCTGTAATTAAGTCACTCCATCAGGATCAGCTGGGGATAACTCCTATGTCACAGCCCAGGCTGAGCCGGATTTCCTTTAAAAGACCAGCCAGCCTGTGACAGGTGCTCTTATTCTGGAATAAGAGCATCTGCACATGGAGTTATTCAGGATTAGCTATTGTACTTTATATTCACATTCTACTGTACTTTAATCTGAATTAACTTTTAGGTAGAGACAAGCCCAAAGAAATACCTGCTTGGACGGGACACAATTTTTCAGGGTATGTCTCTGTTCCCTGGCTACATGAGTATAACTCTTAGAATTAGGTTTCCAGTACAAATATTAGCAATTATCAATTTAAAATTTGCTTTCTGGGCATCTCCTGCAGGATTGACCTACCACTCACTGTTGCAAGCCAGCATTTCTGCCACTGAGCTCATTCAATTGGATATTCAGAGAAGTAAACACAAGGTTGCAAACAATCCAAGTCATTTGTTCAGAAATTTGAATAAACATTCATGGATTTGGGTTTTGATTTTTCTCCCCTCCAGTATTCAAACACATCTATGTCAGCCAGTAACGGATTCTATTAATTGTAAGGACCAACACTATGAAATAATCTTACTGATTAACCAAAAGCCATTGCAACAAAGACTGAATTCCAATCCCACTGAAGGCAGTGGCAAAATTCCCTATTCAATTTAAATGGACCAGGATTTAGCCTTAAGCGCTGCACCAATATTTGGTCATACTGTCAGTACAAGAATAAATTTAACTCATGCAAGAAGAGTTCTGACCCCACTGGACAGTACTCATAATAGCTGCAAGTTCATCAGCTTACAATAAATGTATGAGAAAGAAACTCAGTATTAGTTGTAGAAAGCCTGAACCTTATCCTAGTTGAATTGTTCTTTTAAGAAAAAGTTGAGTTTACAGTGGCAGCAATTTGTTTAGACAAAAATACTTATATCCCCAAATAACCCTCCAGACCACCAGTGGTTTGATGGTACCATAAAGGACAAACTCAAAAGCTTTCTTTCCTCTTTTGGCAAGTTACTTCATGAACCAAACCATCTTGCTTTTGAATAGTTTTTTTCCCTTGACCCCTGTGCAATAGCAGTTTAAGGAAAATCACCATTCAGGCAGCTGGATGCATGCCAGGAAACTACACCTAAGGGCCTCAAGAGATGAAATATACAATAAGCTGTTCCCAAAGCACTTAATGCTTGGAGCAGTTCACATTAATTAAATACATGCAACACAGGACTGCTGGCCTACACCAGGAAGGGACTAAGTACTGGAACAGAAGAGGGTTCTTTATCTTGAGAATAAACTTGTCTCTAAACATTTCTAAAGTACTTATCACCATAGCAACTCGGTATCTATCAGATTTCTTTAGCTCACTCTAAGTGGAAAAAAAATGACATTTTTCTGAAACACCAGAGTTAGAAATGTGGAAACTAAGGAACCCTCTACCATTACTGAACTCAAGGGAGTTGAGGATTCTCAGTAGAGTGGATTGAAAAAAAAAAAACCTATACATTTTAGATGAAAATTTGACAAAAAATATTTAAATAAAAAATTATATTATTGATGAAAGATGTAAATAACCCCTCAGAAATCTTGCCCAACTCTAACGTTAAGGAACCCAAAGGAAAGGGCCCAGAATGCTCACCACTGTTTCAATCACAGAAGATTTGTGGAACTCCTCGACTAATTCAGATAAGCATGCTCGGCCATTCTCTGTCAATGTCATAAAAAGAACAGAATCAAAGGATAATCTGGTATCTTGCCTGATATATCACAAAAAATCAGCTGCAAGATGTAAGTGTATGGGGGCCAACCACTAACTTGCATTTAACCTTGCTGTTCATGGGCTCAACCAAATGTTTTGCTTCACTCTATAACTATCTTCTTTACAGATCAGTTCAACTCTGCAAAGTGCCTTAGTAATAATGGCATCAGGTTCCAAGTTACCTGTATTTCAGTGATTCCAAGTAAAATTTGCTCAGTTTACTAGTAAAAGGTTTTGTTTTTTTTAACCCCCTTCAATTGCTAAATTTACATATTCACTCTTGAATTAGACAGTTAAGATATTTCTCTCTCATACCATCTGTAAAATCCTGTAGGGCACATTACACTTTCAGTGGCACCTGCATAATCCGTCTCCAAATTATGCCATAAATTACACCATTATAATAAAAGTAAAAGTAGTTATGCAGCTGTAAATGAGGGGCATAGTTTGGAGACAATGGCATTACACAGGTGTTACTGGGGGCATATCCTGGGGTGCATTATCTTTCTTTATGGTGGTGATGGGTGAGAAGAAAAGAACCTGTCTTGACTGTCAAATTCTATGGTGAATTTTCAGGTCTGACAATGAGAAAAAACAACAACATTTTAACTTTCAACGTAAGCAAATGCGATATGCCAGTTAATCATTAGAGCCAATAAACACGACACTTTTACAGTCACTTTGTGATGCAGAATTGCATGTTAATGACAATAAAGGCATAGCATAGGGCATGAAAAACAAGGTAAACAGTATGTAATGTAATTTTAGCTATTAGTGGAACCAAAACAGCCTCACTCGCCTCACTGGAAGCAGAGGGCCGGGACAGGAAGTATAAAGAGAGAGCCCTACAGCTCAGTGGGGCTAGAGCTGCTGGGGGAGGACATCTCCCCACCGCCTGAGCTGCCTGCCGCCGGGGAGCCTGAGGAACTGCTGGGGCTGCCACTAGCCATCTACCCTGAGGAGAATGACGACGACCCCGGAAGCCAGGTACCCTGTGGGGAGGCGGTAGGACGCAGCCCAGGGAAAGCAGCCGATAGTCTGACTGTGCTGTGGCCTGGTGCTCGCTCAGCGTGTTTTGGATGGGACCCGGCTGGCCTAGTGCCGGAACCTTCCGCTACTATTAGGGCCCTGGGTTGGGACGCAGTGAAGTTGGGCGGGCCTGCATCTCCCTAATCCCCTCTGCCGTCCCCCCGGGTGGCACTAACCCCTTACCTGAGCCATAGACTGGTGCCTGCCCTGCTGTACCCGAGGGCCTGGGGCTAGTCTGTTTGCCTCTCGGGCGCTGAGGCGGTTCTCACTGGCCCCGCCCCACTGGGGGGGGCGGGCGCTGAGGCGGTTCTCACTGGCCCCGCCCCGCCGGGGGGGCCCGGGCGCTGAGCC
>ML677084.1:12232894-12266746 GCA_007922155.1 Mesoclemmys tuberculata
AGCCGGTTCTCACTGGCCCCGCCCCGCCGGGGGGCCCGGGCGCTGAGGCAGCTAAATTCCCCCATTTTCAAGCCTGTCTCTTCAGGTGACACAATGGATGGACAGGGAAGGGTGGCTTTGAACCATTACACAGCCAAAGATAAAAACAGCCAGCAACACTATGTTAAGGAATCTTATAAAGCTTTATTAAATAAAAAAAAGTATAAACACTCATATTTACATCCAAATTGTCAATTTTAAGCAACATCAGCATGTAAGGCACATTTGTATTTCTCCAGCACTAGTCAATAAATTATACAAAACAACACAAAGGAATATTATCAAACAATGTGGCATTTTCCAGTAATACCATATAAAACTAACTATATGCCACAAAACACATCTGTGTGTACATTCACGTCTTCCAAATATTTTCCTGTATAATTTTGCATATTTGATGTTTCACACAAGAGCTGAATATTTTATTGGCTCACATTGTAATACAATATTATGTTCTTTAACAAATCACTTGTGACTATCTTCACTGAACTTTTTGTTCTTTTTTTGACAATTCACAATTAAGGAAATTCACAGTTGCCACTCTGACAGTATTTTATATATGTAAAGAAAGCTTGATGCTGAGAGTTATAGCTGCAAAATATTACTTGCAGGATGAAAGAAAATGACCAAGATTGCAATTTTAATCATCAGAAAGAGGATTTAATATACCAAAACTGAGGTAACTTTCCCTCCTAGGATCAATATATTAAAGCTACAGCTTGAGAAACACTCTTCTCATGTTTTAAAATAAATGTGTAAAAATCTCACTGGTATGTACTTTGCTGGCAGTCTTGATTTCTGAAAAGCTCCACGTCAGCTTCTGACGTGATCTACCTCCTGGTTTAGTAAAGTACCTTCTGATTTATCTGTCAATAACGCAGTTTGTGTCATATGGGCCTGTTCCAGCCAATCAAAACTTAAAAGACCCAAACAAAAATGCAATAATGTACTATCTATGCAATATGCTGCATACTTATTTTGTTACATGTAGCTATTATACACTAAACACTCTCTTTACTGTTAGGTAAGATATTAATTATGCCAGCAGTAGGTCCTGCCTCTACATACCGTTAATACCTAGCAGTAAAAGTCAACATTTTTAGGGGGCCCATATGACTATGTGTACTGATATGTTGTACCAGAAACAAAGAGATTAAACTAACTGAAATTCATGCTTCATTTTTTATCGTAAAGCATGCCACTTAATTCACAATGCAGTAACTGGGCAGTGGTGATGCCTAGAATCTCAATTTCTACTGAGGTACTTACATTTCTAAATCAATCAATACAAATCCACTATTCTTCATATTTGTTTTAACAAATAGAAAACTAAAACCAAATAATAAAAAACTGCCTTCAATCAAAAAGGTCTGCATACTCCTTTGTAACTACTCTAGGAATCTTCATTCATAAATTATGGTTACTCTAGAAAGGCACATGGCTTTTTAGCATTCTCGGTCATTAGCACAGAAGAGTATAGTAACTATAAATATATCGCAATTGGACCTATGTGGAGCCATGTCTACAATTTTGTGTAAAGAATGAAGAAAACAGACTAATCTATTCACAGTTATCACAATATTTCTGATTTTTAAACTGGCAAATTATCAAGATAAATCACATTGTAAGGCTAAAATATAAGAACACTTATCAGTGCAGTACATTCCTGAGTCTCATGATCATAATACTGGAGCCCACAGAAAACGTTAGTCCTTTGAAACACAGAATCCTTCACATTTTTGGCTCACATTTTACCTGTTTTACTATTTCCCTTCTTCGACAGCTGTGTTAAAAAGAAAGTTAATTTCCACAGGAAGCAAATAAAAAAGCATAATACATAACCACTTTCTTCTAAGCATACCTTCTAATTGCGTGAAGCGTGTAGGAAAGCTAGCTTAGCACTAAGATAGCTAATTGTCCAGTCGTCTTTGTCAAGCATTTGAAAGTTTTTAAAGCATAGCATTTGAAAGTTTTTAAGCCTAGCTGATATTTTTTCGGAATGAAATGGTTTTGCTTCTAGTAAAGGCATTGACTTTTGTTTTCACTCAAGTATATGTCCTTGTGCAGATGAGTCCTGTAGTCTTTTTTTAATGTGAAGCATAACCAGTACTCCATAGCTTGGAGGGAGGACTGTTCTTTCTATCTGAGGATGTAGGACTGAGAGAAGTTGCAGATGAGACAGAAAAACCTACAGTTGTGGAGAAAGAGAAAATAATCACATTCAAGAAAGAGGTGTGGAGGGAGGGGAGTAAAACCAACAGCAGTTCTTAGGCTGGATGAACAACTGGGAAGGGATTCTCGGGATTCACTAAAAATAAGGCTGTCCCTTTATATTTTCAGGTACATTTTCCTCATATGAGAACAGTATTTCTTCTCACAAGCAGCATGAATTAATACAATGATAAAAATCCTGAGGCCCATACATTATTTACTTAAGTGAAATATATGATGACAACAACTAATTACCTGGATTGTTTTACCTCACTCTCAATACCCAAAAGGCATTAATATGAAGCGTGGCCCCCACTCCAGCAAAATATTTAAGCACGTGCTTAACTATAAGCAAGTAGTCACAACTGAAGTAAATTGGATTATTCATGTACTTATGTGTGTTGCTTGCTCAGGGTCCTATACTGTAATAGGCATTCAGTGACTCGTTTATAGAAGTGTGTCAAATTGATTGATCTGTTTCTTTGTGAAAGTTGATGTGATTTTTTTCAATAATTATTTTTGTGGTTTCAGACCACCTGATGTTTTGATTTTTCATAGCAGTTTAGGAAACTGAACATTTGTCATGAGCAGGTACATGGAAACTGAAATTCACAGAAAAATGTATAGGCAGGAAGAAAAAGAGTTTGAACGGTATTGCAAAAATTAAAAAGAGGATGAGTAGTTGGGAATTGCAAAACTAACCCTGCTTAGCAGGAATGAGGGGTTTGTGTGTTCTCTTCCCACCTCCACCAATGACTCACGAGGGATCTAATACCAGGACCTGCACTTTAATTGAAGACAAAGAAGTTTCCTTTTCTGTTCTATGTAAGACTATGCAGAGGATGGAAGTTTACCTCTGCAGTAAATTGGAGACCTCATAAGCTTCATTTAATAAATGAATCTCTTGAACATTGTAGACAGTACTGTAGAGATGATCACTAAGACAACTGAAATCCTGGGTAATTAATTTTGATTCCCTGCAGACCCTTGCTCAAACTTTAATAAAGGATAATGTAATGCAAAGGAGGCAGAACGAAAACGTAAGCACATTTCACTAATTATAACAATCTAAGAATTTTGAGTATTTCCGTTATGCTGGGCTTGATTTCCAATTTAAAGTTACATAGTCTCTCTGTTCATTTGTTTTTCTTTTTAAAGAAGGGAACACATTACTACTCTCCACATTTTATTTTCTTTCCCGGCAAACTGGTGCTGATGATGGTAAAGCTCCTGGGAGTCTTCACCTTGCTGGAATCTTCCATGATAAGTAATGGGCTTATCACCAATCGAGCCTGAAGCATTAACGCACCCTTTCACTTCGGGCATTCTTTTGGCTAACCTTCATTCCACTAAGGCTGCTTTAAAAATAAACAAACAAACAAACGTGTCTGTTGTGCCACAGAGGGGACTGAAATCTCCATAACAGCACGGGAAACTCCACACAAACCCAGGAATTTCCCAAAGATCATGACTAAGACAAAGTGTTAAAAGTTTCTCTCTCAATTAGGAGTGCAACTAATTGAGGGCAGAGAAGTCTGATTTTTCCTTAAGTTTCTAATCAAACCTAAGTATGTACCCAAAGTAGTAATATGATTTCTGATGTGCCTGTTACATAAAAGGCAAAGCAATATCCATATAAGGTACATACTGAACTATGGGGGTTTTGTCATTGGCTTCTAGGAGCAGGATCTGGACCTTCGTTTTCCTACGATTGCAATGAAATATTTTTTTCCAAATATTTCTTCCAAATTACCATTTAATGCTCCTGATTCTGGTCTCCATTACAAAAATGTAAAGCACAGGTATTTCCACTGAGGTCTAAGGAATCACAGCAGTTTAGAACAGGTATGTGTGAAATCAAAAACAGGACAGCAAAATGTATGGTGCTTAAGTGCCAGCCTTGTAATTTATTTCAGGGTACAGGCTTCTTGTAGTGAAACCTCCCTGTAATAAGTCAGATGCAATATCTAGAGTAACCAATTCATTTAATTTATAATTGGGTAACAGCTGCTTACTGTTATAGCTGTGCTGAGGTGTTGTCCTTGGGGTAAATGCTGGGTAAGTGCTCTGCTCTTTTGAGGAGAAAATTGCATGGTAGGCTGAAAGACATTATCGAAAACATTTCAGTGTGGAAATTATTCATTTAAATCACGGCTAAAATGTTTAAAAGTTAGGGAAATATTATTGCAGCTTTTTACTCCCTTACCTATGATCATAACAGCTGTCCCTGCCAGCAGTGCAAAAAGTGTGAAGAACATTACTTGATAGGAATCAAGGAAGTGTTGGAATAAACTGGCTCCATCTGTGGAATCGATTTAAAAAAAAAAAAAGAGAGAGAGAGATACCATATGACGTTATAAATAGCACTGTATCTTTCTAATCCCCTCTAACTATAACTGGGCTCTTTTCCTAGTTTTGTTCTATTTCATTTTGAATATTTATTTGTGCATGATACATTTTATTAGTTTAAATAGCTTGACTGACTTACATTTCAACAGCAATTTCCAATATAATGTTCAAACTGTGCTTGTCAATGATAGCTCAAAATAGATTGAAATGTCACACATTGTTCCCACATCCCCAACCCACTAATCACTTTTGAAAATGCCAAGCCATGTTTGAGAGTACATAAAAATAAAGCAAGGAATACTGTTGGATACTATAGTATCATGGAACTTATGCCAGCTGGAGTGGGCAAGCAGCCATTAGAGAGCACATTGCAAAGACAGTAATTGGACTGACCCAGAAGGAGAAATATGTCCAGCTTTAGCCGCATGTAAACCTTGCTGTCAGGATATTCATGTTTATCTTATATATCAGTGATAACTTTTTAGCTGACAGTTATGCAGGGTCAAATCTAAGCCACACTAAATTCTACACCACCATCTTCAATGCTAATGGACCTTGGAGATTTATTCAGACACATGAAATAGAGAGAGAAACTTACGTCTCACTGGCTCACTTCTGTCAGTTACATAAATCACTGTCACTGGAATAGTGATAGACTGGTCAGTCATTGGGCTAGATATTGTAAGAATGGTTGATAAAGATCCCTGACTTGGAACTCTTGGATCAGATACACTAACAGTGTAGGTTACATAACTTGGCAGTCCATATGATTTCTCCTTCTCAAAGGCCTTCACCACTGGTGACCCACATTTCACCTGCAAAACAAACATTGTCCAAACAAGCACTTTGCATGCCCTCTTTTCTTGGTTCTATGCCAAAGAGATGCATAAAAATTACCACTCTACTGGAAGGAATACAACTTATTTGCTTCCAAGAGGAGTGTACGTTGTAACCATAGAGCTATACCATCAAACATCCATTCACTCCCCCTCTCTACTTGCACAACTACCTCTTGCCTATTTAGTTTCAGTACTGCTGCTGTCAGTTTTGGTAAACCGCCTCTTGCCAGCCTGGGGAAGAGCATGCATGTGAACTCCTCACACACTTGTATGTGAAAGGAACATCATCCAGCCTCTCAAATACTAAAATGCTTACAAAACTTAGCAAGGTTATGAACGCAGGTTATTGTTTTAACATCAGATCTCAAATTTCAAGATCAGTTTCTGCATTTAGTCCATGGGGTGAGAGAAAAAACAAACTATAAAATATTATATATCCAAATGTATATCAAATACGGTTTTCTCTGCTGGAGAAAATACACACAACTGTATGTGCACAATTACAAAAAAAATGGTGTATTATCTTTCCCCTCTGTAGAGATTATAAACATCTGCAGTTCACACCACAGCAGGTACTGTCAGAAGAGATTTTTGAATTTTAAAGGTCATGCATGTATCAGTACATAAAACCACAGCATCATAGCAGTTAGAGATGGCAAAGAACTGAGTCAGCCCACAAAAAGTGCAGCACGTAGTCCCTTGACAGATGTTAAAAATAAAGTGTCGTGTTTGCTAGTTTATCCAAAAGCCAAGCCTGTTTAGGCCTCTCACAATAGCTACTAAGAATGGATCTAACAATCTAAAAACATGTAACAATGGGCATGGGTTATAGCTGGCTGTGACGGAGTAGGGAAACTAACTGCCCCCTAATACACAGGGAGTTAAATTCCAGCTACATTTTCCTCTCCCCTTGCATAGGTGCCTAGGGGAAAATTTATAAGCAGGTCTGCTGGGAAGAGAGAATGGTTGTGAGAAGGATCCATGATAGGGAGGCTGCTGGGGGGCTGGGTGAACCCCATGTTGGGAAATCTCGCTCTTGTGTTTTGCTCAGGGCTATGTTACAATTTATGCTGAGAAATATTTTACCCCTGCTGAAAAATCTTGCCAAGTCCTGCTGTTTCATTTCTCCTGAGCCACCTCATCAATTCATACCACACCACACCTCCTGGGGCTATTCTGACCCAGCCCTGACCTTGTACTGTTGTGCCATGTATATTTACAATGGGCTACTTTGTGACTTGCATGGCACCTCCACACATGGGAGAGCAAGAGTCCCTCTTTTGCACACGTGCATTGGCTACCTGGGCTCTGGGCCTGGCCAGACAGATGTAAGTGGGCAAACTGTCCCTAGACCAGGCAGGCAGACCTTTGGCACCAGTCCCCATAACAAGCTGGCCAGCGTAGCTGAGCCAGTAGAGGCATGTGTGTGTTGTAATTTGCTATTGGCATAGGCTAGCCATAATTGACTCCTCCCCTGGAGCAAGGGGAAGCAGGGAGGTATTATGAATCAGAGGGATATGAGTCACATTGGCTCCTGGGAGTAGTCCCAGGGAAATGAAGTTTATACACTGGCCCCTTGCTCAGAGCTGCACCTAACAGCTCAATACAGCCTTAAATATGCCACGATAATTTTCTGTGATATACTCACCTCCACTTTGTCAAGAATTTCAGTGGCTCCAAATATTTTCACGTCAGAGCTCGTGTAATGGTTACTTAAGAGAATTTCAGTCTGATCAGCATAAAATCCTGGATTGAATGGCACTTCAGCGCTGATCTGCTCTCCTGAGAAATGGCTGCCCTGGATTGAAGCTGTAACTCTGAGAGCAGTTTTGCTCGTGCTCAGATGCTTTAGCTGCTTGTCAGTAAGTCTGTGCATTGTGACGGAACAGGTATAATATCCTATAAAGATGAAAAAAAAGTTCAAACCTTGTTAATTACTCATGTTTCTTTATGATTTTTCTCTTTGCAGCGAAGAACATTTCTTGTGGAAGAAGTGAGACTTTAGAAGGGAATTGAACAAGGAGAAGGTGGTGCCCTGACAAATCACAAAGAAGAGGGCATTTCAAGAGTGGAAAAAGGCATGAAGGTGCAGCGGACAAATGGAACCCTAGGATGAGGGCCTACCAATAATTCCCAGTGGTACTGAACTAGAAGACTCCCTTCATCCCAGCATGATGAAGAACAATCAGCCAGTTTTCAATCTATGCGAAATTGTTCATGCACCCAGCTGCTTTGAACCAAATTTTGAGTGCATGATTTCTCAAGACACAGAATCAAATGGTTTACTTCAACCCAAATATAACAAAATACACTCTGTTCTCTTCATCTAGTTTTGTAATTCTATCCAACAACCATCATCACCAACAACCAACATCATCATCATCAACTTTGTCTGGCATGATCCTTATAAACCCAAACTTTTTATTGCCTTGCTGCACATTGCTCCATTACTGCTTAGATATTCAGTGACACACTCACGCCTTGGGAGGTTTGGCTGACCATGTGTTTGTGCACAGATCTGAAGCAAAGATAAGGAGATGCCCATTTCTTCTCTGTATAAAGAAACTGCACAAATCTTATCCCCGATGGTGTACTCTCTGCAGGACTGGACAACAAAGGCAACCTCCATTATGCAAAGTGGACAGGAACTGACAAGTCTAACGGAATAAGAATGCTCTCTCCACATAATCTGTGTTTTTTAGAAATCATATTGTAATTCATCTACAGTTTCCCTGTGCTTTCCCAGCGTTGCCAATTCTCATGATTTCATTACAGGTCTCACAATGTCTTGATGGCTTTTAAAGCCCCAGCTCCTGATGTCATGGGTTCATAGGAGAATCTTAGCTTTCATTAAAATAAAATGGTTCTAGCCCTCATGGTTGCAGGGGAAAGCCTGAAAACATGAATCCCTAAAGTATTCACAAACTAAACAAAATATAAAATAAAAAGAACTTAAAATGCATTAGGATTAAAAAAAAAAAAAACAAACCCTACAATTTTAAAGCCATTCTTGTGATTTTTGAATCCCTGGGGTTGATACTGCAATATCTGCCCAAGACAGAGACTCTGAATGGACTGAGAAGATCAGCTTTAGCCCATCACAAGTTATGGGGCTCAATACAGGGGTATCTGGGTGGAATTTAATGGTATGTGCTGTATAGGTCACACTAGGTGATTTAATGGTCCCTTCTGAGCTTAAACTTTGAATCTGAGACTGAATCTAGATAGAAGACAAAGGCATTGGTGCCTGGCAGGGGAAGCAGCTAGAGGAATTGATGTGAATTGTAACTGTTCCACCTGTTGATGGGTTAGGCCCTTCCACTGCTGAAGAGGTTCCCAATGTCGGGGTTATTTCTTGGCACCTGACTGCTCATGAATGTTTAGGTGTTGGTGGATTGTACTACTTCTACTATTTTTTTTTGGGTCATCTGCAGTTACTAAGAAATTGAACCCTTGCCTCAGAAAAGCAGGCCCTGATGCTGTCATCTGTGCCTTTTCCACATCCAGACTGGACCACTACAATGCAAGATAGCTGGGGCTACCTTTATATAATTCAGTTAGAGCAAAACATGGCATCTTGCTAGCTTTGTGAAATGGATCAGCCATGAGCACATTATTCCTCTGTTCCACAGATGGCACTCACTTCCCATCCATTTCAAGGTGCAATGGAAAGACTCATACGTGCGCAGTGATTCGTATGTGTTTGCAGAATCAGGACCTTAATTTACACCCTCAACCTTTTCAAAAGTGACCAGTTGTGGTTTTTTAGGATTAAAGTCTGGAATAATGATGCAGCCCAAAATTCTATAATTATTTTTAATTAAATTCTACAGAATTGTATCATGTACAGTTTCTCAAAACAGCACTATATAGATAAGAGGACATATGTGTAAATTAATGACTGGTTCAGGACTCATTTGAAAATATTAAGATCTTGACCGTTGTATAAAGCAAATTGTAACAGAAATGATAAAAATGCCAAACAACTACACATCAGTAACAAACTAATGTTAAAAACTCTTAAATTACGCTTGGGTTCCAATCCTTAATTCCTCATGCATTCAAGACTGCTACTGGCTTCAACAGGAATTCCGGATGCAAGAGGAATGTTAGAACAAATTGTAGTAGCCTGTTGCTTTATATTTGCCATCTCAGCTCCTTTACCCATCTTACCTGAAACGGCATCAAATTCGGGTTCTGCTGTAAAAATATCATGTGCTGGGAAATCAAACGCATCATTATTAAAATGAAGATGGCAGGCGATACTGGACTCTGGCTGTAGCTCTGCAATGGCTTCAATCTGAGCAGGTGAACATTCTCCTTAGGGGAACACAGGGGGAAAAAAAAATCAGGCTTGTAAGATAAAAAGTCAACTTTGCTAACACAAAAGGATGGCTCAACATCGTCTCTGACAGGAATTTTCCGGTCATTCTGCCACCCCCATAGCCTCAGACATACTATAAAAAGGCCTTATAATAAGCAATGTATGTATAACTGAAATTTTTATAATGGTAGTTTAGAGAAGTAAAGAAATTTGTCAGTCAGTGAGTCATACTGAACCATAGATTTCAGCTCATTTACACTTTTTTTCTATAGATTGTACCTTGTAAGGTAGGCAGACTAATGTGTTTTTCAGTAGTTGTCAAGAAGAAAAGTTATCGAATTTATTACTGGATTTGAACAGGTCAATAGTTCATCCAAAAATATGCTAAAAGTATCACTTCAACAAGTGCTTAATGTTAAGACTGTTCAATATTAACAAAAAGGCTCTGTGATTAAATCAAGTTTGACTCATTAATCAGAAGAGATAATATGATGTTTAACTTCACCTGTAAAGTGGTTCTAAAAACAGTCACATTTTTGGTGCAAACGTTGTCAGTCACAGTAATGGTGAACACAGGCATGCTGAATGCTAAATATATTACTTTAAAAAGTCAACTGCATTCTAACAGCAAACCAATCAAAGTTGGTAATTGACTACTAACACTTTTCATCAGTAAGAAAAATCAGGCATGTTTATTGATCTCTTTGGTTTAAAAAAAATCATGAACGTATCCGTAATTCACAGCAATAATGAACCAAAGTAGTTCCTGAAGAGCTCTATAGAAAAATGCTAACAGAGGTTCTATATTACTCCATGTCCATTACATGAAAAACAAAAGCCCAATTTAAAAAACAAATGTCAAGCTTAGGAACTTCGGAAAACAAACACTGTTGCTTTGCTCACAGATGTATCTGAAGAAAAATGATGGTTTTAGTCAGACAAGCATTTCTGTTCTCTCTGGTTTAATAGAGAAGGCCAAATTTTCAAATAAGATTATACTCATTAAAGCTGAAAATTGGGTTTCTGCAATTGTACCAATTGGTACTCAGTTAAAAATCTGTCCTAAGTATCCCAAAATGTGACCTCTCTGCCTGCATCTGACCAGATGCCACATTCTTTAGTATATAAGTAGAAGAAACTTGAGAGATGTTAAAATTTGTTTTGTTTTCATCAGGGCAAAATTGGAAATTGAAAGGCTCAGTGAACTGGTAAGAAGATACAGAGCCGTTCTTCTCTAGGTTTCCCATTCAAATCCGGCCTGTCAGCACTGACTGAAAGGCCTCTGACATGGCCTGTATGAGTTAAGTGACATCACTCCATGTGCTTGCAGAGAAGTGTCTAGATCACAAAAAATGTTACAAAGTGATGGCCTTGCTGGCAATCTACGCAGAGATATCAAGAGCTGAATAGGCCTGGAGACTAATCTGTTCTCTCACTCTGCAAGTGGTTCCTCCCACACAAGGCTGAGATAATGTGAATTGACTCTCCCTGTGCTGTACCTATTCTGCAGAAAGAGGGAGTGAGCCTGTAGGACCTTGACTCCGGTGCCTGTTATGAGCACTGAATCCAAGCAGACTATATTTTAAAGGCCTATGGCAGTAAATGTGACAGTTAACTTCAAGTACACTTTCCTTGTACATCCTTTCCCCCTCATTTGTTGGGAGCAAAGGGGGAAATTTAACTAGTTTTATTTCTGAAACCTCTCCCATTTATTTATTTTAATTTAGAAGTTCAAAATTTTAAACAGTCCTCTAACTGGTTGAAAAGTAGGGATTATTATTTTTTTTTTCTAGAATTTTAATTCTTTCCATTTTTGCCACGAAAAGGTGAATTTTTAAAATTAGATATACTGATTAACTTTCTCAATTTTTTCTTCTTTTTGGAAACCCAAAGGTTAATTCTCTGTGGAAAGCTGATGAAAGTTCACTGAGCTATTTCAAGTTAGTTAACTGCAAATATTTTAAAACCCATATTTAAACAATGGCTCAAACTCCCATACCACCCTCAAAAAACCCCCACAAAATAATTCCTGTACATATATTACAAAACAGTCATTTGCATTAAAGAGCGATTTAGAGATGCTTATATTAGTTCAAAATATGCTCATCTCTTTTTCCAATGTAACATGTCAGAACCTTGTGGTTGTGACACTGTTGTGTGGCTCACAGCACTAAGAGTATGTCTACACAGAGAAAAACCCACACAACTGTTAGTCCCAGAGTGCCACAGAGCTAAAAATAGCCATGTAGACATTCCTGTTCAGACTCTAAAACCCAGCAAGGTGGGGTGGGTTTCAGAGCCTAAGCAGGAACCTACACAGCTATTTTTAGTGTGGTAACCTGAGCCCAAATCTGCAGACCCGGGCTCTGAGACACATGGCCACAGGTTTTTTTTTTTAATAGCATAGGCCTGACGATTCCTATGAAAGAGTTCACAGCATAGGACAGCAGTACTTCTATATTAACAGCTGGACAGCTCTTTGGCCAGAAAAGAATCACATTGTGACATCTTGACAGTATGTGGTAACACAGGAATCACAACTGTGTATCACTATATGATGCTGCTGCCTCACTGCAATTCAATATCTTCACACTACGCAACCTTCCGACTTAATTCACCTCATAGTGTTGTGAATATCTCACTCCCATGGTGTTGCTCAGAGAATGAAAGCAAGTCTCAGCTCTTGCCTCACTGTCTTTCATGGCTCCCGGGAGGGAAAGGTTGGCCTTTTTCTCACCCTCCCTCCTTGTTCTAGCCTAGCTGCCTGAAAGCTCTCTCTGGCTGTCTATTTCCCCATGATTTTGTGTGTTGACTCAGAAACATGCCCATGGGCTTCTCGCGCTATCTGAGACTTTGGCAGGGTGAGAAGAATACCAGTAAATCCCTACAGACTTGCAAAGGGCCCTGATAATTCTCGCAATAGTTTGTGAGGTGGTGAAGCACTAGTGAAGGATTCTTTTTTGCTACACTTGCCTCCTGGATGTTAGAGGAGAGTCAGTGTGTATCATGATTGTGCAATTAAGTAATGGTCAGGCAAGCAGGAGAAGAGTCATTGTAGTACCTTTCAAATTTTTGCTTCTGTCGTGAGTTGCAACTCTAACTTTTGAATTTGCAATTCCTTGTAAGTTTGTTTTCACTTCACTTACATGCATCACTATAGTCCTCTGAGGAATATTAATTGACACCTAAAAAAAGACATCAAAGAGCCTTGTTACAGAAGACAGTTAAATGAACACAAATTGAGGCAGAAATGGATTTAGTAAGTCAAAAACTGATTTTACGTATGTACACCCACACCCACACACCAGACAAAAGATGCACTTTTTTCTTTATATTTTTTAAAGAAATGCTGCATTTCTCTAAGGCAACTTAATTTAAAAAACATTTTCTTGTTTCTATTAATCCCACATAAATCAGTCTGTATAAAAAAGCTGTATTTAATTTAATTAAAAATAATGTCTGGTGCTCTTATGTCTGCTGATACAGTGAATTCAGTGTAGCGAGAACTATTTCACTGAAGATCAAATAAATGCAATTTCTTTTAAATTCAGGAGTAATTGCTGACCAATGTACAGTACATATGGTACAACCCTAAAAAAATTCTTGTTGGTATCTCATTCGAACAGTGAAACTTCATTCAGACAAGCACAGTGTTAATCAAAAGTTGTTTAGCATCTGGAGCCAACTTAGCCAAGCAAAGAATTGAAATGTACCATATAAGAAAGTACAGGCTAAAAATACAAACTATTAGGTTAAATTGCCTTCTTTAACACAAACTATAACCATGATGCATTTGGAGGTATGCCAAATATTTCCTCCATCAATTCATCTTCTGATCAAGATGAACAGAACACAAACAGGAACAAATTTATACATTTCTAAGAAAAAAAATTAAGCAAGCGACAGCAACAAGTTTATAATTTTGTTGCTAAAAAAAAAGAGTATGACTATATGTAGATGTATATTCCTAAGAAACAGCAAACAAGCCTCAACAGCACTAGTGGAAGTTACAAGTCTCTTACCTCCCTGTATGTTTTAAGTAGTCCAGGAATCTCATAATAAACAGTGACAAGTCCTGAATCCCTCGCCACAGCTACACCAGTTTTTGGGTCAATCTGGAGAACACCGCTCAGTGAAGAGCTCCAGACTCCTGACAAGCCTATAAGAAAAAAACTATTTGTAAATTAACTGCTTACCCGGTGTTGCAATATGTTAGCCATGTTTGTTTTCAAACTAGTGTGTGCATGTACAGGTACCCGCTATTATATACAACAACCCCCGTTAGTCTGCGTGTGTGTGTGTGTGTTTGCACGTGAGTATATCATTAGCTATGCTATCTGACACATGTGGGGCTAGATTCTGAGGTCCTTACCTCAGAGCAATATTCTGCTCTCAGTTACACCAGCATAAATTTCACTCTTGCAAAACTCCCAATAAGGCAAAAACACTATGTAGAGGATTGAGTAAAAAATGTCAAGACTGTGCCTTTGTATTTTTAATCTCTGTTAAAAAGATTAACCAAGCCTTTTCCAGAATGTTTCATATTTTAAGAACAATTGGATTGGAAACTGCAGAAGTTTGAAGCCCAAGAGCTCCAACACAAGTGATATTTTTGAAAGGTACAATTAAAAATTATAGTTGATCAAACTTATTTGTTGTGTTAACAAGAACAATGGGTGCCATTTGATTCTGATCAACATCATAAATGATGTATTTGGTTTCCCTGAATGTCACAACGCATAGCACTATAAAGTTTTCATGGTAATTCAGAGCCACCGTTGAAATGCATTTAAACAGTTAGTGTTTCTTACCTTCTTGATTTATCAATGTAGTACTAAAACAGATGACATCACCTACTACCACATCTCTGAGGTCAGGGAAAATGACATGTTGCACAGGAAGGGGTACATAATCTGCAATTCCACTGTGCTCTGTATCCCAAACCATAAGCAATGTCAAGCCGACATTTACAGTTCGAATTACAAAAGTATTGTTTGTGGTTCCTTTCCCAATCTGCACAAAATCATCTCTGTAGATTAAAAAAAAAAAAAAAAATGCTTTTGTCCTCAGAAAATTTGGCTATTCCGTTTACCTCCCTCCTCCCCCCCAGACGAAAGTTATCTATTCAATTTTTAAACAAAACTTACTTTGCCTGACTCCTTTTTGGGGGATGGTTATTAACTCCAATTAACAAATACAAATGATTTATTTAGCTGTCATTTAAGAAAATCTGAATCCTAACTACTGTCCAGAAGAGGAAATCATGAGGTCATAATGACCTAATGCATGCATTTTCTAGTATTTTAAGAAGCTCCTTAAGAGAGGCAAGCCTCTTCTTTCACCTTTTCACAGAGGAAAGACGCAATAAAATGGAAACTCTACAAATGGATCTAAAATTAAATGCAGCTGGTCAGCCATAATTTCTTAATACTACTAGTTCTGTGTCTTCAAATTGCTACAGAGATATGTGCATTCACCACCATTGCACATTCCTGACCATGCTAATATGGAGATACAGCTATAGGAGTGGGGGAAAGAGAGGATAGCATAGAAAAACCCATATTCTTTTCCTCATGACAATCGCCCAAGTTTTTATACAAGGAATTCTGTGGAAGATAAACTTGTGCGGTGATTGCTGGGGAATTTTATGCATATCCCACTGATTAAATCTGATTTTTTACTGTATCCTGGTGGTGCCCAAAAGCCTGACAGGATCGTATCCTCACTGTGCTAAAATCTGTAGGAACACATCTGAAGACACAGTTTCTGCTCCAAATACCCTACCATCTACTTTAAATCAAGCTGCAATGAGTGTGACAAAAGGCAGGAAGGAGAAAGGCACCAACACTAATAAGATCAATTGGTTACATAGGCCAACAATTTATACAATTTAAAGGTTCCAAATCATAGGAAGTGGTCCTCTACCTAGGCATGACTTCATTTTGTCAGGTCAATATAGGTGACTAACTAGCGCTTTTCTTTTTTGGCACTTCTGAAGGCTGTACACTTTTCAGGAGTCAATCAGTGATCCCAAACCTACCACCAGAAGTACAGCCAAACTCTTGCTGACAGTTTTTATCCTCTTTCTTTTGCTGAGGCAGGTACCATGACTAGTATAATACAGTGTCCTTTACATTTCTTTGCTGCTGCTATAATTAACATTTGGATGTAGACACTTACCTGTTGGTTGCAAGGTTGAGGACAGAGTTGTGCGAATGGAAGGTATCACCAGAGTTATCATGGAAATGGACTGTGAAGGTCAATGTCACACCCAATGGGAGAGCCAACAAAGCCTCTTTGTTTTGGGTGTGCAGAACAGGACTAATGGAGATTCTCAGATAGGAAACAGGAGACACCTGTATGACATTAACAAAATACGACATTCTGTGAAGTGGCTTTTTCTCATGCTTTTTTCTCATGCTGCCCATCCCAATCAGTCAGTCATGTCCCACCTTGCATCTGCTAAGCCCTGATTGGTCAGCAGGCTGCATTCTGATGCTTCAACGGCTCCCTGCCCAACAAAATCAGAATGAGTTAGCAACCCCTGCTCCAACCTTCAAGCTATTTAAAGAAACAAGTGTTTGTGCAAAAATAAAGATTATTTTTGCAGCAACACTTACCTGCAGGAATCTCTCTTAAGATGTTGAATTCACAAATGTTTTATCGTGGATATGTATTTCCATTATTAATTAATAGAAGGAAAACTTGCTTGACTTATCTAAGTTAACTATCAAAAATAAAGGAATAATGTGTGTTTTCTCTGATATAACTTTTGGAAAATAAATAATGGAAAGATAAAGGGAAAAAAAAGCTTCAACTGTATAAAGAACAGTATTTTAAATGACCCCCTCAAGCCTACCTTCTAGGAAAGTCCCTTCTTCTGAACTAAAAGGCTCAGATAACAGGAGTTTTACATTTTCTCTCTAAATGTACATGTCAAAAGTTGAAAAGGAAAGGACGGCTTTGGCCTCAAGGAAACTGCATCTTTGGTGAGTCTGAAAAATGTAGCTAAAATATTAGCATGTACAGCTGTCTACTCCTCTAGCTGATGTAATAAGCTAAAATATCAGTGCATATGGCCATCTGCCCAACTAACTGGTGTAACAAGGTAACAAAAATGCCATTTTCCATGACAGACTTTCAATACTGTTTTGCTTAAAAGTTTCAAAACAGGGTCTGCAAGAGACAACTGCTAAATCAAATACTGATGAAAGCAGCTATTTATTTTTTAACAACATCTCAGCTGTGTGTGTATTTTTGGCATTAATATTTTGATGTTTGGGTTGACTAGAGCCAGACAACATGTGAGCAAATGCTAAGCTTGCCTCCCCACAAAGCTGTGGCACAATATATTGCTTCTTATTTCGTTGTCTCCTGCTGCTTCAGTAACGCAGCCTCTCCTGACCAAAGACTGCCAAGTACCCACACTGATTATTATTTGTGTTGCTAGCTAGAGAACCCAGAGACCCAGGAAAGGAAGGATGGCCCAGTGGTGAGGGGACTAGCTTATTGTGCGACTCAGGAGACCTGGGTTTATTTCCTGCTCTGCCTTCCTGTGTGACCTTGGACAAGTCACTTCGTTTCTCTGTGCCTCAATTCCCCATCTGTAAAATGGGGCTAACAGAGCTTTCCTACCTCACAGGGAGATTTTTGAAGATAAGTACATTAAAGATTATGAGGCATTCAGATGATAACAGGGCCAGATAAGTACCTAAGATACATATATGGGTCAGGGTAGAAGCAGTATAGATGTGAAATAACAGACAGCTCCAACCCCAAAGAGTTTACAGTCTTAAATTCTCAGTCCTGCAGTTTGCTGGTTCCATGAATGGAGAGAATGTGGCTCCATCACCCAAGCATGCCGGCTAAGGTATCTGATCCAGCTTCCAATGAAATCAATGGGAGTCTTTTCCATAGCTGTAACGAGCATTGGATCAGGAGCCAGCAGAGTCTATAATAAGTGCTAGGGAGGGGAAAGCAAGCTAAGGCCTAAACAGAGCTGAAGAATGTTACTTCCCCCATGGAGGAGGAGAGGAGGAAACGAGGGTCTGAACTACAATTCCTTCTCAGTGCTCCTCCTAGAAAAAGTGCAGCTACATACCACTGCCACCCCATACCAAGAGCTGAGCCTAAGGGCTTAAATCCAGCCCCAGCTAACCACGACTGCCACGTTTAAAATCCCATAGACGTTTTAAAAAGCCACCATTCTAATTACATGCCAAGAGTCCAAAGGGTCACACAGCACTTGACAAACAAACGCCAGCGAGGTTGCTAACAATTAGGATCTTGCCCATTTCACAGAATGGTAAATTGAAGGACTTCGTAATTAAGCATTTTGTCTACAATCATGCTGTAAGACAAGTGGACAGATCTAAGAACAGATCCCAGGAATCTCAGCCCTCAGCCCCCTACTCTAATCAGACATCCTCAGAATATAGCATGGGGAAGAGGCTCATATTGACAATCAAACAGAGAGGAAATAATAACAGCAATAATAATGATAAATTTTGTGCATCTCATTCGGGACGGGGGCAGGAGAATGGCTGGTTCAGACAGACCTCAGACTCCGCACTTGGAAAGTCAGGGTTAAACAACAAGCCCAGAAATAAACTGGAATCTGTTTGACTGCTGGGAGGAAGAGGAAGTCAGCTGTTGGGATGCTGTGACACTGAAGAGAGAGACTCCATGACTACTGGAAAACACATACAAATGGGGACTCTTCTCTCCCCCCTCTGCTGGGAATCGCCTCCTCTCCTGCACCTTGCCGTTGCAGCATACCGTCTCTCCCTATGCCTAAGGGAATGTAACACAAAATTAAAGGAAGGGGTGGTGGAGAGAAGGAGGTGGTACAGAGGTGGAGGTGACCTCTTCTCATTTGGGGGAGGGCTCTTGCTGAGGGATGTGGAAAGTACTCAGGAGAAGCATATACTCTTCCATATTACTTCGGGGTAGACAGTACATGACAGACTTATGAGCCATCAGTGTCCAAAGTATTGAAACAGAAAGATGCATGATTATAGCCAAACAGAAGTCCATGTAGTTTAATAATGGTAATCACATGGAAAAGGGTTAGTCAAGCTGACATTTAAACCCTTTGCTGCTGATTCCTAGTGTAATTTTTGGGCCTTCATTTCAGAGAACTTTTAGCATTTCAAGCAACATGGATCAACACTGGACATAGTTCTTGCCCAGCTTACGAAGTGCATCCGACAGCAACTAAGCAGTTAAATCTGAGTCTGAAGATAGTCACTCTCCTGTTTTGGATTCCTTATATAAAGAGTCGGTTAAGAGCTACAGTACTTGGAAGTTGAAGAAAATAAGATTTCTGCACAACACAGACGTGTTGAAAATCCAAGCACCACTTTTAGTCACCTTGTACTGACACTGTATTCATCACTCTTGCTGGCTTTATCCCTTCCTGCTCCTTGAGAAATGAACTGCTTATGATAGATGTCGGTAGCAACAGAGTATCAAACACTTCTAAAAGAAAACATTTCTGAAAAGATTTTTTTAAGACAATATTTTTCTAGCTTACAAGCGTACATGGAACCCACGGGCACATTTTTTTTTGTAAATGGTGCTGTTTGAGAATTCTCTGATGTGAGAAGATGCACATTTTAAAGCTTTATTACCACCAAATCGGTACTCTAACACCTTGCATTTTACGCTTTGCAGAATTTAAAGGTGCAATTAACTTTATCCAGTTGGTGTAATGGGAGCATATGTTTTTAACAGGCGAAACTGCATTAGCTTTAAACATGTTCTGACCCTCATGAAGAGAAAGAGAAAAATACTACCTTAACGGCAACTACAATGGTCTGGTTGATTCCAAACAGCTCTTGGGAAATTACTTCAATTGTTGATGATCCTATCAAGGATCCCGACTTCAGAAAGCCTCTCTCATCAATCTGTACAACAGGAACTTTATTGGGACCGTCGAGGACACGGTAATTTAGGGAAGCTACTCTGTCCCTTGATAAAGCAAAAACAGAAAGCTGTTAAAAATATCTATATTTTCAATGAAAGTGTATTTAAACCAAGCATACACTAGTGCTATTTAACGTGTGCATTGTGCCATATTTTTGCTATAAAGCCACAGAGCACTGTGAGCTACTGTAAGAATCAAGTGTTCATATTTTTCTTCATGGAAAAAATCTTATCTGTGCTTGGGCATATATTAAAATCAACTTGCTGTCCACTACTTTGCAGTGTCATCATTCACTGATGGGAACTTGATTCAGAATACTGATGTATAAGGGTACAGGTGCGTGGCTCTCGCAGACATTTTCTGTCAACAGCAGTCAGCGGCAGATTAGTCTGCCAGGGTCAAGACTGGTGTTAGAGATACAGACAGGGGACTGCCTAAGTAGTGCTGATCAGTTTCCTGGAAATTATTTGTACACAAGGTTAATTTTTGGAATAACACTCTCCATGGTATTAGCATATTAATAAGTAAAGTGAGCAAATGTATAAACTCTAATTAGCGGGCATTCTGACTCATTAAGATGTTTTTAAGAACCACTTACACACGTTTTACCGTAAGTATAAACAACCTTCTCTCCCCCCTGCATGCATTTTCCCATTCAGCTGAGAATATCGCATTTCCCTTCTGTGGAGCCCAACATCAGAACTGTATTCTGATGGCCCTGCCTGGCTGGCCAAATAACGAAAGTGCCAGACTTGATTACACACCATGGGATAAACAGATTCTGGTGGCGTTGTAACAGATATGGCAATTTCCTGCAACACCCTTGAAAGGCCTTAGTTTATGTATTATTGTGGGCTGGGATTGTATCTGGGGGGAGAGGTGACAGATACTGCAATTCCACACAGTAGCTTTGGGGTCTGCTGTTTTAAATGAATGGTTTGTGTGTGATTATATTATTCTTCATGCAGAAGGACGACCACAGCTCCTCTAGGAACTGAAACAGGGAGGGGTGATTAAGGGGAATCAGCCAGGTTGTAAAAACTGACCTGCCTCCACGAGAGGCATCTCTTCCTGGAGGCTTGCGCATACTAACTAGTTCAAACTGGATTCTTCTGAGGCTACCAGACAAAGAAAGGACTTTTGGATAATAGTCAGAGTTTAAACTGATTCGAAGCCTTCTTTCTGATCCAGTGAATGGTCAGAACTTTCTGTCTTACTGGGGGCCTCAATCCTTGCAGAAGAGTTGAAAAGACTTGACCTACAAGGGCACCATGGGAGTAAAGGGTGTCATCTGGTAAGCTTTTAGCATGCAGACAGGTTCTTTTATTGTTTTTATATGTTTTCTCTGTAGAGCTTTCACCTCAAGAATAATGTGCTTGCTTAGAAAGAGCTGTGTGATAACTTTTAATTGTGGCCAATTATGCCATTGAAGAGAAAGCCAAGTAGTTTGCTGGGAATATCCTCGTGTAAGGCAGGAACAGTAGAGTCTTGGAAACTCCTGGTCAGGAGGGAGAAAGATGTGGGTCTCTGCCCAAAAGAGATGTCAGCTGAGGAGCCAGAGACTGGACAGGAGAATACACGGGCAGTTGCCCTGAACTGTGAAAGGCATATCTCAGGATGCAGAACACCTGACAGCGGAACTGGTCTGACTACTGTGGAAGATATGAAATGAAAAGGAGTGTGCAAATTATTCTCCTTGGGCTGGGCCCTCAGCTGCCCAAAGCAACCACAAAAAGCCTTAAGAGGAGAGACCAGGGAGCCATAAGGATTATCTTAATTTATTAACCATACCAAATGTGCTAGGCCATTTACAGAGCAAGACACATGGTTCTTGCCCCTGAGAATGTATAGGCTAAAAAGCAATTCTGATACTCTTGCTCCCCGGACTTTCTGAGTTGTGTCCTTGTCTCCAATAGTGCTATGTGCTGAGAAAGGTACTATTAAGCATGAACAAAGTTTAGAAACAACACCACAGCTGATAATAAGAAACTAAGGGAAGGAGAACAAGGATTAATTAAACTCATGGGATTTCATGTAGGAATGCATTTTGTTAACTCTGTTGGGTTTTGGGGGGATCCTATTTCGTGGTGTCTACTGCACCAGGACAGGATTTTAATTTATTAATGTATTCATTGTTAAAACATATTAATGGATTCAGTGCATCAGACCTCAGGAGGAAGCAGTGGTGCAAACACCATCTATCCTGACCCCCTGGGTAAATCCCCTGTGGAAAGCAGCTGCCCCTAGTAACACTGGGTTTGCAATTTTCACCTGCTAAGACCAGTATAAAAAGGGCACCTCCTTACTCAGCAGATTTGCTTCCTGGCTTTGGCTGGAAAAATGTTTCTGCTTTTTTCAATCCCTGGAGCTCTGAATAGCCAGTGTTAGAAAATAGAGTGAAAGCAGGTTTCTTTTCTGACTCATGAGAGTCATTAGCTAATTTCGAAATGCCGGGAAAAATCTGACCCCATGACCCCCTCCCAGATACACCTCTGTAATTCTGTTGAAGACAAAGTTACAGATGTGTAACTGTGACCAGAGTTAGTGGTGACAATACATGGGCCAGATTTGCAGATCAGGGATGGCTGATGCAAAAAAATATTTTTAGTTGTAAAATACACAAACCAGAGCTGGAAATCATGGTCTCACGATCCAGTCCCAGCCTCTGAGTCAGAAGAACATAAAGGAGCTGGTTTTCAGAAGTGCTGAGACTAGTCCCAGCACCTCTTAAAACCAAGACCTAAATGTTCTTGGTTCCGTATGACTGTTTAGATATAGCTTTCTAACCAAGGAAAGACCAGTACAAGATGTGACAGAAAACAAATGTAGAGGTAATGGGCTATTAATCATCAGACAAATCCTTCAATATAAGAATGTACAAGGAGACTTTTTAAAAATGAAACAGCAAAAAAACAGTTACTTTAATTATACTTTACAGCTTCAATAAAATTCTGACACATTCCCACTGTGAAAAATTATCACTAACCTGTTTGTTTGAAGTTTAATAAATGAGTTAGGTGACATTAAGATCTGCTCTGCATCCACTTGTGGAGTAACTAGAAGTAGTTTATCAAATACCTGGAAAATAAAAACTAGCCTTGTTTATTTTTACGAGCAGTCAGTCACTGAGCAACATTTACTCCTATTTAGTCTTCCTCTTCTAAAACAAAATTAACAAAAGGAGCACAATAAGGATATAAGAACAACTGTTTTGAGCTTTGTAGTGCTAATGCCTTAACTATATTTGAATATACAGGATTAACAAGTTGTGCACTTGTTTAGGAATGATGTGAATGAATGGGAGATAATCCAGAGGAGAACAACAAAAGTGATAAAAGGTTTAGAAAATGTGACCTATGAGGAAAAGTCTAAAAAAAAGTTGGGCATGGTTGGTCTTGAGAAAAGATGACTGGGGGTAGGGGAGGGCTGACAACAGTCTTCAAGTATATTAAAGGATGTTATTCAGAGGATGGTGATCCATTGTTCTCTATGTACACCAAAGGCAGAACAAGAAGTAACTGGCTTATTCTGTAGTAATGAGATTTAGATTAGATATTAGGAGAAACTTTCGAATTATAAGGATAGTTGAGTTCTGGAATAGGCTTCCCAAGGGAGGTTGTGGAATCTCATCACGGGAGGTTTTTAAGAACAGGAGGGACAAACACCTGTCAGGGATGGTCTAGCTTTACTGGTTCTTGCCTCACCATGGGAGACTGGATGAAATGATCTCTCGTGGTACCTTGCAGCCTTACATTTCTATGACTTCTATGATTCTATTTATGGAATACTGAAAAGTTGTATAGCAGAAGAACATCATTTATCAAGTCAAACAGAATGAACTGGCAATAAAAATAAAAATCACCTGTTTAGTCTGTTTAATACATAAACTTCTCTTTGAAGTGGGAGATTTTTATTTATTTAGATGATGAGAATTAGAATGGCTTCTCACTTTATTATGGATGGATTAGATTTCTGTACAGAGCATTGTCTGCAAATGGCATGTTTACCTCTGGATTTTTGCCAGTTTTGTATTATGGTCTGAATTCATTAGAAGGAATTTGCAATAAGGTGTTAAAAATCTTTTGAAAATTAAAATTTAAAGCAGCTTTTAAATATTTTTGTTATATGAAGTGGGGGAGGTGGGAATGAAAGAAATATGAGATTAAACATTATACATGGAGGTGATGTTTATGCTACATAGTATATTTTGTCCCCGTTATTCCTGTTTAAAAAAAAGAAGACTTCTACAAATGTAAGTTTTCTATCCCAATTGTTTCTCAGTACAAGGATACGATGACATGCTTTAGAGTCTGTAGGTATGGAACAATTTCATTCATAAACGTATTGTACAAACACAAACGTATATTATACACACATGTGCATGCACTGACTATTTTTGAATGGTGGAAGGAAGGACTGGACAAACTACTGACTTCTCTGTGAGTTTTGCCCCATGAAACACCACCGGAGTGGGCCTCCGATTTTTAAACATGCACAAAGCAGTTAATACATGACAATTTCTTTGTAAATATAAATGGAGATGGTTTTCCAAGAAGATGCAGCATTTTCAGACTGTAGACTATTATATCATACAGGGATTTACAAGCTTTCATAGCGTGGGCCACATTTCGATGAAGAGACTGTCTCTTGGACACCTTCCCCTTGCATCCAAAAATCACATGGGCCTTCCTCTCACATTAATGATCACACAACATTACTGGGGCAACTACAGTGACTGTTTTCTTAGGAACGTTAAATGTCTGCTGCATTTTAATGTTTTTTTCATGTGATTTAGTAGCTGGAACAAGGAAAAGGAGCCGGCACCACATCACCAGCCAGCTCTCAGGAGAGCACCAGCAAACTCTCTGTGGTCCGCAGGCCACAGTTTGTGAAAACTGCTGGTATTATGCAAGGGATAGTGAGCCTCAAACATTTGTCGTAGCAAAAAAAGGGAATGTGGCATTTACAAAACACAGTAGGACATGTATCTTAATCAGCAGTACTTGCAGTCACATGACGCTGAGCACCTTCAGCTCTCTGTAAAGGTGATGGAAGCTGGGGGTGCTCAGCATTTTTAAGAAAGTGGGAAGCACATCACAGGGCTGAGTCTTCCTGCTTGATTAAAGCTAGCAGCATTTAGCTCTCACACAGGCAAGGGAAAAAAAAATCACGAAAGAGGGAAGTTTCCACTGCACTTGTTTTTTAATCATATTTTATTTCAAAAAATAAAAGCGTACACCCCTTTGCAGAATAGTCACTCATTCTGCATTCACTAAAGAGGGGAACAATTTTTTATTTTTCCATTCAACTGGTTTGTAATGTAAAGGCCTTGAAATGCACCATTTGCATTTCAGGGTGCTGCTAACAACGGCTATCAAGAATCCAGCTAAAAAACTACAACTGACTCATGAAGATTCCAACTCTATTATTAACACCATCACTCACTGCCATAATAGGTCTGACTGCACTAGGGTCAAGACCTCGGATAACGTTTTTTTTTAAAAAAAGGCCAGCATTAAATAGCTTTCTATACCCAACTCTGGGATTTTTAATTTGATTATGGTGACATATTAACCACCAAACTCATAGGCAAACAGTGCTACCCCACCATCCATAATATAGGTCAAGATTTAAGAATGAGAAGCATAGTAACTGAGGTACATAAAGAAGGTTGTGTTAAATTTTGCACCACCTTGCTCTTTAATATGATGTAAAACATACTTCTGTAATAAGGGCACAATCCTGCAATCACTTGTGTGTGTGAATAACTTTAATCATGTGGCTTTAATGGGCCTACTTGAAAGGTGAAGTGACTCACATGCATGTTTGCAAAAGCAGGGCTGAAATATTTCCCTGCTATAAACTGGAAGAAAAAAATACTGACAAATTGTCAATGTCTGTAACTGATCTTTAAGAAAATACTGTGCACAGCTGAAGTGTTGTCATTTAGGACTGAGAATGCAAAGGCTGCAATTTTAGAGAAACATTTTAAATATGGTTTTTAATAATAGGCAACTGTGGTGTTTACATTTTAGAACTTGGGAAGATTCAGTCTCTCTCGTTAAAAGCCAGGCACAGAGGGCTTTTCAACATAACATCTTGTGAGGAAGGCAGTAATGCTGGGTGTCTCATTTATTGAAGAATACTTATTTCCCTTCTCAAGGAACCTAGACATTTGACTAAAATTGTATACTTCTCTAACATTTCTTCACTGGATTCTCTCCACATTTATTCTTGACTTACAGCAACGTAACTTTACTCAAAGTTTCAAAAGACAATACTGAAGGTTCCTTTGGTTAATAAAGGCACACAAGATTTCCATACATTGTTTTTAAAACATATAGCCCAGATCATCCCCTCTTGTGGCAAAATCCAGGGGGCGGAAATGATTTCCTCATATTAGCCCATGTAGAGATGGATTTTGCCCCCCCAAACAACACTTTTGTGCACCTTGGTGTGGTGGTGGTGAAATTTTTTCTCTGAATGGATTTAGTAAGCATGATATAGATCTAGGTTACTAACAAGAAAACCATTCTAAATCCATTTGCATTAAGACCACACTGGTAAAATGGCATTGAAGATCTGAAGAAATTATTATAGGGCCTCAGTGAGCGTACATTACCACCTCATAAAATTAATTTAAATCTTAATGGGTCTACTGACATGAAGTTTGAAAAAGCCTCTTGCAATAGTATATTAAAGGCTGCTTTTTCTTAATTTCATAGCCAATCAAAAGACACTTCCAGTACTGCCCCATCTAAAAAGAAAATTCAACAAAATTACATTCAGACACCATCAGGGTTTGAATGCACAACACTTAACCCCAAATTAATAGATGGGTATCTTCTTTCTTAGTAGTGGGAGATCTTACTTATGCACCAATATCTAGCAGGGGCTACGACTGGAACTGCATCTTTACATCTGAATTCTTTGCTCTTCATTCAGCCCTGAAATATTGATTAATGCTGTAGTTTCTTGTTGTTTAAAATGAGACAAGGCGACCAGAACATTTTACCTGAATTTGGATTTCATCTGACAGCTCCCCTACCAGGCTGCGAAACTGTTCAGCAGTAGGATCCAGGGCTTTCACAACAACCTTCAGTCCTGTTCTTCCCTTTGCTCTGCCATAAACATCCATAGCAAAGTTATATTTTGATGGAAGCTGAAGAGAAGCCTGAAATAGGAAATACTCATTAACTGTGTTCAAGGAAATATTTGGAGCTGACAAGAAAGGAATTCCATCTTTAAGCCTGACACTGATACCCTTCTCTTGACTAAAAGGAGACAGCGGATCTCCTCAGTTCTCATCCTGGAGAAGTTTACCATCTCAAAAAAAATGGGGTGCTTTTACTCACTCACTCACTCACTCAATCCAGAAAGGTATCCATTTTGGGATCCAAAGTAGAATTTACCTCGTTGTGTCTTGTCTTGATGTCCAGGATATCCCTCTTGGTGACAGACCAATGAAACATTAACCCTGGTAATGCATTGCCAAACGAGAAAGGGGTCTGATTACTGGTGATGCCCATCACATAAACTGGCATCTGAAAACAGACAAATGGAGTTTTGCGTTAAAAAGGTGCAACTCTGAGGCAGAAAACACAGTAATTCACCACAAAATGTACAAGTCAATTGAAGAGGTTTATTACTCAAGAAATAATGCCTTTTAAAAAACATTGGGTTACCAAGTGTACCTTTAAAGTACTATACTGTATAGGACCCTCACAATAACACTGTCCCTTGCATCAAAAAGCTTTAAACCACTCCCCTTTATAAGAGGCCTTATCGCAGTCCAGTGCTGACTCATTTCATCAGAAGCCTCAGCAGCTGGTCATATGCAGGAATCACTCATCCTACACGTGGCCCTCTTAACAGCAGAAACATCTCACGTTTTTATATTCGCCACAGTTTTGACTAGCCATTCTTTCCTCTGTGCTGTTTGCTCCAATCCCCACCTCCCCCCATGCTCAGAGTTTGAGACAACATGATAAATACAAATCTAAATATCCAAATGGTGCAAATACCAAGTCAGGAGAATAATTATTGAGCCAGGTACAAGTGATGTAACTAGGATTAATGGGATGAAATTAAGAAAAGATTTAGACTACCTGTAAGAGCTTCCTAACAGTGACATGACTCAGACTGAAATAATCTCTCAAAGCAATTGGTTGAGGTCCCATATTTTGACATATTAGAACCAGACTGGACAACAGTGGACATACCACATATTTTCATGAAAGGAGGATGGACCAGACAACCCACCTCCAACTGAAAAGATTCCTTGATGGTCATGCCAACATGGCAGAGTGCTCATTTTTGGTTCTACATTGAGTTCTGGCTCTAGCAAGTCCAAAGCAAGAACAGAAATAGCATTCTTTTTCTTCTTGTTTGCACCCTATTTGCTTGATCCTTCCTTGAAAGAAATCAGAGTCTCCTTGTGGTTTGAGAAACACTATCTTAAAGGAGCATCTATCATTAAAGATTAGAAGCATGAGTATAAGGGCATGACCTTTATTATGGCACAAACAGTGCCTGATCAGGTTACACAGGAAAAGGCCGAGAACACCACAAAGACGTGAATGAGTGTTTGTATCACCATTTAATTAATAAAAAAATCACAGAGTTAATGTTTTATACCATCAGATGAAGCTTAGAACTTTGGTTGGTTGATGCGAAAATGCTTTCCAAGTAAACTATTTACTTTTTCTTTGTAATCCTCATTAGCACATTTCCTTTGATGATGAAATATCAAAACAAACAAAAACAGTGGGAGAGGAAGACCTCAAAACGTCATTCAGCCTACCTGGGTACCGGTTTTCATTCGTGTAATGGGTGCACGGATTCTAACAGCCATAAGCTGTACTACTTCGACTTCCACTTTATCCTAAAAACAAAAAAGCTCTGTAAGTGGCAGGCCATTTCATTGAATGACCTCTGTGCACTAGATTTTTTATCATCAGCTAGATGACAGGTTCCCAAGTTACACATATTAAAACATGAACAGGCTTGCCCTTTATTTACTGCAGGCTGCACTGAGGTTCACAGACCCTTCTGTCTGAACAGAGCTTAGTGCAGGATCAGGACCTTTGTAATGCGCCTCTGCACAGGATCCACCCCAGCTGCCTCAAAATTGCCAGGTGGAGCAATCTAAGGTACCAACAAATGGGAGCCAGCGGGCACTAAGACGTACAGCCAGGATCTTTGTCTGGTGAACTGATCTTGTTACCTGACAGGCTGGAACTGCTAGCTTCCAGCAGAGATAACAAGTTTTAAAACATCTAGTTTTATGATGCAGTTGGTGACAAATGGGAGAAGGAGGAAACAATGATTAGGGCATGCTTTCCCCCATAACAAGTGGATCTCATTAGCATGTATGTTTTCAAAATCTCTCTCTTACCAAGTGTTAAAGTTTAAAAGACTACAATGATTTAAAAAAAAATGTGACAGAAATGTCTCTTAAAAATCAAAATGATTAATTTCGTAGATTTGTTTTGTTTGTGTGATCCTGATTAAAATGCAAGGGTGAAAACACATAAATCACCCTCTTCCTCCCCCCCACAATCCTTGTCTTTTAACTGAAATCCTCTGACATAACAGATGAAACCTACAGACCTGATATAAATCAATATACTATAAATCCAATGTCAAATCAGAGTCAACTCAGTATAGAACGCTTGCCCAGAAAAGGACACATCAAAATCCAGCTGAATAAAGTCCTAACAACATGTTCTCAGACTGAAAAACCACTACTGCAGAAGAGGAAAAACAGTCACACATGCATATTAGTTGGTACTTAATTTAAAAGGCACCCTGATGAGAATGGAGTGGTGTTTTAAATGGACATCATCCAGAGATTGCGGTTTAATTCTGGCTTAGATAAAATATGGAATGTGTTTGCTTATCTACTGTACTGAAGTCTAATCTGTAGGGGATGTGTCTATCACAGAAACCCAGTATACACATTGGCATAAATCAGTATGATTGTAAAGTACTAGAGGCAGAGGTCAGGTCTTCACACATCTGCATGGTGCTGTGCACATCAACAGCACTACTTAAATAACAACAACAAGAAGAATACATAGTTTTTGCTCAAGACTACAGAATTGATGACTAAGAGGACTGAGAAGATGGGGTCTCCAGAAGGAAGAGGAGTGAGTGATCCCAGATGGGGAGAGTAAAAGTGCAAGAGAGACAGGGAGCAAGCCAATTACAAAATGGAAAAGTACGATGAAGAGAACTAGGGGGAGAAGGGTGGAATGGAGACCTGGAAAGAATAAGAGTGAGAGAGACAGATGTGAAACTTGGTGATTTCTCGTCTCTGCATATCCTGTCATTCCCACACCGGGTTTATCTCTGCAGTGCACTTGTGGGAATAGGACCAGACCTGGTAGTCAGAAGGTAGGAAATTTGGCTTCCCAGTACAGTCTGCTTCCTTGCACAAGCCACAGGCAGGCATAGCTGAACCTGAGCTGCTACAGAGACCAGGAAATCCTTTAACAAAATTCTCATCTATCTCCTTTGCTTGTCTCAGCTGGGAACCTCCCTGTGTCCACCTTGAAGGTCAAAGGGCTTCACTGTGGGTAGCACAGTGCCCTTACCTCACCTTAGACAAACACAAAGACAAAAGCTACGAGCCCCACGTGCAACACCCTACAGAACACTGGGCTTCGTTTGCTTTAAGAGCAGGCCTCTACCTGACTGCCTGCACCCGCCGCCTGACGTAGCCACTGCCTGAACCACGGGCACCAAGAGGAGCAGTTCCTGGGTTTCATGGCCTGTACCTGGCAGCATGGCACAGGCTACAGCAGAGGACGAACTCTGGTCTTGCTTCAGCTCCCCTGCCAACTTAGCAGCGTACTGAGATACTGCAGAAGGTGACCTGTTACCTAAGGAACCCATGGACCCAAGGGAAAACAAAACACACCCTCCTTGGCAACCAACTTCTAGGTGTCAGCAGCCTCACCTTTGTTACTCTGGCAGGGCTGGCCTGGACAGATTCTTTTGGAAGCTTTACCAGTCAACCCTACAGATGTCAAATGGGCTCTTCATGAGATTGCTCTGGGTTTTGTGCAGAACTGAACTTTCAGGTGGTGAGATGCACAACTTAAAGATCTACTGAAGACATTTCTCACTTTCCAAAGCGAATGCACTAAGTCGCAATCAGGAGGACAAGAAATCACCATTCTTATCCCAACAGAACCAGTGAAGTTATTGTGACAAAATTTTATTTTTGATTTTGGACACAATCCACATACTAAACCAAGATTAACATTAACTGGCTCTGTAACACACGGGACAAAGTGTTACCTGAGATACCACCACGATTTGCCCAGTCTCTGCGTCAACTGCTTGAACCACTCCAGTTACTGTCCCGTTTCCAATTGCCTCTCCTCTTACAAGGCCAGTGCTGTTCACTGATGCAATCCTCTGGTCACTGATGGAGAAAATTATGTTGGACTGAGGTTGAGGGCCTCCTTCTGAAGTGATCTGTGGTTACACGGAGACCAATGCTCATCAACAGATTGCATCCATCATAGCTCTGCTCTGGTTAATATTTGCACAAGGCAGGGTGAACACAAGCGGGAGAGATTACTCACAGCTTCCTTTCTTTGCACCTCCTGCATGAGGGCAAAGCACAGTTGCAAAGAGGCAGGCATCTTTACTCCCCCAAGGGCAACCAGACCCCCATCTTCCCACACACCAGCACACGCAGCAGGACCAGTGCATGGGGAGCTAGAAATGGGGACCACAAATGACATGCATAAAGGGCCATAGCAACAGGTACGCTGCATTGCCATGCCAGGGAGTTTAGGGAGCAATTCTGCCTCCTTGTATTCCTCACAGGTGGCATGGCTCTGCTCTGTGCCTTGCTTTGTGTACCTAGCCCACTGCTCTCAGTTTTACTTGGGTGACAGGTTTACTGAACACCATGACTCATCCTGGCATGGCTGACTGGCTGACTTTTGAATGAAATAAATACTGAACATTCTTCTGACTACATGCTAAAACAGGAAGGTGGTCATGTATGAAGATGTCCACCTGGCCTCTGTGCTGGAGAGAAGTTCTCGGATGAATGTAGCGATGTTACCCAGATGAACACCAACATCCACCACAACGTTAAAAAAAATAAATCAAGGTAGTAACATGGGAGCAAGGCAGTTAGCACTTCTCTAATAATGTATTACGACTGGTCAAACAGGAATTACAGTGGAACAAATCTAAAAACACCTCACCTGCATTACTGCTCCTATGATCAGGGTAACTTTTCTCGGTAGTAGCCTAAATGGAGGGAAGACCTAGAAATGGAAGTACAAACATTTGTGTTCTTACCACTATCTACTTCAGATCAATCACGCCTCCGAACAGCAAAGAAAGGTGTGCATGGCAACTTGCTTAGCCTGAGCAAGCTGAGCCTCTAGGAAGTGCTGATAACCTCAGGCCTTTGGCAACGTTTGCAAAGAAGTACCACTATACCTCTCGAATGCCATAGGAGATGAGTGTTTGGACACATTTTGGAAATAAAAATCTTTTTCTCAAGCATTTTACCAGAAAAAAAAAATGCAGACTGTGGCAAATTAGTGTTTTCATACTACTTCGTGCCCCCCCCAAGCATTTCAGAAAACATACGATTATAAATGAAGTTATTTACTTCAATCTGTTGGGGAGCAGAGTTGATTTCTTGTCCATTTTTATCAATGACTGTTGCTGTGAGGCTGGTTTGACCTATGACCATTCCGTGAACTAGAAAGGCAGCAGTGTGGTCATCGAGAGCTTCATTGAGTGGGCTGGAGCGAAGAAAATACATTAAATTAGAGAGGTCATTGAATGAATTACATTAATAAGGAGGTGACTTAGTGCACAGGGGGTTCATCTATCATCTCAAGGAGTTTTATGGGACAAATTCCTAAGCAGAATAACATGGAGGGATCTCAGTTCACTATGCAACAGTGGGAATATTAACTTCTTACTGCCTGAAGCTAAAATACCTTTACATGCTGGATGAAGCACTGATAGCACAGCACTGCATAGGATACATCGCCGATGCCTGAACACTAACTAGTCGGAGTACAGAAGGCTTCTGTTTCCACTGATACTAGTTCTTAAACCTTCACCGATTTCCAAGTTTATGTTTTCTAAGGGCTTCTAGATGATATGGTAACATAGCTCTGCATTTCTTGAGATTCAGTAACAAATACAATGAGTCTGTGGCTCTCATACTGATCTACAGGCAGACACGTATCCGCTTCATATCATTTCCACATTCTCTGCTCATGGGATGCTCAGAAGGGAATGAAGTGCTACAGTCCATGACTAGGGTCCTGAATCAGCAGTCAACGTGACTTAAATACACATGTAAGCACCTTGCTGAATCTAGGCTCTAAGCATAGCCAGGCCCCACACTGTGACACTTCTTTTGATACAAAATTTTAAAAACTTCATATAATTTTATGGCTGCAATTGACTGGAATAAAAACTTTAAGGCTGCATGGAGGCCCTTTTAAAAATATGACCCTTCAAATTCATTGCACTATAGGGGAATGTATCAAGTGAAATATCACGAAAATACTTTTACAATATTACTTTTGCTTCTTCTTCCTATTAGAGAATTGCTTAGAAATTAATTTAAAAAAATTACCATGAATCAACTTACACCAGAGACACAATCTGCGATGCTGCCCTCAGTTTTAAATCCATGACAGTGAAATATTTAGCCAGAAAAGGTTTCCTAGAGTCATCCAATACTCTAACATAAGCTTTAACCATTTTCCCAATCTCCACCTGCAATATATATTCACAATCATTGACTTTTCCCTGAAAAGGTATTTTAATCATCACTCCTATTTATTGGCATAAACGTCTTTTTATTGTAATGTGCAATAAACTTTTAATATCCTAATAAAAATTTAAGACTAGACCCTGAGGTTCTACTGTTAAACAGCACTCTCTGCCAGGCATCATTAGTGTCAAGTGAAATGAATGAATTCAGGTGTTCCAACTAGCCCAAGCATAAGTCAAACATCCAGAAATATCAAAACGTAATTTTGTATAAGATGTACAGAAACTTTCAAGTAAAATGGGTTTTTTGTTTGTTTTTTAACATGACATGGAAAATGACCTTGAAAAAATACATTAGTACTAGAATCACACCCCCACCTCTTAAA
>ML677084.1:12266756-12424175 GCA_007922155.1 Mesoclemmys tuberculata
CTGGGCAGATACCTAGGAAGAATTGGCTTCTGCCCTGAAGTGCTTACAAACTAGATAGGCAGCTTGGGAGAGGGAACAATGGTACTGAAAAGTGAAGTGATTTGTTCAAGGTGACACAGCTGGTCAGTGGCAGAGAGGGGAACAGAACCTCACTCACAGGCAAGTGCCTTAGCCACCACCCTACGCTGGCTCTCGTGTACCTCAGCCTTATGTTAATAATCAGCATAAATGCTGATGACATTCTGAGACAGCCAACAATACCGGCAGTTGAAAAAAAATACAAACCTTGTCAACAACTCGGACATACAGCTCCTGTATATCAGATACGTAGATTTCAGCTTTAGCTGGAGCAGGGAAAGTCAGACACAAGTCATGAATCATTAGCGTTAATGTTCCTGGAAGTAAAGGATACACCTAAAATGCCAAAAGAAAAAAATCTATTACTTGCTGCAATAATTAAATATTTTTTTTAAATTTTAATTGGCGTTTTCTTGAAGACTAAACTTCTATTTTCCTTATAGTGCAGATCTACTTGGACCCTGAAGTCTTGGACATAAACAACTTTCTTTATCTCAGAGCATCAGGCAGACAAATATTTTACCCACTGAAGCAAAAGTAAAGCTGTAAAATTTATGTAAGCAATCTTGTATCACTGAGGTAGTGTAAATGGCTTCTGGGTAACAATTTCATTAATGGGCCCTAATGTGGGGGCAGCCTCGGGCTCCTGTATTCTCATGGTATCAGGAGGACAAAAAACAAACCACAAATCATCAGGAGCAATACACACTTTTCTTGGGGTGGAGAGGGAAGAAAGAGTAACTTTCAAACCACTACCATAGCACCTACAGCATTCAGAATGTTACCATACATTATCACAGGAGCTACGTGGTAGTTGAGGTAGGAAAAGCCATCATTTTGCCCCTTGTGACTGCACTTGACTACCTTTGCTTCCTGTTATGCAAAAGAATTCCATGTTGAAATAAAGACAACAACAATTACCAGGTAGCTTTTAAAGTTGAATTTAATTTACAAAAGTACTTTATTTGCCATCATTAGACTACTCCACATGGTCCTGCCATACTGATGTCCAGCATAGCAATCCTGACATTTCAGATTGGAGGGTGTCTCTCTCCTAAGAGACTGGAGTCTATTCTGCTAGCTCTGCAACCGGAAACCAAAGAAAATCCACAAGAAATATGGGTTTTTCACTGAAGTAGAGCAGTCAGGTAGAAGTCAGTCTATATTTTTAAAAGGTAAAATGTTTTGTGTATTTAGAACACCCAGGATTTTTAATCACACAGGTAATTAAAACAGAAGGTGACTCACCTCATGCAGTAACTGTGGTTCTTAAAGACACGTCCCCCTACGGGTGTCCCACTCAAGTGCGCCTGCACCTCTCAAGGCCTTGAGTGGAGATTTTCTGTTAGCAGTGTCCATTTGGCCTGTGCATGTGCTCTATACAACCTCGTACCGCACTCTGAGGGTATAGCAGGCTGCATGGGTAAACTGCCTTCTCTATCTGAACGTCCAACAAGAACAGCCCAAAGCAGACAGGAAGGAGGGTAGTAGAGCACCCACAGAGAGAGACACATCTCAAAGAAGCACCAGTCCTGCACAGGTGAGTAACCATTTCTTCTTTGAGTAGTGTCCCTATGGCTGCTCCACTTCAGGTGCCTCCTGAACAGTATCCTCACAGGGAGGATGGAGCTTTGGAATCAAGTCCAAGAATGAAGAGCCAATCTACCGGCATGGACCGAGGCACAATGTTTAGAAAAGGTATGTCCCAAAACCAATGTATCAGTTCTGCATATCTAGACACTGGGCTGCTTTGCTGAAAGTTGCTTGTCATCTGGTATAGTGTGCTATAATCGTCTGGGGAGGCGAAGTACCAGCTGCCTTGTTGTGAGCAATAATACAACAGAGCTCCTTCTTGACAGTCTCTGTGAAGAAATTGTGGACCTCTATGATCTTTCTGCAATGAAGACAAAGAATCCAGGTGATTTCCGAAATTGCTTGGCCCTATCCAGATAAAAAGCCAATGCCCCTTGCATTTCTAACATATAGTCTCCTACTGAGATTTATGTGGTTTAGAAAACAACGCTGGTAGATGAATAGAGTAGTTAAGATGGAAATCCAACAGCACCTTAGGTAAAGACTTTGGTTATGGTTGTAGGGAGACCTCATGCTTGAAAAATATAAGTATGTGTGTGTGTGTGTGTGGCCATCTTCATAGATAAATAAAGCAAGAAGCAGGTCGCCATAGGTTCAAATGAGGTCTAAAAGTCTCTGACTACCAGGTTGAGATCCCAGATACGAGTAGGATCCTGAGGGTAAAGATTTCCCAGACCCTTAATAAATCTCGAGGACACAGGGTGCGCAAAAAGAGAAAACCCCTTTAAAGGGAATGAAATGCAGATATCATGGTGAGATGAACCTTAATAGAGACAACTGATAAACATGATTTTTTTTAAGTACAGCAGATAATCTAAGATGGTTCAGAGCAGAGAACAGTCAGGCCCAAGGCGATGATTCTGACACCAGTGGTTGAACATCTTCCATTTCTAAAGGTAAGTAATTTGAGTTGACTCCCCTCCACTGTTTATAAATACTTGCTGTATTCCTGTTGAGCAGCTGGATGTAAACCATCCAGAAACCATACTTGGAGACAGAGGACCCCTAGGTTGTGGTGAAGCACATGACCTGTGTCCTGGGAGAGGAGATGAGGGATGGTTGGAAGCTTGAGTGCCGGCCGGACATACAAGTGAAGCAGGTGTGGTTACCAAGCTTGCCTGAGCCAGGTTAGTACTATGAAGATAACCCAGGCCTTGTTCTGCCTAATCTTGCGCATCACTCTTAGAATCGTGGTGTTGGAGGCAATGTGTAGAACAGGCCTTTTGCCCAGCACAGGAGAAAGAGGTCTCCCAAAGAGAGGCAATCTAGGCTCTCTCTTGAGCAGAATAAGGGGCACTTCCTGTTGCTGGAAATGATTAATAAGTCCACCTATGGCAGTTCTTCACTGTAGGTATATTATTTCTATATCCACATGGGAGATCTGACTGAAGAGATTTTAAGAACTAAGACCAACTTCATCAGCTTCAAAGTAAAATTCAACTTTTTAGAACAACACTTTTTTCTCTTTCACTGACTGTCTCCCTGTGAAAATATTGCCAACTCCCTCTTTCTACAGCTATGCAGAGATGTGCTTATATCAATACACACAAAGAGCAGTCATCTCTGCCATCACTAATACTCAATTTTATTAGCATTGTTGAATTTGCCGCCATTTATAAAGAATTCTGTGTTAAGTCATGACAATAACATACCCCTATTCCCCCCAATAAAAAATAATGTACATATATTAATTTATTGCTCATTGCAGATAACTCCTAATTCAAATGCATCATTGATGGATGAAATAAAGCATAGTTGCAGAGTAATACTTGATGCATCTTCTTTTGGGGGACTATATCAAACCTCTCTAGGGAGATGGACCTGATTCTTAAACAAATCTTCTCCATCTTTAGCTACAATACTGTTATCCTTTTGAAGTTAGCGGATATTACAACTTTTTCCCTTAGCATTATTAGAAGAATTTGAACATTTTACAAGCATCTTTGCAGATCTAAAACAAATATTGAAACGCCATTGCCGTAATCAATTTATCTTTTATATGTTATTTCTGAACAATTTTGTGTTTTCATAACACTTTAATGATAGCAGGAGAGTTTAATATAGATATTTTTATCATGTTAGAATCCATTGCTGTTACTACTTCCTGAAGTCTAGTATAAATATATCAGCTTTTATCCTGTCAGTAAGATGAATGACTTGTTTGTCTGTTTGACCATTTGTATACGAGTGCTGCTTATCCAAGTAGGGATGTTCAATATAACAACATTTTGGTTATGGTAACGACTCAGCTAATTTCAGCTGTTTTCATTCAACCCCCTTGAGAATGGACAGTTCCTCTGCGCTGCAAGGCCATTCAGAGCATTTGCATGCAAATGAGCACAAGTGGTGTTTACATAATGTGGCCTGTTTCCTTAACCAGTGTGCAGCAACTTTAGTTTTGCAAGGTCTCTGTGTATTTATGAGTACATTTTTGCAAAATTACTCATTTTGGCTTTGAAGCATTTGAGAGGAAGTTTCTATTATTTGCAAAGTTTACAAGCCTATTCAAGCTTAAATCTGTATTCCAGCTCTCACCCGCTCTTCCCCAAAACAACAAACCGACCTAAAATAACATAATTTGTCTATTCGTTCCACTAATGGTGGCAATTCAAATTTGCACAACCTTAGTTATGATTTGTAGCTTCTAGTCTCAGACATACTGAAGCATGCCCTAACTTTCCTCATGATTCTCTTTCACCTTATGTGACATTTTGTACGAAGGTCCACTGACTTTCAACATTCCCTGAGAGAAGGAACAGCTACCTACCCTGCTGTCACTGGAGTTCTTTGAGATGTTGTAGTCAGTGTGAAATTGGATTCTTTGGACTACCACTGTCCATCAGGGCCACACATGCACCCTGTGCCTCTTCATGTTCCTGTAGGAGGCTCTGAAGAGAGGGGAGCAATGACCCTCCCTCAGTTCCCTCTCAACTCACAGCCCACATTGCTGAGAAGTGGGGATGCAAGGACAGTATTGGGAGTCTGACTGTGACAAAAACGTCTGAAAGAACCATCGTTACCACAGGAGAAGTAACAATTCTTTCTTCTTTGGGTGTGCGTCAGTGTGGATTCTGCTGTAGGTGACTAGCAAGAAATATCCCTTTTGGATGGTGGAAAGAAGAGCACCAACCGCATCAGTTAAATAACAGTTGGAGCTCTGTCCTCAAGAGCCAGCCACCATGCCAAGGTTCAGTCACACTACTAAGGGCAGCTAGAGGAAACCGAAGCAGGGTTGCAGCTGACCTGCTCTTTATGCCCTCATATGGGAGCATGAAGAGTCACGGGCCCAGGTACGGCTCCAGTGGCAACTCTATTAAAATAAAATCCAATCTCACATGCATGTACGCTTCCAGTGGGATCCACACTGACACATACTCAAGACACACAACCTTCGGGATATCCTAAATGTTGTGGACTTGAAAACAGAGAAAGTCATTTAAAGATCTCTTTGCTGAGAAAGGGAATAAAGAAAGCTTATCTGTAGAACTGCTGGGAACTTTGTCGTCATCCCTGTGTTACAGATTAAGGAAGATAAGACAGTTAATGCTTCCCTGAAAGTGCCAAAAGTGCCATCTGCTGCAAAAATCTAGTCCAATACACCAAAGCAACTGCCAATAATTGTGACAAGCTATCATCGCTCAATTAATAAATATATTTATTTCATACAAATATTTAGGAGAATAAACACACCTGATAGGGAGGGATCTGACTAATCTGCATTTCTAGTTTTGAATGTGTTCTTTCCGAAGGCACATTAGCACTGATTTATGGATGTACACAATGAAAATCACATAACAGGAAGGCTGGACTGACAGAGCGTGGAAAAAGATGCAGATTGTTAGAGTTATGGCAATGTGTGTTGAAATAAGGGTAGGATGTCTGCCATGTAGCTAGTTTTATTATTACAATAAAAGCAAGTTGGAATGCATTTATAGGTGCATTTCTCAACTGTTATCCAGGTCTACCTTCTGCTCCTTTTAAAATATACATTTATATCTCTAGTATGGTGTGTTATACGTTGTTATAATTTATTGCACTCCCTCTTCAGATTAAAAGTAATTCTTGACATAATAAAGTATATGGAGAATGGTACATTTTCCCACAAGGTGTACCAACTGTATTCTCTACTGACTGTCTGGAGACCCTTGTACATAACATGCTGCAGTTCAGGAGATAGGCCCCAGTCCTGCAAACTTATACACTTTACTACCCTGAATAATTTCATTTAAAATCAATGGTGCTACTCATGGTACTATAATGAGGCACATACATAAGTGTTTGCAGAATCGGGACCTTATATTGGTTATCATAATCTGTAGACCATGGGCGAAATATATCATGACAGACTTTTTACCATGGGAAAGAGAAGGACAGAGCAGTCATGAAGTTCAGTTATGGATCTCTCCACGCTGGTCTAATTTATCTGGGAAGCTTTTAGGCTGGGATTTACAACAACACTCAGAGCTGGCTTAACTCTGCTTGCATTGAAGTCAAACTGCCATTGACTTCAACAAGAACAGAGTTAGGCTAGTGCCAAGCACATTTGAAAAATCTCAGCTTTAGATCACAGTAAACAGCATTACAAAAAATCCTACAGCACAGCTATAGAAGGAGAGAACAGATTTTAAACAGGAACTATACATATTTAAATCTGGCAAATTTACTTTTTTTTTTTGTTTGTTTTAAAGATTAAAAGGGCTTGAACCAGATAAGTCATTTATGTTGTAGGAAAAGACCTCCGATGGTAACAAAGAAACAATTAGCACAAATAAAATCCTGGAAAATCTGCTATAAACAGAGACAATTATAAGAAAACTCATCAAACACTTTACCTAGAAAAAGCATTTGCTGTCAAATGCTAGCGTCAAGTTTCTCCTTATGTCCTTGCCATGCAAAACTAAACAAACTCCCCCACAGTTTCCTATCCAAAAGGATGGGCAGTCTATGGTCACCATTCAGAGATCTTGACTGTAAAGAGTGCAAGAAGCTACTTACTATATCTTGCTGTCAAATGCGGTGTTATAATAGAAAATGGAAAGGCATCAACAGAGAAGAAAATCCAAGGACATTTACAATCTCTTAGTGTGTGCTTCCCTCCTCTTTGTAATTTATTAACAGTATAATTTATTACAAAATATAACAAGTTATCTCCCACCCTACCAAAAAGGCACACTTTGAACAATGAGATTAACATACTCAGACCATTAAAATAAATACAATGAAGTATTTTTCTACTCACCAAAGCAATGCCTTGAGCATCTTGATAAGCCACTTTTACAACATTTATAACACTGGTGTTGATGAAAAAATACCCAGAACCCTCTTTGATGAGCAGCTCTGCCTGCAAAAATGAAAAGCATGTGGGATTACAACTTCTTAGTAACATTGCCAAAACTGTAAAACACACACTCTCATAGTATTTGTGACACTCCAATTTCTCTCAGATAGAAATTAAAATCACTAGTGAGAAGTTCCTTTACCTTAACATCAGGGTGATTGTAGATTGTAACATCATTAGGACTCACTTTCACATCTTCTACAAGTATCAGCTCAATAGTGGCAGACACAGGTACAAGAGATTCATACTAAAAGGAATAATGCAGATTATTGATCAATTGTGGTAGCATGCAATTAAAAGCCAGAGGAGAGTAAGTCACTCCTCTACATGGGGAAGATGGATTACCCAGATGTGTAAATGGATGACAACAGAAGTGGAGATTAGGTAACAGAATGTCTCCAAGGATCAAGGTATAGGCTTAGTTACTTATCTGTTATGTATGCAGAGGTATACAATACATGCTGCAGTGTTCTGCATTATGCCCAAAAGGGCAAGACAAAGATCATTGGCTTGTGCTTTAAAAGCCTGGGAGCATTAATTTATGATGACTGACACAAATCTTTATGGCTATTAGCTCATGAGAGACGTTCTGGAGGCCAGAAACTCCAAGCTGAGACAGACTGAAAACCTATAGTCAGAATTCTTTCTTGTCCTTCAACATTTCCTTTTCAGAATTACAAATATTTTTATCCACAAAAATAAAAAATAAAATCAACCCACAATTACTTGTAAGTACATAAGCACTGTACGAAATTGTACTACAGAATCTGGTCTAATCATTTGATCACAATGACATTAACTTAAGTAGGAAAAACGTAGAGCAGCCTCTTCAAAGGAAGTTAGTAACATATCCCCATTCAACCCAATTAATTAAATTATTTTGCTCAATATAGAGAGAGATGTCATCCACAATGAAACACTTGGGTGCTTTACTTAAAGAGAGGACAGTCAATCAAGACATCTTAATGTAGCAATTAAGAGATATTCATTTTGGGGTTATTTGTTTTTAGGAAAAAAAGAAGTGTTTGGGGGGGAGGGACGACAAAGACACGACAGCTTTCTTTGCCATAATGTTCATGCTGCAATAGGAATGAGCAAACAAATCAGCATGACTTATTTAAATTACTGATGTGTGTATGAATGCCAGGAATTGGCTCTGCAACCAACCAATCCTTGCCTTGGCAAAATACATGCTTCTCCCAGACCTGGAATTCAAAATGAATGAAAACCAAACTTGGTATCTTAGAGCTGTGTGAAGTTATTTTTTATGAGTGTCTTAAGGAAAGTATACCCCAAGAAATCCGCCCTACATATTTTGGAAAAAAAATGTAGAATTTTCTAAACTCAAGAAAAAGTCTACTTAATCACAATTTCTAGGTATCTGTAGATCTCAGACTGCCTACCTGATATTTGGTGTTGGAATGATTAAATATAGGGTAATTGTTATTCATTTGGCTTAATAATGTCGAATTTGAATGATTATATAGTAATACCAGAGTATTGAATGTTCCTATTACATTCCACTTTCCTTACAGGAGTTCTAGAAGGAGGACTGAATAGGTCAGGGGAAAAAGAGATACAGACCTATTCACCCTCTATGTCAATTTAAATCTCATTCTGCATAATAGTGAACAAAAAATGGATCCATCAAATGGATTCCAAGAGTTCATGTCAATCTAATTCCCAATTGGACACAGGCTCATATAATACAAAACAACTTCCCAACTGGTATTCATTGGGATCCTTGCTGACAATCTCAGTGGAGAGCCAAAGATGGATGAAAATTCTGATTATCTCCCCACTCCAACAAGATCTCACCACCAGATCAGAGCTGGAGCATACTGACAAAGCAGGGAGGAATTCACGTTACTGCTGCCCAAATGTATCTGTTATAAGTTAAAATAACTTCAGTCTCCCAGGAAATAAATTCTGCACTTTGCTTGAATCCTACATTCACCTACACTCTTAACAGGATATTTAAAGAAGCATTTAGAAAAAACTTTTAGCAGAGCCCTTACTTGGTTTAATCTATTTACACAAGTAATTACATCTCCATAACGAACAATATGTGATGCAGAGTTCCTTTGAATTTGGTTGTTGTAAGTTGGTATCATGCTGAGCTCAAATCCTAATCCATCCCACAAGAAAATACTCACAACTCTCTCTTCTCCAGATAAAAACATAATATTTTTCAAAAATTAGGTCATTAGATTAAGTCAGACGTCACTCTTATTGAGACTGCTTTTTGCTGCCACCCTTTCCTGTTTGTAAAATGTCTATCTAGTTTAGCATTTCAAAGCAGATGCTGTGGATTTTTGTATGTCTATATACATCCCCTAGCACATGGCCGGTACTATACAAATAATAACTTCACTGCTCCGACAGACACAAGTCAAGTCAAGCTACAGATACAGTCTGACAACGATCACTATGTCAGAGTTGCACAAGCTGAAACGCTGCTTTATTTTGCAACTAAATTCTAACTACGTTCATTTCCCCAAAGACAGCTGTATCAAACAAATGGTTGCTATAGTGAAGGACAATCTGGCAAAGCTTCACCAATACATAAAAAACCAAAATCAAAACAAAATTAAGTGAAATAAATTATGAATATTCTTTATAATTCCTTTATCCAGATTGTGAAAAAGAACCAGTTAAATTTAAAGTAAATAACTAAGGATAAAGAAAAACAGAACAATGGGGACATTATACAAATAGATTGATGAGGTTCTGTCTTGGAAAGGAGCTAATAAAGGGTTATCTTATTATTTTTAAACCAATTAAGCATAATGCACCAAGGAAATGAATATATAGGTCAGCTCTCATTAGGGCACCATGGGAAAAGCAAACAGTAAATTATACTTCAAAGTACCGGTATATTCACTTTAGCTGCTCTGAGATGAGACTGTTGGTATCCTGTCGCAGTAGCAGAGACAGCAGTTGTTCCAGACTCATGATGAACTAAAACAGTTTGCAAGCCTGAAACAAAAACGAAGTGACAGATTACAACGAAGAGCTACATTACTACATTTTATCTTAAAGCACCCCCAATGAAATCATATTAATCAGGCGATGGGGCAAAAGGAGAGGGGAGGTTATGATCATTTAAAATTAATGCTCAACATCTTTTCTACTTTCATTTTATACATTTTTAAACAGCCAAGGTTTTGGGTTTTTTTACATGCAAATTTCCTTTAGAAAAATTTCATACCCAGTTAGAAAACAAGCTTAAGAAAATTAAAACCGACAATGTTTTTTCTGATCAGATTATGCAATTCCATTTTCTTGGCTCTAGCATAGACACCACTAATTATAATTAACCCAGTCTTTCTCCAAACAACATAGTGCATAATCTTAACTGATCTATATATACCATGCATTTTCTTTTGACCACTTCCATCATCTTTCAGAGACAGCTCCATCGGCATACTGGGCTCAATGTTAGCTAAGGAAACTTTTGTTGATTCCCAGATAATACCAAGGGAACTGAAATTATCAAATTTACGCCCCTGCTGGTCAAAAGCAGCCAACTCCAATATTGGATTGCGATAGTTTGAAACAGGAACCTGAAAAGGAAAATAAATAAATAAATAAAATGGACTGTAAACTGAAGGGATGCTAGGATATCTTTGATCCCTTAAAAACAGTTATATGAACCAGAATGGCAAATTTCAACCAGACATCCCCTTATTGAGTCCTATGAGATTTTTAAGGTAAAGCTTTGTCATTAGATCATTTCATAAGAAAAGGAATGTTAAATCAGCCACCAATGAAAAGCCATTTTAAATCACACTCCAACTTTTGTTTTTTGTGCCATTGAGTGCACTTATAAAATACTTGACTAGTCTCTGGATTCTGAAAAATGAAACAGGTCTGAAGATATTAAATTGCTATTACACAGAAGATGCATTTCAAGGTTATAAATCTTTCAATGGGGTACTAATGATATCATAAACTGCAAATCTGAAGCCTGAGGAGTTTGTGACAACAGTTCAACCCAAGACTGTTGTATAACATCCAAATATCTACTCCAAAACATTAAAAACAAACAAAGAAAAAAAATAAAGTTACATATAAAGGCAAGACTCTTCTAATTTTGTGAAACTAAATTGTTTTGTACGTATGGATATTGATGCTAGGAGGCTCTGAATATTGCACGCTAACAGGGGAACACAAAGTCTTACTCATTTGAATGTTGGAGTCATATGTCCTTAACATTACCATAACCCCCAAATAAACATTTCCTAATTTTCAAGCGTGCATGAAGTTCTACCTATGCACAAATTCAATGCACAACACTCACACACATGCTAATTTATGCACACATATAGGTTTTTATACACACTCAGTTGCATCCATAACAGTTAAGTATATTTGCATACCCACAAACATTTTAAAATCTGCCTCTATACATACGATAAATTTGGACTATCCAGATTCGAATCAAAGGGTATGAAGAACAACTGTATCCAGAAAAAGTTGTCAAAGGTATATTTTTGTTTAATGTCAGACAGAGTGTAGCAGATGTGCATTTTGTTTACACTAAATTTTCAAACAAAAATACAAAATAAGGATGTTATGAAATACACACCAAGAAACACTGGGAGGTCAGGAGAAGGAAAACAACAGAATGGAATAAAATTTTGCAAGAAACATGCATAGCACAGAGTACAAGGGGGGAGTTCCTCTGTCCTTATCCCCGATGACCCACAATATCCTCGGAGATGTTACTCCAGAGGCCCTCTGGCAAGAGCATTTGGAGGTCAGAGGACACGACCCACATGGTTTTGCCCACACATCCTATTACCTGGTATGTCCCCTATATACACATTCAAACAATCCCTTTAACACTCCTACATTTGGATTATTCTTGTTCCTAGCAGGGGTAAAGGTGCAACTAGTGCTAGCCAGAACAAAGGGCTTGTTATTACCGCTCTTGCAGCCTGTGAGAATGCCTGTTTCGGGATACTTTCAGATGGAGGCAAAATTTGGCTTTTAGAGGTGAAAAGAACAGATTGCTCAGACTTACCACTTGCTTGTTTTGTTGCAGCAAAGGGCAGGAGAGGTCAAGCTGAGGATTTGCATAAACAGGAGTCAAAGAGAGTCGTGAAGGGGCTGCGCAGATAAACTTTACAACGACGGGTTCAATGGCTGGAAAAGGGTTGGTAACAGTGGGCTTATTTCCAACTGTTAAGGCAATAACCTGTATAACATTTGGGAAAGTAAACAAGATAGATGAAAGCAAAGAATAACCGAGTGCAAGCATATTTTACAGGTACAACTATCCTATTTGAGACATCTCTGTTATTTTCTGGTACTGAGATAGAATGAATAAGCAATAATGCGAAGGGCTCATGAGTTCATGCTCCAATCACATTCTATACCACAGATAGACCCAAGAATGGGATACATTTATTTTAAAAGCTGTTCCAGACCATTATCAAAGCAAAAATTCTCAGTCCCTTTTCATGGTTATCATCATCTCTCCAAACTTAAAGCAAAGCAACAAGGCGGCTTTCAGAGCTTGTAAAGACAGTCATCTGCGGTCACACTCTCACAGAAGGGAAAGTAAGCCAACAGTGCAACTGGGCTAGAGGGTCCTGTAGCCACTTCAGCAGCTTTTAAAACTGCATTTTTTTTTCCATTTTTTCCCTACGGTTCTCTCTTACACATGATAACATCAGACTGAAGTAAATTTGCTCACTTCAGGCTTTCCCCTCGTTGGTTGCCTATGAATTGTCCCTCTCAGCTACTGGCCAGAACTACTGCAAAGCCATTTGAATGTGGCCATTTCTGTATCATGAAGATTCCAAATAATATTTGATCACAAGCATCCCTGATGGGGAGAAAACAGCAAGAAACTGTTTCTTTTTGACTAACCCTCCTAGATCCAATTGGATTTTATGCAGTATGCATTTGGGGATGCCAGCTACATTGGGTAGTGAATAGCCCTTGCAAAATAATTAGTTAAATGGTCAAAACATAGACCAAAGCCCGACCATATACAAATTGTATAGTGTCTGCAAGGCAGGGGAATTAATTTGTACTACATGTTGGAGAAACAAGTGCTAATGGAGACTTGGCTTGGGGTGTACCTGACCTCTGAACATTAGAATGGGGCCACTTTCACATAAGTGACTGAACAAGTGGCATACAGGACTGGTACCATGGGGAGAACTTGGGGCCCCCAAAAAGTATTTATGCAAGACGATGGAGTTACATCAGGGATTAATTTGGCCCACTATTGCAAGTCAGACTGAAGAGTTCATTCTCTTGTTAAAAGAACCTTTTGCAATGATGTTATTCATGGTAAATAAATTCAACAGCATTTATAAGTATTAATCTATTTTAATAACTTCCATGATATAAGGTTACTATTAACTGGCTTCATACTACAATAAAGCCACTGTAATCCTCTTTATAACATAATTTTAAAAATGCTTAGCTCTGGACTAATATCAGACTGAACAGAGCATATAAACAATAGGCAGTCAGGTACTTATTGAAGTTTCATACTGGCTTATTACAAAAGTTTCTCATCATTTGGAGGCTACACTTTATCATAAATCAGTCTGGTTTCTCTTCTCAATTACCTTGGCAAGGATTTGACAGAGATCAACATAAATACCTTCTGGCACTTACTTGTTCTCCTAAGATTTTGCAAGATACTCTAACCCAGTGCTGGAAATGATTCCGAGATGTAGGAGGCCCAAATAAAGATAAACCAATACTTTCTGTATCTTCAGCAGTGATGTTCCTAAAGAATTTTGAAGGTTCTTGTACCCAGGGTCTGGGTCCACCTTCAAACAACATGTCTTTGGAAGAACCCAAAGTTACCAAGGCAACAGAAGAAGGATCTATAGTCTGGAAATGAACAAAAGTTATACTAATTTATATTCACCATAATGTGTGTGTGTGTATATATATATATATATATTATATTGACGTCTTTCAGGTGACCTTTTTGTCACTCTCAGTGGAAGAGCCATTTGATTATCATTTTTGTTTAGGTGACGATCCCAAGCTTTTATAAATATGGTTAATTCAGAATACTGCAGTACTAAAATGATCAGCAACAATTAGAAGTAAACTCTGCTCATTGGGGCTATGGCCACAGGGCCTCAGAACTCTGGTTTTCCTTCTATTGACAATAATTCTCCAATCTCCCTCTCTTATGTTGACTGAACTACTCCAGAGGAAAGAGATTGGGTAAAATCCTGGCCCCACTGAAGTAAATGACAATCTTTTCATTGATAGGGCCAAGCCTATACCCTCTATCTTTTGAAACCCTTCCACTTGATTTATCTCACAGGTACAGCTGCTCTTCAGAACCTGCATTTTACACCCTAACTTTATTTACCCTACTAAATGAAAGTAAGGTTCACTTCAAAACCCTGTAGGAATACTATGACAAATTCTGCATGGATTTAAATCCTAGCCAATCTTATTGACCTCACTGGGCCTGCCTTCAACGTAAATCAACGTGGAAATTGGTTTGACATTTTTAATAAACAATCATTTGTTTGAAGTGTTCCACAACCTGAAGTTAGTGAGACAGACCACGACTTACGGATAGTTGATCTGGCCATAGGATGGTTCAATTCTTTCTGTGAAAATTCGTGTATGTTGGTCTGAGGAATATGGTTTTAAATGCTGGGCACAGGCTAATTTTCACTCAACCCTCATAGGTTATTCTCATTTCACAAACATCCACATGTTGCCAAAACTTTAAAGTCTGTTCATTCTTGTGTTCTTGTCCTGTCCCTAGTTGGCTTCTAACTATTTGTGCTTCTATGGCAGGGATTCTTCCACTTTTTCACTCTGTGGATCACTTCATAAAGAGATGTTTTGATGGAAGACCGCTCCTCCCAAGGCTTCACTCCCCTCCCCCATTTTTACACATCAAAATATTTCATTCTTCAGATGGAAGCAACAAGGATCATAGCTGGAAAACCACAGTTCTAAGGTTTTTCTAAAGGCCCTTTCATTGTGCTATCTAAGCACTGATCAACAATGAAAAGGTAACACTGAGTAATCCCTAAAGTACTCTATTCTCCCCCCTCCCCACTCCCACATCCCTTTTATTCATTGCCCCTAGAAGGGAGGGGCTGTCATATCTGTAATACTTCTTATAAATGACCCAAATGTGCATGTTTATAGATAGCATCTTAACTCAATGGAAGAGAAGATCTTTTATTTGTTCTAGATATCTCAACATCCTCCTGTCTGAAAGACCTGCCAGGATCTCCTCTTCTTTAAAAAGACTTCTTTGATGTGATATGGAATCCATTTATTAATTTTTTCAAAGACTATATTTAATTTCCCCAAACCTGGTACATTCCACTTGGTAATCTGACTCTGTGTATTTTAGCACTAAGAAACGAAACATCCGTTCTTCAACGGATGTAATTCATGTAACTCTTTCCCAGTTTAATGGACCCCCTCATCCCCTTGTTAATACAATACCTACATTCCCTTATATAAACTCTTACATGTCAATTTAATCCTTTGAATTTATGATGTGCGCTGTGTTTAATCTTCAGGCACCCAACAGTTTACCTAATTCAGTGTTTCTCAATGTGTGGTCCACAGAAAATGTGGTCCACAAATTACTTAGACGGAAGACTGACTGTACCGAATTCAATTATAAATACAGACAATAGATTTCCAAAGGGATCTGCATCTGCATTCAAAATTTTTTAGGGGTCTGCAAATGAAAAAAGGTTGAGAACCACTCACCTAATTCATAGATGCATCACTGTTACTGTTTCTGAAAATTTATGGCATCTTGGCCCCATAGAACTGTATTGTGCTTTAGGGGTTTTTTTTTACGTAGCACTCGGAACTGAATTTAGAATACTTTATAAAAGTAAAATCGCAATAAATATAACCAGTAATTAAAAAGATGGAATGATTATTGGCAAAGGGGAAGCAGAGCTCAGGGGATGGGAGTGGGACACAGCAGCGAATGGGCCCTTATTTTATTTTAACCATGATAGGCAAGTTCTTTGGTTTAAGTCTGACTACTGTGTATTCCCACTTTAGCTAACTGATCTCCGCTTTCAGATTGTTGGGCAGAACTTGCCCTTATCCATAAATCTCTACAATGAGCCTTGAGGATGAAACACAAAATTAGTGTTTCAGCCCCCAACTGGTGAAACAGGATTTTCTTACTCTGATCAATGTTGCAGAATCTAATCTTGTACAGAATGGCATCTTTTAAAGTGAAATCATCATTAGACATATGCAAATTTATTCATTCCAGATACCGTAAAACTACTATCCTAATATGTACCAGCAGCAGCCTCTGTGGATTCAGTCCTTGGCTTCTAATCGTGAGACTGACACACTGTCTTATGCTTCTTAATCATTCCTTGGTCTTGCAAATATGGCCCTTTAAAACAGGTTCTTCGTTTACATTGATATTTCACAATGGTGAAATAGATTTTAATTGCTTGTGAGGAAAAAAAATGCAGTTTCACAGACTATACAGGCGACCAAATTCTGCCTTTTTGCCAAAATGATAGTTTTGTGTGCTGTGACTACAGATGTTGCAGGCTATGTTTGCTTCTGTTTCCTGCTGCGGCCATGCAATTGTGACTGGTCTCATGATTAGCTTATTCAGATGGCAACAACAAGAAAGCATACTATGAATGACAGTTTGAAAACTTTTTAAACAGGCAGTTAGACACAATGCAGGCTTTGAACCTCCCACCACTTCCAAGCTGACTGAGAAAGTAACTAATTAGTTCAACTGGTACAATATTTTTCTCCAAAGTGTACCCAAGTTTAGAAAGATTCAATTTCTTCAGCTAATTCTCAAGTCCAGATCTCTTTATAAAACCTGTACCATAGGTTATCACTCAGCAGCTCACTTTCTCCATTTAATTTACCAAATAGCATCTTCATCTCCCAGGATTTTCTCTGACTCTTACTGAGATCTGCAATACACTGCCTTTGTTTCATTACTGCACTTTTTATATTTCTTTTCTGAAGAAGTAAAGATGATGGTGGTCAAGTTTAACATTCAGAAAGGTAGGGACTAAGAAAACTAGCTAGAAACAGGAATACTCTGAACAGCATGTGCACCCAACTTCTTGTACTCTCACATGAAACATGTATCACTCTGCCAGCAAACATACACTCACACTGGCAGTATCCCCTGCTATTCTAGTCCTAGGCCTTTTCCTGAGTCATGTCTACCTGTGATTATTTTGCATTAGCACCAAATTCATTTTCATTTTTCAACTAAGGGAGAAGCAGAAATATAGTGCACTAGCCCACTACAGAATTCTACCAAGTCTTGTGTATTGCTTGGAGCACTGATTTGGACAAGAAACATCCCAAAGCTATCAGGTAAGTCACAATACAGAAATCAGATTTTTGCAGTAAATATAGGCTCTGATTCAGAAAAGCACTTAAGTCACTGGGACTTAGGCACGTACTGAAGAGACACACTTACCTGAATGGGGACATCCTAAGTCAAAGGACTATCTGATTTTCACATACCAGCTACATAAAATCAAATATCATTTCAATGAATTTTCAAGAATACACTGTTTTAGGAGCAGCAATCAAAGAGAACGTCTAACTACGAGCTTACTTTTAGTGGTAGATAGGCAGCAATGGTGATGCTAGCACTAAGGCGGACATGACCATGAGTGTAACTAACAACAAGTGTCGTGTATCCTTGAGCCTCAGCTTTCACTCGGACTCCACTGCAAAAATCAGAACTTGGCTTAAGTCTCCCTGTCAAAAAAAACCCAAACAAACAAAGAGTGAAAATTTGGGGACAACAAGTGAGGCATTTTAATACAGCTTTCTTGACAGTACCATGTGTGTGCTAGAAATATGCAGGGAATATGTACAGATAATTTCTGTGACTTCATGGAGGGAATACAATACCCTTCACTCTACTGAATACTATATTGCCATTAGCCTTAAAACTATCACCTTATGAAACACGCAAACATTATTAAACTTATTTTCCTTCCAAATTGTTCTAAAGAGGACATTCATCTTCTCTTTGGGATATAGAGTAATATAATTTGCTCTTTCTTTTAAAAAAGTACTTTTTCCTTGCTGTTCTAAATTGAAACTTTGTAATTAAGCCCAAATAAAATGCAAGGTTAAAACAATCTTTACTGCGCAGAGTATGATGTATTACCTAAATTCAAGTTAATGATTAAGTTCTAAGTCTTATATGATGTAAATTAAGTTATTAGTTTCATGACACGTGCCTGTTTGCTGACTCAGGTGTTTTGTAGGTCTGTCTTTCTTTCTTTGGTTTGACAGGGTTTTGTGATTTTTTTTTTTTTTTTTTTAACAGAACTATGGCAAATAAGGTACATATACAAATTAGGTAGAGTGACATTTAAGAGAGCTGCCTCTTCAGCAAACACATGCTGAAACAATAACAGTAACTGCTTCGGCTGGCTCAGTAGTACAACACAAGGAAGAACTAACTAGCAAAAAACAGCTAACAAAGGATTGTGGGTTTAATTTAACCTGGTGAGGATAACAAAGTTGCTCAGCTTGTTAGTGCAGAAGCATTCATTAATGGCAAACTTAGGAGAGACTGCACATGACATACTCTGGTTAAACAAGTGTTATAATGGCAGAAACAGCTGGGGAAGCACCTCAGGAAATGCACCGCTTAAAGTAGTGAGCTTCAGAAGGACAGTGCTTTGGCCCTGCTCCAATGTCTTCAGGGAACAGGGCCAAGCATAATTTTTTCGGGCCCAGTACAAACTTGTAACATGGGCCCCCACCCACACACATACCACAATCCCTCATCCCATACATACAACCTCATGAGCCATGAAGATTTTTTTCCTCATGGTAATGAGGATTGCATCCTGGGCCGGGTCCCCCAGGGCCTCTGGGTCCTGGTAAAGTGTAACCTTCCCCCCTCCCATGTGAGGGCCCTGACAGGGAATGGAATTTAAGAAATTGCTATTCTCAGCCCCCTTTTCTCCCAGAAACCAAGCAAACCATCAGGTGTGTGACTGGATTAACAGAACTAAAAAGGGAAAGATGTCACAAGTGAAAGAGTTTGGTATCTTCACATCAGCCAATGTGGCTCCCCAAAACCTGACATAATTGATCATCTCTGGTGAAGAAACCATCAGGTTTATTACATCAGGTTTTGAAAAAACAGTGGAAAGGTCTGTGGCAGAGTCATATGTGTATGGGAGTTTGCACATCCCTAAAAGTGTACTAGGCTTATTTGTTGCCAGATATTTTGGAATCAAATACTAGAAGTCAAAGTAATAAAAATGCTACTCAATAAAAAATAGGCATCTTCCATATGCAGAAATGTTGGATTATTATGATCTCTGTATTTGCTGTTGGTCATCTACTAGTAATGAATCCACTAAATAGGTCAATACAAGTAGGTAAATTATTTATATTTGTAATATTTCTATTTGCCTTGTAATCTGAACTGAATACATAGGTCAGTTTTGCTTTCTTAAAATCACCTTGGAGAGGTTTGAAAACGCCACGGTTTTCTACCTCCACGACTAAGTCGAAATGTGAGCAATCACTCAGTGTGACCATCTCGCCGGTTTCAACATTCATTAGGCCATTAATCCTCAAGGGCAGCTCCAGTATCTGACCAACACGTGCTTCAACTTGACATGGTGTGAACTCCATGCCACTAGGTTCAGTTACATATACCTGAGAGACAAGAAAAAAAATCAATGAGGTAAGACACAGCTACATAAGGAACTAAAGAGAATGTTTTCCCCTAAGCGTCCCCTCTCAAGCACACCTCACAACAGCCATATGCCCTCTGAGAGAAAAGGGCTAAAAACAACTCTCCAGAGCTCCACCAGCGCTGCTCCCCAGAACTGCCAGTGAGGGATGAGAAAGAATGACTAGAAGTGTTCCCTAAAATTGTAATACTCTGCCAGACTAAAGATTTTTTAATGAGTGCACTGAAACCGGCACCTATTTTTATGTGCTCTACAATCTGCCGCCTCTTTTATTCTGGGATCATTTTAAGATATTGGACCTTTTCTTCCCATGAGACGCTGCCATAGATCCTGACAGAGGAAGTTTCTGAGCTAAAGTTCCACTGGTACAAGGGTTTGAGCCAAACCCATTGAAGTCAATGAGAGTCTTTCAACTGGCTTCCAAGGGCTTTGGATTATGAAAAGAGATGGCAGCAATGTCTGAGGGGAAATGCCGGTGGGGCGTTATATACTTTGTTTCTATAACTATGCTGACAGATTGATTGAAGGAGTCTTTTTTTTCAGTAGTATATTTATGAGAGATTGTTAAGGGTTCTCAATGCTTGTATAGCTTGGGATTTTTTGGCAGAGTAGCAGAAATCTCAGTAAGTAAAATGACAATCTAGAGCTTGATCTTGCAACCTTGATTTATACAGTGTGGCAAACGGCCGGCTTCTCCCTAGTGGGTCTCGCACTTTTGCCTCTTATAGTGGGCCAGGGCGTCGCCGGTTACCCCACCTTCCCAGGGAGGGGGTTAGGGACCCGGGCCCACCTGCTCCTCTGGGTCCCAGCCCAGGGGCCCTCTGAATAGCAGCTATGTGCTGCTGGCACCTTACTTGCAGCTGCAGGCTTTTCCCCTGGGCTACTCTCCCCCCTCTGTCTTTCTGGCTTCTTGAGCCCAGTACCTTCCTCAGGAGTCCATCTCTCTCCCACACACCACTGTACTCTGTTCTGGTCTCCTCCACACACCACCATACTCCGTTCTGCTCTCCTCCACTTCACACACTCCTCTGCTCACCACACACCTACTCCTTCAACTCCACACTGTCTCTCAGGAGCAAAGGGTTTTTATCAGGCACCTGGGTGGGGCCTTAATTGGTGTCAGCTGACACTAATTACCTTCTAGTGACTCTGGCTAGTCTATAAGGAATAAAGCCCAGATCATTCTAGCACTTACATAGCGCCCTTCTAGAACTTTCCTAGTGCCCTCTGCCCTCGCTATACCACAACAGGTAATCCTTATGCGAGAAGTACCTCTGAAATCAAAAGAGTTACATGTGTAAGTAAGAGAGGCAGCATCAGATTCTAGAAGTCTAGATGGCCTGAAATGGTTAATACAATATTTTAAAAAATTATATCTGAAGTGTTGATGCACAGGCCTTTGAATGGTATTTATTTATTACTCCGAATTGTTGCATTCTCGTTAATGTTAAAGAATCCGTGGCAGACGGATTTGTAACACTTCGTAACAATTGCTGTGATCAAAGCTTTTCATTTGCAGCATCTTTAACTTTTTAAACCATCTGTCACGAGCTTCAGGGTAAATTGTTGGACCATATGGTCTGGTGTTAAAATGGCAATCCTCACGGAACATAAATGACTATTCTGATAACTTGCTCATCAAGGTCACCAAATAAAGCTCCTACCCCAAGTACTTTGACTTATTCCAAACAGAGCACATAACATTTAACACATTAGCAGAGATATTTAGTACCTTCACACAATGCTCAGTTTGCTCAATATATTGCTCTAAGCTTGCATGCCAAGAAGCATTTTTTTTTGAATTACTGTCTATAAACTTGGAATTGTATTTGGAAATAGAGTTTTAATTAAAAACATCATTTCTGAACCTCCTGCAGGCAATTGTCATATTTCTAAAAAGTGACATCTTTGGGACACAGATAATGTGGGTGCAGTGTCATAGAAAGACTGTAAAGTAAGTTCCATCTTGCTTTTACACTGGTTTAACAGCCAGAAGAACATCACTGTTTCCTCATTTAAACACTATGTTTAATGTCCATTTAAACTGCATTTTGTAGAATTGATGTAGTTAACTTAAAGTACATTAAAAGCAAGCTGATGCACCCAGCAAAGATAATGCAGATGCACTTTTACCCAGCAAGACTTATTTCAAAAGATTTTTCCCAACACGCACATTAACAAAGAAAGGGCTGGGAGTTTAAACAGCTGTCTTTTCATTAAGGGACAGTCCCGGAGAGTTCAACAAGCACATACTTTTTCACACTCTTGCCAGAAGGAGCTCTGATGCAAATAAGGGTATCATGTGGTCCCTGCAGGATTTTAGCTATGCTGGCTAAGGGAGGTCCTAAAAGCGATTAGGCATTTTGGGTTGCCAATGTGATTAAATTGATGTGATTTTAATCCAATCAGTTACATAAGAACAGCCACACTGGGTCAGACCAATGGTCCATCTATCCTGTCTTCTGACAGTGGCCAATGCCAGATACTTCAGAGGGAATGAACAGAACAGGTAATCATCAAGTGATCCATCCCTGGTCACCCATTCCCAACTTCTGGCAAACTTCAGAGCATGGTTTTGCATCCCTGTCTTTCCTGGCTAATAGCCATTGATGGACATATCGTTCATGAACTTACCTAGTTCTTTTTGAACCCTGTTAAGAGTCTTGGCTTCATAACATCCTCTGGCAAAGAGTTCCACAGGATGATTGTGCGGTGTGTGAAGAAATACTTCCTTTTGTTCATTTTTAACCTGCTGCCTATTAATTTCATTTGGTGACCCCTAGTTCGTATGTTATGAGGAGGAGTAAACAACACTCCCTTTTTTATTTTCTCCACACCAGTCATGATTTTATAGGCCTCTATTATATCCCCCCTTAGTCGTCTCTTTTCCAGATTGAAAAGTCCTAGTCTTATTACTTATTATTATCCATTACATTTATTTTCTACTAGTTTATTGTTCAGGACTACTAGACCAATTTGTCACTGCCGTAATCTCTTAAAGGCAGTGGCCAGCTCTCCATTAAGGAGCAGGGCATCATGTAAGTTTCCCCAACTGAAAACTTTCAAGGCTGCAAAATGCTAGGAAAAAGTATTTAAACCCATGGAGCTCCAACACAAGCATCAAGCAGGGAAATTTTTCTTCTCCCACTTCCTGTAACAGAGATTTTCATGGACATAGATTTCAATACTTGTCCCTAGATTTTTCCCACCAGGTCACTACCCCAGGAAATAATTATTCTGGAAAAGCAGGGTGTGGGCTTACAGAGCAGGGTGTGGGTTTACAGAGAGGTGGACAATGCTTCCAAATTCCTCCTGACTGAGGTATACTTTTCTGTCCCCTGCATCCTTAGTGAAGCAACAACCCACTCCAGGGGGTGCTGAAGCCAGCCTTATGGGATCCACTAAGAGGAAATTTTTTCCGGTAACCGTGCACGTGGCGCACACGCACCTACAATGCAATGGACATGAGCAAGGACTCGAAGAAGAAATACTGTTTACCTTCATTTCTCCATAGTGCAGTGGGTTCTGAACATCATTTGCCTGTATAACACTAACTCCAATATCACTTCCAGTCGTCATGACTCCTTTGACTGTTACTGTAGCAACAGCCTGGTTAGAGTAGGACCAACTGAAATTACCACTGCCACCATGAGCCTAAAAATTAAAGGCAAAAATATTTAATTTGCATTAACATGGCATCCTGTTCTCTTGGTTATCATTCACCCAAACTTCGGTCAGACTGTTTAAAATGCTATGGACACCCTGAGCAGGGTTAAAAGTACTAGCACTGGAACACAATTAACCTGCCGCCGCGCCCCCCCCCCAACTTTACATCAGCAAGGTCAGGGATCAGCAGATTTCTGCCTTTCATCCATTTTAATTTTAGATTTCTTCACACATGTACATTTTGTTCATCAGTGCTGCTAATCTAAACATCCCTCTCTACCACTGCTGCAAAATTCTAATGCTCAAAGATCCCTGTGATTAACAGCACTCGCAGTCAGCATATCATTTCACCAGTCAGCACCAGAGTCCCAGCGTGTAGGATTGCTGTGTTTTTCAAAACTCCGATTAATTTTCTGTTGCTGAAAGCCGAAGACATTCAAGTGGATGATTTTAAGTCTCAGCGCAGCTAACCTGCTGTACTATGGCAACTGGCTTCTACCAATGGGAATTGTTCAGAAGCCTAAAAAGCAAAAGAAGAGGACAGAAAAAAGGAAAAAAATTGATTTTTGCTGTCACTGCATCTTTATTTTTAGCCTGATGGGGATGTTAGCAGGTCTTCCTGTATACCTCTGGCATACATATAGCTCCAGGAATTAATCAGTCAGGAGTGAGTGATAAGTAGCAATGCAGACTGCCCATACTCACATTGGGCATTACAGAAGCCTGTACACTGTGCAGGTTACATTCACACCCAGGCTCTCAAAGGATTCAATCGCTGCCAAACCTAGATGTTCAGGTCTAATGGACATTCCCAAGAATCAGAACTTTCCAGTTCATGAAGGGTTTTAAGACCAACTGTCATGATTTTAACTGTTTTTTATTTTTATGAAGCGAGGGGGGAAGAACTAATTATTCAGTCTTCCTGTCTGTGTCAAAAGAGAAATGAGTAACCTTGCCCATTAAGTAGTACAGTAAGTTACTCTGTAGCTTAAGGAAATCAAAGCAGAATACTATCTGCTCCAGTTTCACATTGAGTCAAAAAAGCATCAAGTTTTCCCCATCGGAAATAACATATTGTCTGCCTCAATCCGTAACATTACTGTATAAAGAAAACCATCATTACAGAATTCATAGTGTTTAAACAGCATTATGGTAAAGTTACAAAAATAAAATAATCCTGTGGCAGCATCATGCTATACAGCAAAATGTACTGAGAATAATATGCATTTGTAAAAAAAAGGATCCTTTTCTCTATCATCCAGGTGCCCCTCTCCACATGCTATGGCCGACCTGTGAGACAATGTTCTATAATAAAATACAAAAAGAATAATGTCCTACTGAAAGAAGCTTCATATTACATGGCGGTTAATTTCTGTAGCATAATAAACATTTTGTATAGCTAGTTTCATGATTCAACTGATGTAAACAAAGTACAATAAAAAACAAGGTTTCTGTGGGCAGTAAACATAGGTCTAAGGGGAACAGCTGAGACACATGCAATTGGGCTTTCCCCAAAGGAATCAAAGAGGGTATTTAATGTAGTAGTTCCTTTCCTCTCATGTGCTTCTGCATGACTTATTAACAGAAAATGATCAGAAAAAGATTAAAAACTATTTGCCACAAGGCAATGGTTAAGGGGCTTGTATGGGGCTTGGGGAGATAGGCCGAGTCGAGAAGGGTGAAAGCTCAGATTCCTTAGGATAATGCAGAATTATTTATTCAAAATGTTTTGGAGACATCAGAAATACCTGGATAAACAGAGCTTCAGTTTAAATACGGTGCCCGTCAAAAGACTGACTTTAAAAATGAAACTTGTGTGTGCAGAGTCACATCTGCTTACTAGGAAGACAAAAAAAAATATTCTGCTACTTTTTACTCTAGTTAGTACTGCACTGCTGAATAGAATATACTGGATTCAGTTCTGACCTGCACATCATCCAGGATCTGACCTGCACATCCATCCATGGATTTGTTAACTGAGCCCTACCTGCAGAATTTTTTATTCCTGATGACTGATAAGGCACAAGCCAGAAAAAGCACAACTCGACTTTCGGTTTCCTAGCTTTGTAGGGCTGACACTTGGCTTTTGTAACTGCTGGAAGCGAAAAGCAGTTTAATGTCTCTTTTAACATGTACTCACAGCCAGTTTAAAAATCAAGAAATAAGTGACATAAAATAATCAGGGAATCCCCATGATGCCATTTAGGCAGAAACACTTTTCAGAGCTTAAATAAATTTTGGGACTACGCCAAAGCCCACTGACATCTCTGGGAGTTTATTCACTGACTTAAAAGTACATGATCTGAAACCTACTGAGCAAGAGGAGGAGACTGATCTGCAAACAAGAATGACCGTCAAACTGTCTACCGTAATTAATAACGAACTGTAACTGAGCATGAACTGCTGTTGTGATAATTAGGCCTATAAATTTGCCCTAATTGTGAGGACAGGCATGAGAAATGAAAGTTCATGGAATGTCACAATAGCCTATTACAACAAGTGGTTGGGAGAGGGTGAGGGGGGGAAGCAAGACAGAAAGACTGAATCAGTATAAAAAAGAAATCACCTCCTGTCATAATATCAGGTCTGTGTTAAGATTATGACTGTTAAACATGAGGCACTAATGAGCGGAAATCAATAAACCGAAATGTGTGTCTGAAATTAGATTTAACTGATGGACAAAATAATGAGGGGATGGGCTATTCCACCCATCACTCCCATTTGGGGTCCTTAAAAAAAGACTGAGAGAAAAACTGGTTTCTGGAGTGTGCTTCACTATCCTGGCTACTTCCCCCACCACCTCCTGGGATCCAGGACCTTCTTCAGCCTAATCCTGAGAGATGATCACCTGGGATGGTAGACTTCGTCTCCTTACCCCTGAAATGTGTCCTTTTCCTTCCCTACCTTCTTTCTTCTCTCTTTCTTTCTTTCTTTCTGTTTGTCTAATAAGAGTCTGGCTTAGACGGCCAAGGCTTTGTATTTTGCAACACTGCTGTAAGCTTTGATCAGAAAGAGGCAGCTCAGAGCAATGTCATCAACAGTCCAGCGCTGGTACAAGTTTGCCAGGTCTTGGAGTGGCTGACAAGACTATGTGCTGCGTCTGTGTTTTTCCAGCAATGAGATCACAAGTGAGGGAGAGACAGAAGCTGCATTTTCTAACTTTGCTGTTCTTCTCTCTGCCTTTTTGCAGATTAGGTTTTTTTTTTTTTTGGTTGTTTTAGGAAATAGTACTTTAACAACAACAGCAATAACAACAGCTCCAACCTGTCTCAGTTAATGTCTTCCCCCACAAAAAAGACAGTTATTACCATCCTAAATACCATCTAAGAAACTGTCTAATGTTTTTTTTCCTTTCTAAATAATTTCTCCAGCTAAATGGAAAGGGAACAGGGGATGTGCTTAAAATGAAAGCCTTATTTAATATTTTACATTTCAAATGCTTTCAAGTCCCTCCCCTCCTCTTTTCTGGACCTCTAACAAAAGGTTTTAAAGAATTTTTAATGGTGTATTTGCCATGGCACCAAGCAGGCTGAGGTCTCTGTACACCAAACCCCAAACCTTGTTTACTGCTGGGCAGTTAGGATCATTTTAACACCTTTGACTCTTTGGGCTCCTTTATTCCATCTAAATTAATACAACACTGCTGTAAACACAGATTAGGCAAAACTTTTCAGTAGACCCACTTCATAATCTAAGGAAATCCAAGCAGAACATCTAAAAATTTATTTTTATGAAAATCAATGTAACTAGTTGGACATTTAATATAGAGCTAACTATCACCATGGCACAAAAAAAGATAAAAAGAAGAAACAAAAGAACATTTTGAAAGAGCATGTATCAAATGTGCAGCTCTCCATCGGGGACAACCAATTTGAATTATTGCAATGTAACAGAAATGTACAATAGGGTTGGGCGTTTTTATGTGTATGGTATCTGAATATGAGCTGAATTTTGATCTCTCTCAAGTGAAAATCCAGATAAAACCAATGAAGTCAATGTTGTCATTCCAGATTTACACCACTATGGAAGAGCAGAATTTGGCTGTGTGTGAAGTACAAAAATAAGCCATTCAAATCTTTTGTTTTACCATATTTAGGTATCTTTTCCTGGATAGTTTGATCAGAGAAAAGACTCATATCTCAGCACACACATATGCCAAGTGGTTAGGCAGGAATTGCACATATAATATTTTTTAGGCCAAATTTGTTTGGGAATGTTCATTTAGTGACCACCTCCAGGGTTCAACATTTGATTTTGTAAGCAGTATATAAAAAGGTTCCTGTTTTAACAATATAATGTTAACTGAAGAAAAACTTAAAACAAACACTGTTTGCTTTGTGAACTCTGCTTCCAGTGGAGCACATTCAAATGACAGTTTGGTTTAACAGTGTGCCTGGGCAAGTGTGGCAGCTCAAGAAGGGCATGAAGAGCTCAGGAAAGAAGAGAATTTAAAAAAACACTGTTGAGGAATCTATTGTAAAGAAAGCTGTGGCCTTTCCCTTCCATCAACAGTGTTATTGGTGCAGTGAGGGAGAAAGGCAGGGAATGAAGGATACCAATGTCAATGCCCTAGAGAGTTGCTCATTCATCTTAAGATGGCTTCTTGGCAGTCATTATGCCAGCTAATTCAGGGAGCCTTTTTGCAATAAATTCTCTCCCCCATTGCCTGAAATCTGTCACACTCAATTATTGTAAGTTTGGCTTTTTGTAATTATGCTTTACTTTAAAAGGTACAGACAACAGAGAAAAAAATAACAGAGGTGCAACTCTTTTTGAACTAGTTACCAGCCTGTGCCACTGAACTCCAGTCAATGTTCCATCATTTTAACATGAATACATCTGCAGCACCCAGAGCTAACATGTAGCTGCAGATTTCCCAACCAACTACAGTCACACTTCCTGCATGTAGATGGCTTCCTTAGCATACCTTTATTGTGTACTGATAGGCTCCTGCCTTTGGCTGCCATGGAAATGTCAAAATGCTCGGTGAAAGGACAATGGGAACATAAATTTCAACTTCTTGCTGGTTTCGTACTGGAACAGGCAACGTATGAACACCTCCATCCTGTAACAAGTAACAGCGTGTACAGATATAAATGACACTCATAGCACATTTTAAAAGAAAATTCTGTCTTCAAGTATAAATAGGTCACTGGGAAAATACGCGAGCGCACACAGAAGAAAAGGATATATTTAGGGACATTTTTGTTATCATTAGCTCTTCACATCCTGTGGCAAATTAGCAACTCATTGGAGCAATGTGTACTCTGTATTAGATAAATTAATTCCTATAATAAATAAATAACTCCACTGTTATGACTTTGGAGCCATAAAGACACATGGCAATTTACAGGCAAATTAAGTTACAAGGAGCCTCCTTTTCCCAACTCCATTCCTTGTACTTTATAGTTCAGCCCTTCTTCACATCCTGCTCAGCCACTACACCGTGTTCAGCAGGAAAAGGGACAGATTGTGGGTAGAGAATAAAGCATCTATGCCCCAGGAAGGTATTTTAATACCACACTCTGAAACAGCTGTTACATTGCCCTCAAGAGCCCTCCATGACTACGATTCACCATGAAGATGTAATTCCCCCTGCTGTTACTCCTGCTGGCGTTCTGAAGCCATTGCAACTCTCTCAGATCTCGGGGAGGCCTTTTCAGAGAAGCTGACATTAGAGAGAGGCCATCTGCCTGAAGCAGAGGATGGAACCGGTTCATCACTTTCAAGGACTGACTAGCAAGAGATGCAGAACAAATGTCTCTAGGTATTTGAACCCCATCAAGTTTCAGACATCAAACCAAATCACTGAATGGGGAGGAAGCCTTTCAAACTGAAGTGCCCTGGTGGCCGCATACATGGCAGCCACCACGACTGGCCACGCAGCAGAAAAGTTTAACCAGTGTCGGTTTTTCAGAGGCTTGTCAGATGGTATGTTTGGCACTTACCAAATGACAGAAAGCATCCCAAAATCTTAGTACTGCAGAGCAAGACCAGGACATGGCACAGTGAGTCAGAACTTCCCTACACACCGAAGTAAGCCTCGACATTTACTCAGAATGTGTGATGGGGTCCGGAGTCAGTACCCTGATACAAGCCATGCCCACATATTCTGGATAGCTATCAGGGAAGAAATTCAGTGCAGTGCATTCTAATTACTCTAAGCAACAGGTAAATGGCACATAGCTAGGAATCAATCTTGCAACACTTACTCTGGCAAAACGTTTATTGTTCATTATTTGTATTATTGTAGCATTCAGGAACCCCACCCACAGACTGGGACCCCATTGTACTAGACACTGTACAAACACACAGTCAAACTATTGACTTTATTGAGAGTTTTGCCTAAGTAAGGAATTCAGGCTCTGACTGTTCATCCATTTATACATGACAAAAACCTTTTTTTTTCCCTTTTCTTTTGTGTGGCTTAGTCACTTAATTCCTGTGTTTGCTTTCAAAGGAGAATACCAATTAAAAAGATTCTGACATGTGTGTCCTTGATAGTTTTTCTAAGCACATGAGCAAACTAGAACATTTCTCATTAAGACGTACCTGATCTACTACAGATGTTAAAGCAGCATCAATAACGGTTTGACCCTTCTTTATTGCTTTCACATAGTGATATGATCCATTCATAGAGGATTTCAGAATCTCAAAATAATCTTCAGACAACTCTGTATTAATTCTGATATTCTGAAAATAAAATATATTGCTTATGCGTTGCCAGGGATAAACAACATTGAGGAATACATTTCAGGACAGCCAAAAACATTATTCTGTTCGAAACAAACCAAACAGAAAATTCAATTAAGAGAAAAAAAAAGTGGCATTACACATATATTTTGTCAACCTAAAAATAAACAAATCCTCAAACACCCAACCTTCCTCTCAGACAAATGAATAAGATTTAGCTAACATTTTCAAGTTTAGGTGCTTGAGGTTAGAAACTTAAATAAGGTTTTCAGATGTGCTGAGCACATGCATAGCTTCCAAAACAGACCACTTACGTAGATGAATTAATATGGATTCAAATGCTTAAACCTGAGTTACTGAAGTTTGAAAATGTTAACATATAAATAACCTAAACAAGTGTTATAAAGTAACACTGTATAACATTTCAAACAAGTTTATCTGAAACTCAAGCATATAAAAGGATTTCCTCCTCCCCCCGAAGACGTATCATTCACTGAGTGTCTCAAGATTATTTTACTGGTTCCTGTGGAACAGAATACTAGCATCCAAAAACATTTCTTTCATTGTAATTTAAGAATTGATTTCCATCACCAACAACTTGTAATGCGGCAGGAAAGGACATTGCTACTTCTACCACTAAACTAATCAATTCAGATTTTACAACTTCAAATTACAATTTCTCTATTTTGTCATCCTTAATATGTAATCTTGGTTATTTGGGTTAAAACTTACACTGGGGTAGCTATGTGGCATGGGGTGTAAAAATACCTCACCCCAGAACAACACAGCTATGCCAACAAATCCTCAGTGTATATACTGCAATGCTGACAGAGAAGTGCTTATGTTGGCATAGCTAATGCGCTTGTGGTGGTGTTCCTCCGTTCCTCCTACACTGGCAGAAAAACTCCTTCTGTTGACATATATTGCATCTACATTGGAGGCTAAGTCTCTGTAATTATGTAAACATATTCCATAAAACTAGAGAGCTTTTACCTTTGACAAGAGATGCAAGAAAGATTCAATATCTTGAAAATGACTGCTAACTACACTTGGTGCCTCTCCCCACTAGTTGCACTGGTTTGGAAGTTTCTGCAAGTGTGCTGTAGAATGAGACGCAGCATACCCTCCAATGTTCTCTCAGGTTTTCTGCCACATATATTATTCAGTCTCCTTTGACAGAGCTACCCAGCATACTTTTTAACAACAAAAAGTTTGCAAGCTTTACAAGTCTGTGTCAGTAACGGACTGCTTAGCTAACTGCACAATAAAAGTATAAATTTGCTAGACACACAATATCCAGCAACACCGAATAGAAACATACACCAACACTGCACTTACATCAGATAAATACACCTTATTGCTTGCTTTGTCATACGCTTCAATTGTAATTTCATAAAGTCTGCCTGTTTCTAGGACCCATCTGTCACCAGGATGAATTGTAAATCCTGTAAAACAGGGGGAAAAAAACAACACCACAGACTATTTATATGATGAACTATTATGTACCAGGTACTCACACAGACATTTTGGTTCATAAAATTTAAAGATGTGCTTTATTTGCTAATGACTAGTGGTGGGGAAATGGAGAGGAAATCAATAAAGCCAAAACTGTTTAACATGAAACCTATTCTTACTAAAAAGACATTTCTACTATAATACAATTTATATATGTGACTGTGTACAGTGTACCATATGCAACAACACTGCAAAGAGGCATTGAGACAAGTACGTAAGTCTGAGTATTGGTTAAATAAATAAATACTCCAAAAGAGTAACAACAAATACCAACCTAAATACCCAGGATCCACAACATAGATAGTGCTGTTTGGTAATCTGGAAGCACCTTGCATGCGAATACCTGCAATCTCGGTCAAGGAACTAAAAGGCTTTGATAAAAGGATATTAGAACTAATTTTTGGCTGGGACTGCTTTCATGGCTATTTAAAACCGACTCCAAGTTCCTAAAAAAAAAAAAAATTACGTCCCCTAAGACAGTGAGCATTCCAGAATATACTGGTTTACAACACATACATACTCTCCCTCTCTCCCCTTCCTTCCCCCTGCACTGAGTAAGTAATTTAATGGATCTTTTCCAGCCCTAAAAACCTAATTCTTAGGAGCATGTCAAGATACCTGGGGACAGTGGTGTGATTGAACTCACAGCTTTTTACACCTCTGTCAGCTAGAATTCAGACCATTGAGCAAAGCCTGGATAGTTTTATCCTGGTATACGGCAGAGTGGAAAATCTGCCTACTGACATCGGGCACTGAATGCTGAACTAAAAAGCCTCACACAGAAAGGATATTTTTGTGCCCCAGGACGAGGTTCATTTGTCCCTGCTGCAATGCAGTTACTGTTGATGTTGCCTGATCCAGCGTGGCAACAGGCCGAGCTGGATCTCCCTCAGGGCCAAGGATGTTGTTCTGAAGCTGCAGTTCATACTGTTCAGAAGGCATCATTAATTCTGTACATAAAGCAAGAAGACGCATGAAACACCACAAGCAAATGTGTCACTGTTTGGATCCTGTTAATTATTACAGATTCATTTTTTATTTGATGCCTAGCACACACTAAATTGGCACTTTTAATAAATTGGTAGAAAATGCATTTTCTATACCAAGGCATGAAGCATCATCTTGCTCATCTAGCTTAAATTATTATTTTTTCCCTACTGCTGCAGTCTCCAACTAAAATTGCATTACTGCTTAAAAGAGAGCAACATCAGACCAATTTCTGGTCTTGGCAAAGGGGAATTTTTACATGAGCAATTGAAATCCATGCTGCTGCATCCCATATTGCTGGCTAGAGAGCTGAGGTAGGTCTAAGTGAACACACACATCTGGTTTCTTAAAATAGCTCATCAACAGTATTGCAAGTTTCTTGTAATTGTACCTGTATTTTATAAAAAATCTCTCTTAAATGAGTATGCAGCTAGTTCAACCTTTTTCCAATTTCAGTATTAATTTGCCAAGAAAATATTCAGAGTAACATCTAAATCAGACATTTCATGGAGCGAGTGAGGCCTTTCTGTGGAAAACAAATATACTAAAAATTCAAACATGTTTCCTAATATAAAAGACAGATGAAAATGTTTGAATAATACAGTCCGGTGTCCCAAACTTGCAAACTGTCATGCATGTGCTCAACTTTATGCACAGGACTAATTCTTAATGGGACTACTTCTACACAGAACTGTTTGCATGATGGGAGGGAGGGGGAGTTAAAGGATATCTCATTATAATTTTGGTTATGAAAGTTAAACAAGCTAAGGTGAATTTAAGACCATTTCCTTATCATTATACACAATATTTTAATTTTTACTCATATGCGAAAAACTCACACTGACTATAGAATACTAAGAAAAATGGAGGAAGACAAACCTGTAATCTTGCCTTGTCTTATTTTCTGAACTTTATATTGAACTGATGTTCCCACCAGCAGGTAGATATCATAAGCTGGATTTAGAAGAATGTTTTCCAAAATAAGCAACCTGACTTCTGCAGGATGTACATTCTGTTGGTTAAGAGAAAAACAATAGCCACATTTTAAAGTAGCATAAACATACCTATTTCAAAACAACAATGAAACTTCACAATCCACACATTAAAAATATTTGTAAAGTTATTTTTGTACTGATGAACAGTTTAACTCCACCACTTTTATGGCAACAGAAATCAGAGCACACTGAAGTGCACAGAAGCACAGCTTCACTTTGCTCTATCAGCAATGTATGCTGAGGGAGATAAGCAAAATGAGACATTCAAACATATCTGCGCAGGATTGAAACAATAAACAGTTAATGTAATGATTAACGTGTTAAATGTCAAGAAATGAACACAAGGATCATGTCCCAGATATACAGAACTGAGGAATATTCTACCAATGAAAGAAGACAGATAGACAGGTTTAAAAAAATCTAACCTGGGTGGAAGAGCCAAGGTAATCAAAATATTCTGGCCACAATCACTGCTCTCTAATAATTACAACAGTATTTGTTAGGTACTTCTTACTTAAGGCTGACCATTGTTTTCATTAAGCCCTCCACAACTGCTCTCAAAATTTCACAACTTGAAAATCTCAACACTGGCACACTTCTGGGGTTTTTGTGTTTGTCTGAAGTGTGCTATTCAATAAATATTGATGGCTAAGAATATAACATGACCACAAAGAAAGAGACTGGGACTTCAGTGAAAGAGTGTACTTCTTCTTCTGTAGCACTGGAAAAAATAGTCAATGTATCATAAACATTGTATCTGTACCATGGATCAGACCAAATTGTTATGCTCTTTGTATTTTTAATATGCAATCCCTGAACAGGGCAGGCTCACGAGGTATTTGCTACAAATGTTTTTCCTTTTACACTACAGGGGAGCAAACATTTAAATTCTCTAATCACATTACAGTTTTGAAATACTTCAGAGGAGACATTCAGCTGTATTAGATGCAGAATACTTTTATGAAGAACTGGCATTTATATATTTACCAGGAAGATTTAAGAATGGATTCTCCATTTTTCAAATAACGGGAATTTTTTTTTTTTTTTTTAAACTTCACCACACATTTTAAAAATCCCCTGCCTCTGTTTCAATCCATGACCTGGATTAAATATTACACATTGTTAACGCCTGAAGTTCTAATTATGTTTCTTGAGGGGAGATGAAGAGAAAAGTTAGGCTTCTGTGAGGCAATTGTTGTTAAATACTAAAGGAAGCTTGAAAGAGGCCAGTTTTAGGCTACTGGTAAAGTACTGTATTGCCATGTGAGAAGCTACATGATGAGTTACTGCGTGGCAAACCAGGATGTGAATCTATAGCACATAGCTTGTGACACAGTGACACTCCTAGGAGAGTGCAGCCCTAGGGCAAATCATACTGTGTGGGCTTCTCCTAACATTTTTATACTGGTAAAATCTGGGGCTGTCATAGTTGACAATTTCACTGCAAAACTAAAGCAGTGAAACTGACAAGTGAGCCTGTGGGTAGAGCCCGGCTCCAGGACTGGGTGAGCCACTGGGCTCCCACCTGGCTTTTTGGGCACTGGGCTTTGAGCCGGGGAGGGGAGCTCCCAGCTGGGCAAGTTGCAGGTGGCTGCTGCCTGGCTGCCAGCCTGGGAGGTGGGCGACTGCCACCTGCTCAACGCTAGAGCAGAGGAGACTTCCGTGCAGGCTGGAACCCGGGGATATGGGCAGGCAACAGGCAGCTGCTGCCCATTTCAAGCCAGGGCACGTGAGCCTGTCTGTCAGCTTAGAGCTGGGGCATGGGTGGCAGCCTCCCAGCTGAGAACCTAGCTCACAGGGTGCAGGAGGTTGCTGCCTGGCTTCCCAAAAACCCAGCGGCTGTTGCCCATCTTCCCCGGACTGGGGCAGCTGTCGTCTACCTCCCACCTAGGAGGTGGGACTGGGAAAGAAGCTGGCAGCTGGCGCCTGCTTCCCCAGAAGTCAGCAGCTGCTGGTCGCCTCCCTTCACTGGGCTTTTCGCCGTGTAGCCCCTGCCTGTGTCTCCACGTACCACAAGTTGAGAAACTATACTTTATAGAACCTGGGTGATATCATGGGCCCACTGAAGCCAATAGGAGTCTTGCCATTGACTTCAGTGGATTCAGGATTTCAATGCAAGAATTCAGCCATAAACTATGTTCTGCATCTTGGCACAGTCCACAAATTCTGTGGTTGTTTTGAATTTGTTCACTGCCTGTCACACTTTGCAATAGCTACAGATGCAAACAGCCTTTCTCTACACAGCAGCTCAAACAAGGAAGCAATTCCAAATTATTCATTGTTCAGTAATGCTTCAGAAGGACAGGGTGGAGTGCACCTGCTCAATATAACCTCATGAAGAATGCATCCCAGCCTAGGACTTTTGGAGGCAGGCACATAACTGATAATTTGAGAACTGGAAATGCATTTTTTTTAGGATGGTCCAATGTACCTTTGTTTGACACGTCTTCTAAAACTGTGCTATGATATCTGTGTCTAATTCATTTGTCTGTACAATTAGAAGGATACAGTACACTATACAAAACCAAATTCTATTCTGTTCCATTTGCTTGAGGGATGTTCCACTGAAAACACATGTGGTCTGGCAGCAGTGGAAAGATTTAAAGACAATAGTAATCAGCAAGTCATATAAAGTTCTGAACAGGATACTATAATTTCAATTGACATTCACAGAATAACGTCAAAACCGATGCAGAAAAAAATAAATATGAAGACAAAAAACAAAACCAACTACAAGTGGCTAAGAGAAACAGCAAAAATAAACAGTACTAATACAGGGCCACACTCTGATCTCATCAGCAATAGTGTGAATCTGAAGTAATTGCAAGGAATAGAGCAGAATTACTTTGCAATGGCACCACTGAAACTAAAATGTGGTCTTTAAGACAGTGGCTCTCAACCTTTCCAGACTACTCCACCCCTTTCAGGAGTCTGGTTTGTCTTGCGCACCCCCAAGTTTCACCTTACTTAAAAATGACTTGTTTATAAAATCGAACATAAAAATAGCAAAGTGTCAACACTCTACTACTAAAAAAGTGCTTACTTTTTCATTTTTACCATATAATTACAAAATAAATCAATTGGAATATAAATATTGTACTTACATTTCCATGTATAGTACAGAGAGCATTATTAACAAGTCATTATATGAAATTTTAGTTTGTACTGACTTGGCTAGTGGTTTTTCTGTAGCCTGTTGTAAAACTAAGAAAATATCTACATGGAGTTGATGTACCCTCTTGAAGACCTCTGTGTACCCCCAGGGGCACATATACCCCAGGTTGAGAACCACTGCTTTCAGAAGTACTATTATTTTTTGCATCAAAAGATAACGTGTAATTCTAGATAATATTTTCAGAGCATGTAGATTATTTAACCAGTACCTGAAAAACATAAACCAATATATTTTGTTTAAAAGAGAAACTTGCAATACATCAACTAATTGCATACAGAAAACTGCAGAGGATGGATCATAGTAATTGGATGGATTTTTTAAAAATACTGTAAGTCCACATTTTTTAAAATAGTGCAACGTTTAAAATACTAATGAAATGCAAAACATTCCGGTAGGATATAACCCATAAAATAAAACCAGATAAATGTCTGTTAAGTAGATCACACTAACAGAACAGACAATTTCATTACTAGGGTTAAAATGAAAACAGTTACTGTAGATTACAAAACACCAAATACCATAAATCTATAGGAGAGCTGGGAAAAATGCCAATGCTAGTTAAACACACTTGTATATTGGCATTTGATCTCACTGCTTTCTGAAACTGGACTCTAATGAGGCAGAATTAATTACAAAATGAGGATTGGTATGATGCCGGGAACAAGGAGGGTGGTCTCGACTCACCACAATGGGCAACACAGAAAAATCCATCAAGATAAACCTTTAATATTTGTTGACAGGGAGCAAGAGGGCCAAAACCTCATCCTACAACAAATGCTGAAAATCACTGAGCTATGGGAAAGCTTCTCTTTGGTAACAGTAGGAGATCAAGGCTACATCTCAGCAAGATACCTAACTGTGTGTGCAGCTGTAAGCATGAATGGTTCCACTTGAATCAGCCTGACAACCTGCATGCGTAACGATACACACGTGTTTAGAATCAGCAGCTGGTGTACAAGGATATTAACAAACAAATCTGAATATTAACAGCACTTATTTAAAAATGTACCATGTCCACACACCATGCAAAGATCAAAGTGTCGTCATGTTTTGATTGGAAGACAATAAACTTGGAATCCCAAGGTGCCATTTTTTTTTCAGTCACTTTTCAACTTCCAGTAGAAGTTTGCACCGTTTACAAGTGAACAGCTGGTTTTGTACTTGGGAACCCTGCACAATCTGGGATTTCAAAAATAAACTCTTATTTCTGGCTTGCACATCACCACAATAAGTTCATATTATTAAGTATTTGTTATTACAACAGTGATTAGAGACTCCAATGGGAACTGGAGCCCTGCTCTACTAGGTGCCGTATAAACACAGAATAAAAAGCGGTCTCTGCCCTGAAGGAAAAGAAATTGTGAATCTAAAGTGCATTCCTTTATAAAACAAACACCTGAATGAGATATTTACACCATCATGTCACAAAGTCAGGGTTAGGAACAAGCTTTGGGGACCACATTATCTGGGATGCTCATTAAACAGGACAACTGCACGACTCACCCTGGGTCCTGGACCAAAATCAGTGAGAACAGTCTTGACAGCCACCTACCCACTGGGAAAGAGGGGAAGCGCTACAATAGCTGATAAAGGAAGAGATGTTGGAGGGGGTCTGTAGTGATATGTCAGGGAAAACTAACACTGCTCCAGGAGAGTTCTGCCATGAAAATAAAAAATAAATGAGCCATGTGAATTTCTTACCTTATAGACAGATTCCTGTATTCTTGCTTTTAATTTGGAACTCCCTGTTTTCATTCCAGACACCAGAACCGTGTCTCCTTGTTTGGCCACTTTCTCCATTTCTGATATATAGGAAGGCGGTATGTAAGTAGATTCTAAGAATTTGAGTATACTGAAAAGTGAATAGAACAACTTTATGAGACAACAGTCGTGAATAATGTGTACTAACCCAGGTCAGAACTCCAGTATTGTCTACTTCTAGCACAAATGCCCACAGCAAATATAAAGCCCTTGCCCTATGCCAGGAAGGAGATGTCCAATTTTCATTTATATTCCTGAACACATAAATGTTAAATTAAACTTTCATGGGTGCTGTATGGGCCTGTGTAGGACCGGAAAATACAGATGCCTATATGCAGGTCCATTTTCAAACCTATACTGCTACTGTTAGGCATAATTTTACTCAGGAGCATGATAATTCAGTGTTAAGGGTTAGCAACACAATCCCACCTGTGACACAGTATCTACATCCTCCACATCACCAATAAGAATGATTACATTATTAATATTTCAGTGATTTCAGAAACTTTGTGCATTACATCGGCAATGGACGTATAGTACACAATACCTCTGTATGCTTTGATGCTGGAGTACTCTAGCTTCTGTGGCTAATTTGTATGATTGGGATAAAAGCACCTCTGAAGCCTATGTATGAAGGGTAGGATCTTGGAAACATGCATGAGGCATCTTCAATAATGTTTCCAGTCTGTGTATAGGGGGCTCTTTAGATCAGTGAGACGTGGTAGATAGGAAGGGCACTGGGGTTCTGTTTGTGACAAAGATGTCGGTGTTTGGCTCAAGTGAACCTGAAGGTTGTCTGATGTGATGTGGATAGGAAGTGCTGATTACAAGTGTCCGGGCAGTATGCAAATTGAGTATTTTGTTGTCTCTGTTGAAAATTTAGATGAAGTATAGTAAATAGGAGGAAAGACATTTCTGGTGGACAAGATCTGGATAGGTGTTGTTGATACAGGATCAAATTTTGAAGGTTACTTGCAAAAAAACCCACCAAAACTTCAGATGGAATTTTCCAAGGAGCTGAATGATGTTAGGCACTGGATGTCTCCACTAAATTTCATTGGGATTTCAGCAATGTAATTTAGGTTTCTTTAAAAAACAGCCTTAAACTCTGAATATCTTGCTTCAAAACTTTTTTTCCCCAGAAGGGGGGTATCATAAGCACAATATTCCAATAATGTCATCGTAAATTCATTGATATACAAATTCTGTTCAATAAGGCACATATTTTAATAGAAGGAACAACCACTAACACAGATTACCAAAGGATCTGATGGATTTTTCACCTCTTGGAGTCTTTAAATTAAGATTGGATGTCTTTCTAAGAGCTATGTGGGATTTTCTAAAGAACATAAGTGACTCAGGGCTTGTCTACACACAAAAGGTGTACCATTTAACACACACACACGCACGCATATGTGGAAAGGGTTATATCCATAGAAGCTGCTGAAAAAGCATGTTTTGCCATTACAGGTAAAACACGGAAAATAATGGAAGCAAAAAAGGAATTTAGGTTTGATCAGAGAAATTATATCGGTTTACTGTTTCAAAACTTTGTTTTACACTGAGTGTGGTTTTTAATATAAGAGCATTATAGACACAAAAACACAGATATTTCACATGAATGAGCTTGGACTCTTTTAAAGCACAATATACTTTCCTCTCTACTCTGCCTCACGCTTTGATTCACTTCCTTACTAACTAAATTTTGCTGGATATTGTGTTCTTAAGTAAATGGAAATCCTGGCACTTGAACCTGAATCTACTGTGACTTACCATCCCGATTATATATTACAAGGATGGCAATTTAATGTTCTACTTGGCTAATGTGGGGGAACTGCTTGATATGAAAGAAAATTGATTTAGTGTTTTATATGCTTCTGGTGTGGCCAGAAACTCCGAAGTATGTCAAGCAGGCGTTTCTGGAGTTGACATTCCTATCAAACAAAGCAAACACTCATTGTAGCATTTAGCATGATGGATGCTAGTAGAGTTCTAATAGATAAAATGATGATGCTTTTCTGAAGGCATATTATCAGTCAGTCACAATCAATATAAGGGCTGGACCAGGATGTTGGGAACCTAAAACGAAGAATATCCCAGATACGACCATGCTCGGTAACCTTCAAAGTTGATGAGTTTAATAAGAGTGGAAACGGAAATTCCTGTTCTGTGACTCCTCTCAGTCAAAAGACATCAACAAAATACTAGAGTAGGTCCAGTGCAAGCTTTTGCAGTACATGTGAGGGAAAGATTGTCACTGGGTAAGCACAGGAAGCTATAAGTATTCCTAGCCCAGCCACATGCTCTCAGTATGACATTGGGCAAGAATTTAACCTAGCTGTGTCTTCGTTTCCCATCTGTTAGACAGAGATAATAGTACTTCCCTATCTTCTAGAGGTGTTACAAGGCTTAGTTTATTAAGAAGTTGCAAAGCACTTTAAGACCTTTGGATGTAAATTTCTATGAGTGTGCACAGTTTGGGCCAGATATTACTCACCATACTCACAAATCGATGGGACCACAGGTCCCAGGGTGGTGTGCATGGTTCCTCCTGTTTAGAAGTGCCAAGCAGACACAGTGGTTGGGATTTTCACAATGGTGTGAGGCTAAATCGGCTACATGTTCCATTAGAAGGTTAATCATCCTCCTCTGAAAGCTGCAAACTCGTTAAAACCTTTCAAAATCATGAAATATTTGTTTCTCCGTCCACCTCCTTTTAAATGGTATTGAGAGTCACCAACACCCTCAACCACACATTGGCCACCTGGCTGGCAGTCTCCACAGAGAGGCCAAGTACTGAATGGGATGGAACTATCCTCTTATCTCTAGAGATGGTCCCACCTAACCCCAGAGTGAGGCAGACTGGTGGGACACAGTGAGGAAACAAGTGCTGCTTCTGCTTTTAGCTTTCAGTACTGTCAATAGTATTTCTCGTGCTACTGTCAATTCTGTTCCATTAAAGATCACTAAATTAACACAAATTAATGAAGAAATTTAAAGTAAAAGTAAGTTTGTCCCCAGTATCAATAAAGGGCACTATGAGTTATCTGTGAGCCTAATGTGGCACTGGTGATAAATGATTAACTCTAGACTCTGAAGTCTTAACTTCATTTCTAGACATTCTGGTCATTTTCTAGCACTGTATTTTCCACTCATTACATTGATTTAAAGAAGACAGCATGCTGTGAGAATGCACTTCCGCTTAATCTGCCAAACCTAATCTTTTCACCTTCCAGAGCTTACTGTGCTCTTCTTCTCAGTGTGTCTCAAAGAGTTTGTATTTACAGCATTGACAGCTGTCTTGAGTTCATTGCAAGTGATACTTGGTGTTTTTCTTAACACCCCAGAAGGCCGTGAAGTCATGTGAAAAGGTGAGGATTTCAGCCTTCATTTAAAAACAGCATGTTTATAGCCCTCGTGGTTGTAGAGAAAAGTTAAAAATATGATCCAGGTGTGCCCTAAAACCTGAAGGCAAATAAAGAACCCAAAATGGGGTGAGGTGGAGTGGGAGTGTCACAATTTTGAAGTGAGTCATGATTTTTTGAGTTCCGACTCATGATTCCTGAAAGCATGTGGCTGGCGATACTGTATTTAATGTTTAAATTATTTAAACATTACATAACACAACAGCACACAGAGCCTGGTGTTGACTGGAACCTGCAGCTCTCTGCAGTCCAGAGCCCCTCCTTTCAAACTAGAGAGTAACTTTTGGCCTCTGCAGCCACCCCCACATCCTTTCATAACAATCATGGCACTAATATCCCTGTTCTCCTCCCACCCCCTTGTTTGGGGAGGGGCCAGCTCTGCCATAGTTGAGTCTGCTGTTAATTGTTGATTGGTGGTTTAGAGCTATATCGGCAGCTTCTTAACAGCATCAATTGTATTTTTATTATTGTGAATTTTAAATTGATGTGAAAGTGCCCAGGACCATGGATCAGCATGTGTATTAGTTAGAAATCTGAAACAGTGAACCCTGTATACAATACTTTAGATATTATCATTTCAGTTTATAGACCCAGATTCAGCAAGGTACTTTTGTTCATACCTAACTTTCAGAACATGACTAGACCTGGAATCTTTGAGAATAATGTTATTAGTGCTTACCGCAATGCATTGTGGGAATCTGAGAAGCCATCAGCCTCAGTATCTTTTATTATCGTCCAGTCAAAGGCTAGCCCCGCCAATGTGCTAAAAGTGTTTCCTATAAATCAAATGTATAATTAGGTAATAAAACTCAAAACAACAATTAAGTCTTCCTGCTGCCTGGAAACAAACAAAAACAATGAACAGAAGTAGAAGCACCTTAAATTTGCAAAAGTGATTCAAACAAGACAGTTCTTCACTAAAGTTAAAAGAGGTTTTTTAGGCCAGATTACTGGAAGGTATGGAGAATCAAAATACAATGCAGAATTATTCATAGTTTATGGTTTGATATGCTGCTTTAGATTTTCTTCTTCTTCAATGCTTAGCCGAACAGTCGGCTATAGCGATCATTCACCATTTGGTCCTGTGTGTCCACAAGGGCTTGACAGGCCCAAAGTCCAACGTTGAAATAGACTTCATGTACCCATGTAATAGGGAGAGTCTATCTCTGGGCTACCTCCACCCCTCAGACAATGAATTTTATCCCAGATGATACAAGCCACCTGAAAAAGGGTGTTCGCTGAAACGTCTTGTGGCATTCTGGCAACATGTCCAGAAAGCATAAGAAACAGTCCAATAGTCCCAGCACTCTGTAGCTCAGAGCGACCGTAAACGTGTGCATTACCAATGAAGTCATTCCACTTGATGCCCAATATACAAAGTTGGGCATGCTTTAGGTCCCAATACATAAATACAGTGTGACAGGGCCAGTCCAGATGGCTATGTGAGGGTGCTGGAAGGCATATATATTAGCCCCAGGCTCAGCAAAGCCCTATTCCCCGGGTGATCCAGCTGGGGCTGCTTTAAGGTAATTAGGCCACCTGGGGCCTATCAAGGAGATTGCCCCAGCACTTAAAAGCCTCCAGTTCAGGCAGGGAGGCTGTGGAGTGTGGAGTTTGGAGTGCAGAGGGCGGAGTTTATAGTTAGGAGTTTACAGTTTATAGTTTGGAGTTTACAGTTTGAAAGCCTGCAGCTTGGAGTTGGCAGTTTGGAGTTGGCAGTCTGCAACCTGCAGAAGCTTGGGGCTTCCACGGTTGCTGCCACAACACCGGAGGCAGCAGGGAGCAGACCACAGACTGACCCAAGGGAAGGTAGCAGAACTCAGGGGCAGAGCGGGCCCCGTCTCCTCCCTCTCCCTCCGGCTCACCTTCCCCCAGCTGCACCACCGGCTGGGCCGGAAGAGCGCAGGACTCACGAAGGCGGAGTATACCTTCCCCGCCCCCTTACCCTGTCACAACAGGTATTATCATAGACACTTCTCAACTACAAATTCATATTTTCTGGTCACACGAAGTATACCAGCATGTCTGCTCTGGAAAAAGGGAATTAATTGGCTGAATTTTTAATAAGACACTGCTGGACAAGTCATATAACATCCCATCCCCTTCAAACCAAGAACCACCTAAACTATGACTAGATTCTGTGACAACTTTTTGGATAGTAAAAGGACACATGCAACCTTCAATATAGGTTATTACAAAAGTCAGATGTGACAATGGTCCCATTCCTAGTTCCACTGAAACAAGCAGCAAATCTCCCATTGTCTTTGGGCAAGGGAGTATGAGGCACCTTTAAATGTTGAAAGCACCACAATGTAATTTATCTTAAATTTATTTTCACATCATGCAGGGTGGATTCCAATCCTGAAGTTCATGCACACCACCTAAAATTAGAACCGTATTTGCACCAAAGGTGCTAATGCATTCCATATCCAAGTGTTGCTGACTTCTTAATGGTACAAGTCTAAATGTTATACAAGTTCTTGAACAGCCCTGCGGTTTGGCAGCTATTTGCAGAAGGTCAGATCCAGCTACCCCTCAAGTCAATGGCAAATCTCTTATAGGGCACGTGTATGTCAGAGGCACATCTTCTAAGCACCATATATTCCATATTCTAAACCACATACATGAGATACTTCAGAGACACCACCAATAAAGAACTATCTGCCTAAATGTATTTTACACACCTTTCAGATAACTCAGTGATCTAAGCACATAATCCAGCATTCTGAGACATGTGGATCTGAGATTCTCTTTGGGGAATTTGGAATCCTTTCCATACATATTCAATATAGCTTTTTAAAACCTGAAATGGGTTTACCTGTAATATAGACAGTATTTGTCACTAAATAACTAATTCAAGTTACTCCCCTTTTTTTGCCTAGATCTGAATCATTGCAACATGTGAAAAAACAGATATTAAAGATTGTAAATGGACTAAACAAACTGAAACCCAATAATTGTCACATGCTAAATCTGAAAGATCTTTTAGAAAGATCTCTCAGTCTTGGAGAGTGTTGCTGCTCCCACTGAAATCAATTACTAAGCTCCCATTGACATTCATGGGTGCAGGACTGAAGCCTTATACTGTGATGTGCTAGTTTACATTCATTATTATTTACTTTCATTTATATTCTGTTTCCCTTTCTCATTCTTCTTTCATTGACAAGCCAGAATGATCAGTGCAACTTCATTGTCAAGTTCATATGGGTAAAAGCTTATGGCATCATTTAAACCACAGAAATGTTGTAACACTGGTAATACAACTCAAAGTATATTTTTCCCTCCCAAATATATACTACACAGATTACAAATAGCTTTGTATTCTGCATGAACAAGCCTGTGACTATAAAAAGCACCCTTCTATTCTTCCATTCTAAAACTTCTTTCTTTAACTCAGTCTATGACAGGGACAGCTTATTTTAAACTGCTTGAGGATATTTTATTTAAGATGTGCAGAGCTAAATTAGTTCTTCTCATAACAGATGCTTTAGCTTTGGAAAGCTAAGACATATCTTCTCTCATTCTTGCTCAAACTAAAAATGTAAGCAGGAAAGGAGAGAAAAGCACATTGTAGTGTTGGTGCAGAGAAGATGTGTCTGAACAGAGCCGCAGCAAACAGACAGCAGAAGCACAATGAAATCCCTGCTGGGACAACAGGGACAGGGCCTCCACAGCACATGAGTTATCTAAGCCCTATACTGTCCCACTGGAGTCAATGGAAAAACTCCACTTGGACTTTAGTTGGTAGCAGAATGTAGCCCGAATTATAATTTAAAGAGAGAGTGGCATGATATACTAAAATTCATCCTACCTGTTAGACGCTAAAAGGACTTCAATCCCACTATGACTTGATTAGCCTCCATTAATCCTTAGACAAAATGTATGCCAAGAGCACTCTGAGCAAGTAAAAATCAGGCTTGGACAGGAGTTTAAAAAGTAATATTAGTTATGTCGGGATTATTTCCTGACCCTGCTCTTGCTAACAGTTTTATGCGCGTGGTTCTAAACCACTCTTTGGTATGCTGAGCTATGATAAAGCTGGATTTTCCCCATTTCTAGATTATGCCACAAAACAATGTATAACCTCAATATAAAAATTAATTATTTTTTCAGTGGATTATACATGTATTATCTTGTCAGATGGTAATGAGAGCCTTAAAAATGGGGAACTGGGACGAGAAGCTTCTCAATACACCTCAGTTTGATGATAAACAAGTTTTTTTTAAAAAAATCCAATTTCAAACCTTCAGCTCTCTTCAAAATACTTTCACCTGAATTTTTGTAGTTAAATCACCATAGAAAATACAGATCTCTCACACACAACAGTTCAGTGACTTCACCTGAAGATACACTGATGACAAACCCTATGTAAGAAGTAGGACATTATGGGAAACAATATTCCCATTGTATTGCAACACAGTGATTAACAGAGATGAGAAAATTATAAAGCCATAGCAAAGTTACCAGCCATGTGGACCCAAATGCAGGATCAGAACCTCGGGTTGCTAAAATATATATAACTTATACTTCCCAGTGATCCCTGCTAGTGGTGCTCTAAGTCAACGGGCATGCATCATTTGCAGGACAAACCCTCTGTTTTATTTTAAATTCTGTCCCTCCTACAAAAATCTTGACAGAGCAAACTCAGTTCTCAGCTTGGAAGGTTCCCACCCCTCACCCAATTAAGTAAGAAAGACCTATATATCAAATTACTTTGGGCCTTGATCCCACAGGCCCTTCCTAGATAAGAATTCCATTGACTTCAATGGGACTTTTGCCTTTAATAAGGATTGCAGGATTGGCTTGGTCCTACAAACACTAACAAATGTGATTAACTATCTTTGAACTCAGGACTAATCATGTGAGCCAAGCTATTTCCCATTCATTAGTTTGTCTAAACGACATAAAAAATTTTTTGGTACTTTGAAAATGTTGAAATGGCATTTAATCTTAGAGTTCTGCTCTTTCACCCTCAATTGGAAGTTCAAGCATTTAACAAGACGCTTTCACTGTATTTAACGCTCCATAATTCATGTCAAACATAACAAAATAACTTTAGGAAAATAAAAGATTTGGTAGGAAGCTTAGTTCAGAACTTGTAAATCAGAACTTTTTGATTAATTTTATAGTGTATAAAAATGAATCAAATATGGAAGCTATGAAGGTATGTACATGCACAGTAATTTTGTGATTAATATTTTTAAGACGTTTACACAGCTGTTTAACATTAACATTCTCCATGTTTACAGAGTGCCTTGATATAAGGCTATTTTGAGATGATGGGTGACATGCAAAGGTTACACCAGGGCTTTTTTGGCTCTTACTGTCAAAGATTCGTTGAATATCATCTCCCTCCTACATACACTCATGAGGCCAAACTTCCCCATGGTGTAACTATTATTCTAAATTTTTACAGCAATGCTGTAAAACTATTTGGGGAAAGTGCTGATTTACATAGCAGACCATTAACAGGTGTCCTCAGAAAAAAAGTCAGACCATATTTAATGAGCATATTTGAAGTGCCTTCTTCCTCCTTTACTATCATTAACAAAAGTAATTTGCACATAATACATTTCACATGCTAATGTATCACAGAACTCCAAAAAAGTACACGTAAGGGGAGGCACCACACTGTGTCATAGGGCTCATATCTAAATTGTGCTATTTACAACATCCTCTGACACAGGACTGGAACTTCACAGTAATGCATGATTTGATCTTCCATACAAGACACAATAATGAGGCACAATAAGGTCAGTCTAAAACAAAAATATTTTTAAAACCATTCCAACCATTCCATCATGTTACTACAACGTGTGTAAGTGAAATAATATACAAGTTACTGCAAAACCTACCATACATAATCCTGTATATGTGCAGAAGCCCAAAGTAAAAGCTAACTACAGGTCCTTTGCAGTGTTTAGCTGCTCACCAATTACAAGCCTATTTCTTCCCTTTTATTTTTGCTTCTCTTGTATGCAAAAGAATGAATAATTTACTGTCTAAAAGTAATTTATTCAGTTTTCTTAAATGACAAAAGTGCACCTTTGAAATGTAAAGACTGTCTTTAATAAATTCTGCCCACGTTCCAACACTTGGCCACCTGCTAGCAGAGGAACAACGTGTGCAAAAAGAGATGAATGTTTAGAAAGTATTGTAAGAGAAGAACGTAGCAGTTTAAAAGTCTCCAGCCAAAATTCTCAAAGTTGAGTTCCTAAAGTTAGTCACTTACATAAAAGAGATTTTCAGAGCTGCTGAGCAATCTGTGCTTCCATTAATTTCTGCTTGGAAGTTTAAGCTTAGGCTCCTAGTGAACATCTTGTTCCAGCAATTCAAATTATACTGGTTTTCGTGTGGGTTTTAAACCACAGCTTCTGTTCAAACTTTAACTTGGATGGCTCCCAAGGCAAATTTGTCCCCTGAGTATGTTTGAGAGTCTACAGAAAAACCATGCCAAAGTTCTGGAATTACAGATACAGTAAGGAAGCTTAACTGTTCTACTTATTGACTTTTTGCAGTATAGAGCCTGGCTTTTATGATTTCCAAGTAGACATATGTGGTTTAGGTCCCTAGTCTCCAAACTATAAACATCAAGCTTCCACTGCTGTTTAAATCATCTGTTCTCCTTAATTCACTAAGTATTTTAAAAACTATTTGTTTTGTGTGTAGGATTTAGCTGAAGCAAGGTCTACAGTTCCTGAAGGCACTGTACATACGCTACATTACTACATACACTATGGCAAGCAGAGGTGTCCTCTTCCTCTTAGATATGAGGGACCCAACTTATATTTCATTGAAGTCACTGAAAAGACTCCCACTGACTCTAGTGGGTCAGACCCTATGGTAGTGGAGGTGGTGGCTGGAACTGGGACAGAAATGTGAACAGAAGCCCTGTTAAACTTGCTTGGCCTGAAATAAAATATCTTTTACAGGTTTGCCCTAAAAATGCATCTTTCTTGCATCTGGTTAGCAAAATCCTATAGAATCTATAGGATATACAGAATCTATAAGATATACAGACTTCTATCGCTACTGCTTCAGACTTCCTTGCAGCCCAGCCCAGCCAAATATTGATATGACATTTCAACAGTGCAAATGTTATGAATTTCCTCCTTGGGATGCTGATATTTGAAAACGTCATTAATACTAAAGTCGATTCTTGGGCAACACAGAAAAAATTAAACAGGAAAAGTCAGATATGAAACAGTGTCCAATTGGCCCATGTGGATGTTTGGGATTTCTAGGTCAGCCCTCTTATATTTAACCACAAATGTTCTAAGTATCTGTGCACCAATAGGACAATTCTGCTACAGATTGTCTGGGCTGGGCTCCAACATCCAGTCCTGTTCTATGTGAAGTCAGAGAGGAGAAAATTACACAAGCAAAAAACTTCACTAAAACTTTCATATCTTAATAGTAAGTCTCTCACCTTCAGAATCCAAAGCCTGAATTTTCAGCTTCAGCGGTGAATCTTCAAGATAAAGTTCTCTTGTCGTGGACACAATTTGGATGCCATGAATTATGTCAACTATAGCATCACAACGAAGCACTTGACCAGTCACTTAAAGAAACAATAGAAAACATTAAGTCAGTGGCACTGAGCACGATCACTACAAAAACTATGAAGCAAATAAAATGAAGTATATATTAACCAGCTGGTAGATCTAAACTAGTGGCAGCACAAGGCTTTGCCACTCAGGGGATGGAATCCAGGTCCTGAACTCTATTGAGAACACACTAGGTCCTCAAGACAAGAGAAGTAGTTCCTCCCTTTTAAGCTCAAAATAAAAGTGTTTTGCATAGAATTTACAATACCTAACATACTGTCAGGTAAGAAAATTTGCTTTATTTCCCCTCTAGAAAATTTTTTGTTGCTGGTTCAGAATAGCAGCCCCCTGGACACAATTCACTGACAAAAGTGGGGAAAAGCTCCCTACATGTATCATTCATAAAACACTCTACATTCCTTCAGGATGGAAGGTGCAATATAGCGTAACCAATTTATTATACAAAGATTATGTTACAAATAAATGTCCATTAACTCGTCTACTTTGCATATCTTTCTTTCTAGAAGCAGACGGTACACTACATTGATGTAGGCATGGAAGTAAAATTCCAATTTTCCAAATCCCAAACAGATGAAACTGAATTATGTAAAATTCAAAATGAAACAGACATTCACTTTTAGTACTCCCCAAATTTCTGAGGGGTTCAGATATACCTACCACCCACATCTAAAGGTTTCAGATGTCTTACCCACATTGACTTGAGACCTCTGCAGAACAGGGCTCATGTGGTCTTTTCCACCTATACGCTTCTCTAAGTGCAATTATAAATGGATGTTTTATACACATGCAGTGTGTGTTGTCCCATAGAGGTCATAAAACTCATAAACCTGTAGTACTGTACAATTTTTTTTAATCCACACAATAAAATGTGACTTTAAAAAAAGGTTAAAACGTACATATATCTTCAGCCAAAATTATGCTCGTCAGACGCGTTGGCTGCGATGAGCGTGCCTGGACAACAGCCTTTTGTGAACACTGGCGTTCATCTTGATCTGCAGGTTCTATGCTGGCAACCTCTGGCCTTGTGGAAGACCTACAAAAATATCACTAAGTTACTGGAATGTAAACCAGCTATAATGGAAAATACACAGACTCTTATTTAAAAGCAATAGCAACAGCAACCTTTTTATCTAAACCACCAACACCAACACCACCATATGTAAAATCTCAGTCCTATAGCTTGTAATATGAAGACAGACTTTCACAAGTACAGAGTACCTCCCGTTACCGAGGATTTCAACCAGAGCAGAGGGTGGTCAGCACTTCTGGTGAAAAACAGGCCCTAAACCTACTGCTTCTACAGATTAACACACCTATCCCTTACTGCAGCATAAAAACACCATCTTATGCTAGTCATTTTGCTAAAAAAATCCTATGCATTTACTAAGCCAAAAAAGCCTTTACCTTGCGCTTTATTAACTTAGAAGCAGATAGTAAGATAAAATGCAAACAGAATATTGAAATGCAACTTAAAATTAAGTCCATTAATTACAGTTGTAAGATAAATGCCATTCATCATTTGCAATCATAATTGGCATCTTCCATGGCAAAGGTATTTTTCAGTTACAGAATGTCACTATTATCCACAGATTTGCTATGGCAGAGGCCAATTAATAATAAAAGTGATGAGTAACATTTTTCTAATTAAGAAAGTCAAATGTGATTTAATGTCTAGTTAAATATATGCAGTAGTGTATAGATCTGGAAGTTTGTGTAATACTATTTGGTGCCATTTAAATCTACACTGCATTTTTAACCATAATAAATTTTTGACCAATTCCATCTTTGCTCAAAATTGTGTTTCTTTAAAAAGCAAGACCCCAATTCTGTAGTCAGTTCTGCATGAGCATGTGCCTGGGTCCACATGGAATTTATTGCTGGACTGGGGCCCAAATTTTTAACTTCTTAAATGTTGCAAGGGCCTGAATGGAAGGGGGGGGGGAAGTCACAGTTATAACCACTCTGGATTTCTCTCAGGCTATTTCATCATGATGATGAAAGCACTGTTGATTGGCTATTGAATTTCCTAAAAACAAATAAATAAATCAAACCTATGGGTCAGATCCGCAGCTGGCGGAAACTGCAATGCTACATTGATTTATACCAGCTGAAGAACTAACGTACATTTGGAATTATTTCCAAGTAGTGACAATTTTTGGAAAAGTTTCACAAACCAATGTACTATGGGAAATCACTTGAAATAGAAATGTTTGGATTTGTCATCAACCGGTTTGTCCAAACCTGAGGCTTGCATACATTTGATATTAACGAATTAACCAAATCAAGAAAATAACCCCTTCCTTTGTGATTAATCCACTCTCATTATAAACAAATTACCACTATACCACACTCTGCAATACTTGCAGTTTTTTACAGCTAGCCACCAAGCCAAGGAGAACACAGAACTACATTTGTTATATTAATTAGAATAAATAATTCTCTGGCCCACTGCAATCTTAAACAACGAAAATCACCATCTTAATATTGAATCCTGCCTCATAAACTGAATATCATCAACTCCAAGCAGGGTCAATGGAAGTTCAAGAGACTATGCAATTCTCATAGTTGGACTCCTCAAATGAAATATATAAAAACAGATCAGTTTCAGAACCAATAAGGTTTAACTTAGAATACATATTGAAAACTACATATGTATAACTGTAGAAATGGACATGCCACCATTGTACATAGTTTGTATTGAGTTGCACTTCAGAGCCCTCCACGTGGACTAGACCTCCACCATAGCAGGCACTAAACAAACACCACAAATGGCTGTAAACAGCTTACAATCTAAAGGTGTAAGTATTTGATCTCTAAAGCATACATGTACTTGATTTACAATTATATGTACTGCACATGAAAATGCAGATTTGTGAAGGATTATTGAGTTTTGCCTGTCTGTTGGCCAAACTCTTCTGTCCTTAGGCAAGATGAACAGTAAAGTGAAACTAAACTGTGAAAACAGTGAAGTGAAAGTGAAACACTAAAGTGGAACTAAAATAAACACTAAATGAACACATAATGAATGACTCCAGCAGAAATGTTGCCCAAGTAGGGACTAGATTTAAAGAATGGGGTGCAGCTGTCACTGATATTTCTGAAACAAATATCAGGATTGGGACTACTCAAAAACAAAAACCATACACCAAACTGCAACAAATAAACAGCTGTCAGCAGTTTAAGAATGGATCCATTGTCTAAGTCTGAAAATAAACAGAACACAATTAAGCTTATGTACATAAAGGTATGAAAGTTAAGTCCGGACAGAGAAAATGTTTTTATTATACATTAGTATTCATTAATAATAATTCCATTTATACTTCCTGGAAATAGGGTGTAATAATTTTGGCTTGGACATGAAGACATAAGTGGGTAAATGTTGTTACAGTAGTGTCCTGTACTCTGTTATGCCCTTCCCTCCACAGAACTAATTTTAGTCTTGTGATATGGACAATAAACAATTTACTATTTCACAAAGCAACACAAACTTCCACAATTTATTCTACAGCTCACCTACTGCAGTGCTTTTTCTTCCTGGAACAGCATGCCAGTACTAGAGTCTAGAAAAGCTATTAATGTTATAGCATTAGATTCTACCATTATGTATCTGGTAGGACTTCTTGCATTACATACTAAAACTGCTAATAATAGTGTCTAGCAGTAAAAGCAAGGTTCTGTACAAATAACTATGGTTTTGAGGTTTGTGTCTGTAGTTATTAAATAAATGAATAAAGTGTGTAGGATGGTTGCTGGGTTTTTTTTCACATCCAAAACAATATAAGGATATGTAATGGAGCAGATTTTACCCATCTGCATTAGAAGAAGATCCTTGTTTGTCATTAAATCCTTATTCAATGAAAGCCGAGTACAGGTATGTTAGGTTTGTTAAACATGTGAATAGCCAAGTTCTTAATGCCTGCTCTGCTCCCACAATCATATAACCAGAGAATCTTCACAAACTCCCCCCAACATACACACCGCTGTGGTCAGCCTAACTTTGTCTAGATATTCTTGAACCTTCCTTAGTGTTCAGAAAAGCCCTACAATATCCATCACATTGCTGATCTGAAAAAGTGGCATTTCTTTGCTGTGGCTGCTGTTCTCATTAATTTCCCAGATAATCTTACAAATTCTAAAGTAGAATATCTCATTCCCAAGCGGTTACAGATAGCATTCATTCTAGAAAGGATTCATTCCCTCTCCAACTCCCTTTTTTTAAATTAGTCTATAAATCAGGTCTTCATTCATACTACACCATAAAACTTCTGCAGCCTATCATCGGAACTTTTCCAATTTGTATCATCAAACAACATAAAAATTACACAAGACAAAAACCATGCAGATGTTTACAACAGAGTGAATGGTATCAACAAATAAAAGGAGCAGACTTCATAAAGGGAAAAAAATCCTCTAAAATTTGGAGGAAAATTTTTCACCCTTTCTCAGGCCAATAGCAATATGTTGGAAATGAGAACTCAGAAAGAAGACTACCAAGGGAAGGGTGGAGATGAGGGGAAAAGAATGAAGAAGAGAAACGATTAGACGCTTTAATCGAATGGTTTTTATTCTATCACAGAAGGGCCAGAACTTGAGACTCAAATCACTCCTCCCCCCTTCCCCACTTCCTGGGCAGGAAGAGCTGTGAAAGTAGAGCTCGCAGTCGTTATGGGCAGAGGAAGGAAGCAGAACACCTTGTGTCCTCTCCCCAATGTCCCATTTCCAAGTAAAAAAATAATGCACTCTGGAGGAATCCACATCCAGAACTCATCTGTCAGAAGCAAAGTCCTCCTGATGCAGGAGATTTGAAGGTGGGGGAAGAGAAATCCCAGGAAAGTTGACAAGCTCAAAAAAAATGTAACAAGACAAGTCTTCTCACACACCCTCCTCATACCAAGAGAGACCCATTTCCCACCACCTAGTGGGTAATGTAGAATGCATTCCTGGCAGATGCAAGTTTCTGCTCTTCTAGAGAGAAGAGAAAGTCAAATGCTACTCTTATCTGCTTGTTGTACCTTCACAGAGTAGAAATTATGAAAATGATAGCATAAATATTTAGGGCATTGCTATGTTACCTTGTAATGCTCCACATTACACAAACTCAATCCTCTCTGCAAACACATGTGCCTGTATCTTCTAATTCTGGTCCTTTGTTTTTTCTTGCATATGCAAGTCCAGTGAGCATATTTATGGAAAGGTTTGGGTGGGGGGGCGTTAAGCATAAAAATTGAACTGCCAGACTGGATCAGACTCAAGGTCCGTCTAGTCCAATATCTCTAACAATGGGCAGTACCAAATGCTTCAGAAGAAGGTGTAAGGACAATCCTGCAGATGTGAAATAATATGCTCTCATATTAGGTCTCCTCCTAACCTGCTCTAGTTAAAGACTAGCTTTTTGGCAGGTGGTTGTGAGACAGGAAAGAAAGGTTAATCAATGCAATTTACTAAATGTTTTCAGATTTACTAAACCATCTTCATCACTTGTATTCAGTCCCTCATAGAGAGCTGCTACTTCCTCCAAAGGGTTTATGAAAACACAGACTATATCACCCACATCCTGCCTGTAACTCTGCAAGAGAGAAGTTAAGATAGATTTATATCCTCAAGGCTGAAAATGAGGGCACACCTTTAAATCTAAACTGATACCAGATCTTGGGCCTTTCTCCTTCAAATAATAACAAAACCTAGCTCTAATACAGTGCTTTTCATTAGTAGATCTCAAAGTGCCTCACAAAATGAGTTCAGTATCATTGTCCTCATCTTCCAGCTGAGGAAAGTGAGTCAAAGAGCAGTGATGTGACTTGCCTAAGGTCATCCAGAATGCCAGTCGCAGAGCTAGGAATAGAACCTAGGCTTCACTAAGTCCAGTCCAATGTCCTATACACTAGGCCGCACTGCCTAAGGGCACAATTCCATCGTGATCAATATCTGATTCACACGTCACTTAATTAATGGTAACTACCACTGCAAGCTTTCAATTATGCAGAATGGAGAAACTGACATTCTGAATAGATGGCTGGTGCAGGGAAAATGTATCATTATTTTTCCTATAAATTAATCAATACTTTATATACAAGAATACGTTCATTGTTACTTTTCACGTAATTACTAGGAGTAATGAAGATATATTGCCTATGCAAACCCAGTGCCATTGTGATGCATCTGTGACAATTTTTTTTCTTTTAATAAGTCAAACTGAGTGGTAAAAGGATTCTGTACAGACTCCAGCCACCTTTAAAAAATATGCTAAGAAAACCTTTGGAGAATACAGTTGCAATCACTTAACAGCTCCAGAGCAAACAGCAAACTAGAATAGTTCGGTGTTTTAATTTAAAAACTGTTCTACTGAATAACTAGCTTCCTCTTTCGTTCCTACACATATAGTTTAGGATTAAAATAAACTTTTGATGCAACTCTGATTACTGTTCTTCCTGGCCAGAGTAGAGGGGACTCAAACTTGTAAGCAGGCATATTAAAGACTTATAACCAGCCTCGGAAATATTCAACATTAAGGCAAATATACTAGTACACAAAAATCTGAGTGACAGCTTAAGATCATTGATACAAAGGAGAAAAATATTCCAATGGGATGAATTTTAGTGGTTTTCAACCACAAATTTAACAACACAAATCTGCTACAAACATTTAAGTGGCACAAATGCAGATGTAATCATGAACAGACTTGGAATATCAATATTTCTTCAGCTGCACGCCTCACATTCACTGCTACTCCAAATCAGTGATGTGTTACTTAAAATATGGAGGATGTTTGTTTGCCATGAAGATATTGGCAGCATTACTACACACTCTGGCCCTGAATCTGCAAGCACTTGCACGTATGCTTTCCTTTACTCCAGCAAGCAGCCCCACTGAGTTCAACATGCCCAACCTATCTGTTAACCTTTGCATTGCTTTGTGTGAGAAAGTAGGCTTCCCGCTATAGCAGTATTTACTCCATATGTCTGACTGGGTTGGAGTCAGCAAGAAGGACTCCCATGCAGCATTTGATTATATCCTTAATCTGACATCTTGAGCAGAGGCCAGTACAATTATTGACAGAGAGGCCCCTTTTGCCTTTTAAAACAACTTGACCCAGTGTTCTTCCCCTCCTGTGGCTACATGCTTAGCATATTGTCTAAATCAGCTATGACACTGAGGTATTGCCTAATTTTTACATTTTTGGATGAAGGGATTGAGAAAGGGGTTAGCTGTTACATCTCATGGTTTGTTTCCGGCCTTTAGCTATAATCCTTTACGTTAGAAAAAATTCACCTCAATTTCAACAAGTAGAAATATAATTGTTCAAGTTTTTGCTTGATGTAACTCAACTGACTTCAGTGACGAAACAACAGGGGTGAATTCGACCCAGCATTCGGACAGACACTTAAGCATCTGGCCTCCTCCCCTCCTACCACGCCCACCTGTGGTTTGGTAATTAGTATAAACCCACCTCCTAGGCAGGCTGTGAATATATAGAATCACAGAACTAGAAGGGACCATAAGGCTCATCTAGTCTAGCGTGCTGACACAATGCAGGATTTGTTGTATCTAAACCATCCAAGACAGATGGCTGTCCAGTCTTGAAAACTTCCAGTGAAGGAGCTTCCACAACTTCCCTAGGCAGACTGTTCCATTGTCCTGTAGTTCTTACAGCTAGGAAGCTTTTCCTGAGATTTAATCTAGATCTGCTATGCTGTAGTTTGAACCGATTGCCTCTTGTCCTGCCCTCTGTGGCAAAAGAGAATAACTTTTCTCCATCTTTTTTATGGCCGCCTTTCAAGTATTTGAAGATTACTGTCCTATTCCCCCCTTAATCTCCTCTTTTCCAAACTAAACATACCCAGTTCCTTCAGCCTTTGTGCATATGGCTTGCATTCCATTCCTATGGTCATCTTTGTCGCTCGCCTCTGGACTCTTTCTAATTTCTCTACATCCTTTCTATACATTCGTGACCAAAATTGGACACAGTACCAGTGCTGAGTAGAGCTGTACTAGCACCGCCCATGACTTGCATGCCATGCCTCTGTTAATGCAACCTAAAATTACATTTGCTTTTTTTGCAACAGCATCACATTGCTGATTTATGTTCAGGTTATGATCCACACCACAACTCCCAGATCGTTCTCAGCAGTTCTGCTGCCAAGCCAGTTACCCCCATTCTGTATTTGTGCATTTGGTTTTCCTTCCCTAAGTGAAGCACCTTACATTTATCTTTGCTGAATTTCATTTTGTTGTCTATAGCCCATTTCTCCAATTTATCAAGATCCTTCTCCATTTTTAGTTCTATCCTCCAGACATTGGCAACCCCCTCCCAGCTTTGTGTCATCTGCAAATTTGATCAGTATGCTCTCTATACCTACATCCAGGTCATTAATAAAGATGTTAAAGAACTCCTGACCCAGAACAGATCCCTGTGGAACCCCATGTGAGACCTCCCTCCAATCTGACAGCATTCTATTAATAGTTACTCTTTGCTTGCAAATGCTTAAGCAATTATGTATCCACTTAAGGGTAATTCTGCCAGAACCACATTTCTCAAGCCTACTTATGAGAAAGCCATGTAGGACTGTGTCAAAAGCCTTGCTAAAGTCCAGATACATGATGTCTATCACATTCACCCTACCCACCAAATCAGTTACTCTGTCAAAGAAGGAAATCAAGCTGGTTTGACATGATTTCTTCTTGGAAAATCCATGCTGGCTGCTAGTGATTACCCCTTCATCTCTGATCCTAAAGAGTCCTCTTTAAGCCAGATACGTAAATACTTTCCTGGCTTTTTTTCTTGCCCAAGATTCAGTATAGACTCATGGTCTGGATCCACTCTTTAGACTCTTAACTTCCTCTGTGGATCTGGTACTGGGCTTAGATTGGGTATAGAATTTTTCATGCAGATGGTAGAAAATTATGAGACTTGTTTTTAAAACATGTAGGATCAGGCCCTTATGGATTTCCACTTATATTTCTTTACACCGCAAAAGCAGCTGAGTGCCCAGTGTTCACAGGTTGATGGAGGAACGGCTGGTGTTCCCACAATACCTAGTGTATGGGCTACCCTGGCTCTCAAATGAGCTACCCAACTAAAATACAGCAATGGGACAAACTAGCCAGGGCATATATTGAATGCCTACGACAAGTGATGAAATGCCAAGTTAAAATACGAATAAAACTTTTTTCTTTTAAATCACTAGAGGCCGCTTTGCTGATATACCCGATGTAGCTTTTACACGTGCAAACCTCAGTGGGGCCATCCAAGGGTGCCCACGTGCAACCCAGGGAACCCCCCTCTTCTTCCTCCCTCCTTGCCCATCCTGCTGGGGCCCCATTTAGTCTCTTACCGCACCTGCTCAGCGACACCCACTTGCTACACTGCCGAGGCGCTGCCTGCGACAGGCTCCGGGTTCCCCACCCGCCCCGTGGTGCCCGGCCTGAGCCAGGGGGCAGCGCGGCCTGGAGCTCGCCCCTACGCACAGCCGGTGTCTGCGGCTCCCGGCCCCAGGGCAGGGCCGCTGCCGCGCCCGCCCCTGGCCCCCGCCTGGGGGCTCGGCTCGGGTCTCAGCCGCCCGCCGGCCCCGGCTCGGCGACACCGCGACGTGCGGCCGGGGGGGCTTTTCCGGTTGCGCTGCACCTGCGCCGCGCACGGGCGGGCCGGGCCGGGCCGCGCTCCTCGCCTCACCCACCAGCGGTAGCAGCCCTCGCTGGCTTCCAGCGTGAAGTTGATCCGGGTGCCGCGGGCGAAGGGCAGCAGCACTTTGGGGATGTTCAGCTTGGAGGCCGCGGCGAAGGGCGGCGGCGGCACGAGCAGCAGCAGCAGCAGCAGCAGCGCCCGAGGCCAGGGGGCGGCGAGCGGGGCCATTCTCCGGCCGGGCTCGGGGCTCGGCGGCGCCAGGTGGGGGGGGCTGGGTCCGTCCCTGCCCGCGGCCCCGCGGGGGGGAGGGGAAGAGGGGCGCGAGCCCCGCTGCACCGTCGCTGCCCGAGCGGCCGCCCGCAGTCCCGGGCCGCTCGCGCAGGAATCGCAATTGCCCGCCTCGGGCTGCGATTCGAGGGACGTCGCGCAGCCGCCTCGCGCCGGGGAAGCGGGGCCCGGCCCAGGCTGGGGGCGGGGCGGGGCCGCGGGCCGGGGCAGCGCGCGCGGCGGCCAAGCGCCTGTCACATGGCGCGCGGGGCCCTGGCCTGCCGCCCCCCCCCCCCGGACACTTTTCCTTTCGCTTTCCGGGGCGCGCGGGCCTCGGTCTCCAGCGCAGAGGCTGCACGTGGCCTCCCAGAAGGGGTGGGAGGGAATCCGGGGGCGCCTCATTTAGGAGGGGTGTCCAAGGGCCGGGCTGAATGACAGCTACAGGGGGTGCGCACTGGGCCGCTCTAGCCAGGGAAACTGAGGCACAGAGCATCTGATCCCTCGCCCCAGAGACCGAGTGCCTGCAGCCCATGCGCACTTCGGCTGGCCTTCTGCCTGCCCGGCAGCCTGGAAATCGGGCCCTGGGTGACATGTTCAGGGTCACACAGCCTGTCTTCTAAAGGGATGGGAGCAAAGCCCAGGTTTCCTGACTCAATTTGGGCCAAGCGACCTCCTCTCGTAACGATCATTTCATTTGTCGCTCTCAAAGCACTTTACAAACCTTGATAAAGCCTCCAAACCCGCTCCTGTGTCCTCTGGGGCAGAATAATCACAGTCTATTTGCTGTGAGCCTAAGGCACACAGTCGTTTACCTCCCATTTTCCCACAGTGCACAGGTGGATTTTTTCCCCCCACATCTAGCCATATCTACCGTATCAAGATGTTAGTTTGAATAGGGGCTTGGACTGGTTATCTCATTACAAGAAGTAATTGTCACTGTTCACACATTTTCACCTTCTAATCAATGGTTAGGCCTCATCTACTCTAACTGAATTGATTTTGTTAGCACCTGCCCTCCTCTCCCCCATTGTTTCTTACCCTTGGATATATATATATATATACCTCCTGTCTGTGATTTCCATTTCATGCCTTTGATGATGTGGGTTGCAGCCCACAAAAGCTTATGCCCACAGAAATGTGTTAGTCTTTAAGGTGCTACAGGACTCTTGTTGTTTTTACATATCTATGTAGAATTACGTGTCTGTTTAGTAGAATTAATCCTTTGGCACTCATGGCCTTTAGGACACTCCTTTCCTGAATCAGTGGGGAAAGAGGAATTATCACTACCCAGATACGGGTCATTAGGTATCTCTATTAATTTAGATAAGCAATTTTTCTGAGAAAGTCATTCCTGAAGGAAAGAATCATGAAAGGTAGGAGTGTGACATCCCAATTTGACAAGTGGGGGAAACTGAAATTGAATCAGAGAGGAGTTTAAATCACTTACCTGAGGTCACAGTGAGTCAGCAGCAGAACATTAAGGAACCCAGAAATCCCGATTCCCTACCTTGTTCTGACTGTCCAAAACATTAAATAATATAGGATTATTTTCCCATGTTTCTATAATTTAACAAACAAGCTATATGCAGTGACAGTTAAGGTTGTGTCAGGACACACTACAGCCACCCGAAACTTTACAAGCATGGAAATAAGTTAAAGGGAAAGATGTGCATTCCTCTCAAACTTCATATAGCGTACAACACTGACACTAATACCCTAGTGCTCCATGAGGCTTTTGCTTCTATTGCTAACAGATACTCAAAACCCAGCTTCATCAAATGTTTACTCTAATGCAAAACCTTAACAGTAAGTGTTAAGGGCAAATAACTTGCCAGTTGTATGTGTGCGTGTCTGAATCAGCACACGAGGAAGAACAATGTAGCAGATAATGTCTGCCCATTCTGGAAGATGATGTTTGCAAGATCTGTTTCCCATAACATGTTTCAGATAATATTGACGTCAAACTGTTGGCTCAGAAAGATTGCATACATATTTGAAGCTCACTGTGAAACCCAAGCTGTGCTTGTGCTAGTGAGAATATTCCATTTCAAAAGTATGATGTGTGGAGAATACATTTTTTCCAGAAGTGCTGAATGGTATTCTTTTAGCCTACAATATGTCCATAGCTGTAGCGAAGGTAGCTGCAGTTCCTACTGAAGACTGGCAAAGGTTTAATCACATCATTGGCCACATTCATCTCTGGTGTAACTCAGTGGAATTACACCAGGAAGAATTTGCTACAAAACGTCTGTCAGTGCCAGGGAAAGAGGGGACTTGCCAATCAGGAGAAGAGGATTCAGCTAGAGCGAGGCTTGTTGACACTAGAACAGAGTGGAGTTCATCATGCCAGCAAGCTGTTTCCAAAGATTGTGGGTGTTCTGTGTGAAGCTAGTTGATAATGACATTCATTGCATAGTCTGGAAACATTTACTGAAATCCTTTCACCTCCATTAAAGCCCCAGCGTCCAGATTTGAAATATGACTGCTAAATATTTATCTTATATTTGAAGCCCGTGCCATTCAGTGGATAAATTGTTTTTGAACAGAAGGCTGCTCTTGCTTCATTCCAAAAGAGAGCTCCAGGAGGAATTCCACTTCTGGAATTCCACCTCCTGGAGCTTCAGAGCGTGCATGATGGGGCATGGCTACCTCTGCTGACTAGCACTAAGGGGGAATGAGAAATGGCACCATCTCTTCCCCACCAACATTGGGAGCTCACATCTTAGCAGGCACATAGAGGGTGTCATCCCGGTGCTTGGGCTGCAGTTATACGCACTGTTGTGCGGGACTATCAAAGGCATATTGTTTTGACCTCCTTCACCTCTTTGCACATGAGAACCATTGGGTACAGTGTGGCCACGGATAGGAACTGGAGCCCGGATTCACAAAAGTATTTAGGATTCTAATTTCTATTGATTCCGATGGAAGTTAGGAGCCTGGCTTAAATCTAGTCTTGTTTTTCCCTGTCCCCCCAAAAATCCACAAACACAGTCCTATATCCTTTCAGGGGTGCGAGACGGTATTCTTGTATCTTCAAGTATGCTATGTTTTCTGTGTAATTTATTTAGGTATATGGGGGGAGTGTCATGAAAGAATGAGACTTTTCAGTATTGGTGTTTATGTTGAGTATAGAGACATTCATATCCTACAAATATGTTTAAAATAATGTTAAATCGAGTGTTCCCAATTGCAAGTTAAAATGGAAGGTGTGGTTCCAGAATGCACCATTTGGGAGAGCTGTTCATTGTGACTCTCATCTGGTAGTCTAGCTAGGTTGCTAATTAGTCAATACATAATACTTGTAGGGTGCCAACAGATTTTAAAGTACTATGTAAGTGCAAAGTATTATTACTGAAAACTTAGTTCATCCATTCTTTACAGAATATCCCCATTAGACAAGTGAATTATTCTTCTGCCTTCTTGCATCCATAACCTCCAGTTCATTCAGAACTATGCAGATAGGATCATTTTCACTGTCCTCCATATTTCCACCTTCTCTGGCTGCTGATACATTTAAATTTCAGATTTCAAATGTTATGTTTAGTATATTAGGCACTTGCAGTCTGTCTTATTTAAGGTCATTAATATAGACCCCAGCCAGATGGTTTTGTTCCTTTGATTATTTATTATCACTCCCTCCCTCCTCTTCTGTTTGCATTCTCTCAATCTCCTGCATTTGTTCACTTCACCCATCTCTAGAGGAAAGTTCTATTAAGGGATGTTCGTATTTTAAATCTAAAGTTGCAGAGTCACCTTTTTGACAACCTGTTTGTAGTCTTTAAATAAAACTAAAATATTTTAAAGGGGAATGTGTTACTTTATGCACTTTTCTCTTTTTCTTTTTTATCTTTTCATTATCAACATGTATTTCAGTGCAGGAGTTAAAACTAAGGCCCCTGTCCTACAGTTAGCATGATGTAGGTAGACCTGTGCACCCGCACTTACTGAAGTCATAAGATCTTCAGTTGGCCACCACAGTTCTCACTGCAACATTAGGTCCTAACTTATAAGATAATTCTAATAAATGTTAACAGCTGGGATAGTTTGTATTCTTTATGTCTCTATTATATAACATTGGGTTGACAGAAAGAGTGGTTTGAAATCTGTGGTCTGTGGACCACTGGTGATCAGTGAAGCACCTTTTATGTGTTCCACAGACCTGCATCCCAATGGTGTGGAGAGAACCGTCATTTGAGAAGTCCATGTTGGAAGTTGTAACCCAATATTTCTAGATGCTCTGTTGACTAATTTTAAAAAACCCATCTCTTTGTACCCCATAAAGCTGCTCATGTCTTTCTTCAGATGGTGTTTCTTTGGTGTAAATTAAAGCATGATTACATTTGGGGAGAACAACAAAATTGTAAGGGTAGCAAACACACAGGATGACAGAACCACACGGAAAAACGAACAGGAGAAATTAGAGCCGTGGAAAAAGCAAGCAGCCAGGACATATATGATACCATAAATCCTAGTGCCCAGGAGCAGAGATGAATAGCATAGGTACAAAATGGGAAAGAGGGTATTGTATTGCTAAGTCAGTGCATCCATTGCATAAAAGTTACACTATTTCTCTTTTGTCTCCATAATTCTGTTTCAATGTCACTTTCATGTAACAAAGCTACCAATCAGGTTACAGCAGGGAAGGTGTAGGTTCAGGATCAGGAAGGGAGCTAGTCAGCAAATGGTCTGTCTTTAAAGAAATTGTCTGCATTACAAAGAAGTTTGTGAATCAGTGACATAAAACAGGTTAGAAAAGAATATCAATGGCACAGATTCACTGTAGATTGTAAACTTTTCAAGGTAGAGTCAGTAGTGTTCTGTTTGTTTGGTAAAGGTATCTTACTCACAGCTGCCATCACAATAAAATCTGCATGCTTCAGAAATATTTTAATTAATTTGTTCTCACAGCAGTTATTGAAGCATTATTATCCCCATTTTGCAGATGAGGAACTGAAACCCAGTGAAATTTGATGACTTGTCTCTGGACTCACAGGAGGTCTGAGACAGAGCTTGAAAAGGAACTCAGAACCCCTCAGTCCTGGCCAAGTGCATTAGCCACAAGATCATCCTTCCTCTAGAACATTTTGGGTGCTGTATACAATAATAAAAGACTGTTGTACAAAATAAAAAATAATAATTAGAGTGCACTAAAATATCAACATTGAAAAAAACCCATAAAATCACAAAACCTCTAATTTCATACCCATAAAATCTGAAAGTAGCACAGACATGATATTAAAACTATATTTAAACTGCTCCTTATTTCTAATTTCATACGCACAAAGTCTGAAAGGGGCACAAACATGATAAAAATTATATTTAAACTGTCCCTGATCTCTTGTAGAAATAACACTGGAGATTACTAAAATAGAAAGTATTTTTAAAAGCTTATTTGCTTGTCACCTCCATTATGCTGTGTGTTTGCTTTTTGAATTCAACTTAGACAAGGAAAAGAGAAATGTTCATTTCAGTAGGGTATCTAGGCAGTTTCATTTTCTGTTTTTCACACAGTAGCAGGATGCTTTGGTGTTTGTTTTCACTTTGGGGGATGTTTCCCTTTTCAAACCACTGTTTTAACTGATATTTTAAAATGTCATAAACATTTCTATTTGTACTAGATTTTACAAAACACTTTTTCAAAAATACAAAACCTAAATAGTTGGCCTGAGGATGAAATTTCCAAAAAGGACAAAGGCCCAGCTCCTCAAAGATATTTAGGTCTCTCATTCTAATGGGACACAGGCACCCAATTACCTTTTGAGAAGCTGCCCTAAGTGATTTAGAATCTTTAATCCCATGTTCAAATTTGAATTAGGTATTAGAAGTCTCAATCTTATTGACTTAAGCAAGACTTAGGTTTCTAAATCACTTAGGGCTAGATTTTTAAATGTATTTAGATGCAGATAGGTGCCTAGTGGGATTTTCAAAAGTGCCTAGACTTCTAGCCCTCATTGATGTCCCTAAAAAAGTGGAGAATGCTCCTTTTAAGTAACTCCGTAATTCCTATGCATTGTAGTGGATATTTTTCTTGGAAATTTTCTGTGTGAACAATGATTGGTTATGATGATACATCTTTACAGACTGTAATACTTCGGAATATATGCTGAAGCCTTGATGGAAAAGACATATACTGAAGACTTGATGGAAAAGACACACCTTTTTCGAAGAGCCATGTGACTTATGCCAAGTACAACTGGGCTAAACTGAGGAAGGTACAGAATTGTTAAAATGTTGACATTATAACTGCTAAAATCTGCTGTTAACTTTATGCAGACATCTGTGCCAATGATACTCAATCTCTCAATATGTTCATTGAAAATGAATACAAAAGACATGCAAACATAGCTGAGGGATGCTCATTTAAATGCTGAGTGAATATTCATGGCTAATTTTGTGTTATTCTCTCAGCTCTTCTTTGGTATGAAATTTCAACAACGAAAGCACACTTGCGTAGAGAATATTGATTAGTGTATTTTAAAAATGATCCATATTAATAACACAGTTTTAAAAACCACACCAAATCGTCACACCCTAAACTATTACACAGATGTCAACTGTATTTTAAACATTAGCCATATTACAGGTTCTGCTGATGCTTCTAAAACATTCCAGGTTCACTCTATTAGCATCTACAGTGTCAGCAGAATGCAGAGAATAAACTGCTGACTTTTGTAGGGCTTGATGATAGGCAAGGGACACCTAGCAACTTCTTGATGAAAGAAAAATGGAACAATACAAATGTAACTTTTGCTGCTTATGGAAGAAATAAAATGGAGGTAGATATAAGTTCTAATCAATTTTCATGTTTGCCATTTTGTGAAGTGGAACCTGTGAACAGAAGCTGAATTTTTTTAGGTGCTGAGATAGTAGAATAGGGGCATATCGAAATGCATCAGAGAGTTTTTATAATATTATACAAGGGTTTGTAGTGAATGGAGAGTAGGTGTAGGTAATTCACATTTGGGCAAAGATACAGTTTCATTTCTCCTAGCAGTAGCCTCACCATGTCTGGTGGTTTATATCATCAATGAGCATTCTAGTATATGTTTGAATTTACAGGGCTTTTTTTCAAATAAAGTGCTAACTTTTGAAAGGTACTGACCTATCATTCCCACAGAAGTCAACTTTCAAGATAATAACATGGGGCAGATCTCACCAACATTAGTTGTAAGTGAACATTAGCATGTTAGCATTTGCATCTTAAAGTAGAGATGATTAATATTATCATCTTAAGTAGAGATGATCCTTGAGAGAAAATGCCAGCTTGGAAAACATCTGGATTTTGAAGCTTGCCCTAGTAACTATGTAGATTGTAAGCCCTTTGGGGCAGGGACTGTCTTTTTGTTCTGTGTTGGTACAGGTAGGTTCTGGTCTATGACTAGGGCCCCTAGGTGCTATGGTAATAATAATAAATTTTATAATGGATAAACTTCAGGATATTTGAAATTGAGATCTGAATTTTGCAGCTTGGGCCCATCTTTAGACATAAGCCAATTTTTCTTGTGATAAATTTGACCTAAAGTATATTTTCCCTTAAAGAATTGCATAGTCATCTTCTTATATCAAAATGTTAGATATTTCCTTGAGAAATTCCACAGTGGCCAGAATGAACTAAATGACTTTGACAAGGTGTCATTCCTTGCCAGTACTGATAATAGCTACAGTAAATGATATGAATGAAATGCATTTACAAGTTTATTTCACATTGTTCAGCTTATACTTTCAAGCTTGATTGGCTCTAAATTCTGTACACAAGCTTGTAAAAATTAAATATCTTAAAGGGCTTTTGAGGCTCCGAAGGTCACCCAGCTCACCTAACCAGGAGCTTTCAATAACAGCTTCAGAGGAAATCTGCTTAAGAGTCTTTACATAGTTTAATGATTCCATAAATAGCACATGGAGCAGTAAGTAGAGAAAGCTCCAGAGATAATTTCATCTTTTTTGTGTTAAGGTATTTTCAAGTCATCTTTAAATCTAGGCTATAAGTTTCAAACTTAATTGCCTAAAATTACATAAAACCAATGGCCTGGTTTTCCAATCCCCACAGAAGTCAATGAGAACTTCAGGTGCTTAGCCCCACTGAGCAGTCAGTCCACCCACAGAGTTGGTCTTTCCAGGTAAGGACTGAGTCAATAGTCAATCTGCATTTCCACTGCTAATGCTGTCACTGTCATACAGGTAGAGGACCAGTGAGGCCATGTGTACATCACAACGTTGGTTGATGCAAGTTACATTGGCTGATACTGCTGCAGTTAGTATAACCCTCATGCACGTGCATACTTGGCTGCTTGCATCAGCACTTCCAGGAGTGCTGTGTCGATGCAAAGTGTGGTGCACCATGGGTAGATATTCCAGTGTGCTCACACACCCACAGAGCAAAGTTCAGTGTCCACTGTCTCCGACAGACGCCTGGAGCGCACACAACTCTGTACTGTTCTCATGAACATTGTCAATATAGGATGTACGATTCTCAATATAATCAGAGCCACAGGAAGAACCACAGCAGTGGGGGACATGACGATTTTTTCGAGGACAAATTGCTGAGGGACATAGAAAAAAACAATTCACAGTTATTTTTGGTGTTCACAGAGCAGTATCAATTGGTGGAGCACCACATCTGGGCCAGAGAAATGAGCACTGACTGGTGGGATTGCATTGTAATGTAGGTTTGGGACAAGGAACAGTAGCTGCAGAACTTTTGGATGTCAAAGGCCACATTCCTGGGTGTGTGTGTCAAGCTCATCCCCACCCTTCGGGACATGGACAGCAGAATAACAGCTGCATTGATAGCTGAGAAGTGAGTGGCAATCACATTCTGGAAGGTTGGTGGATTGTTATCAGTCAGTGGGAAATTATTTTGGAGTTGGAAATCCACAGTGGGGGCCATTATCATGTAAGTGCATAGAGCCATTAATCATGTCTTGCTATGTAGGACAGTGACTCTCGGTGATGTGCAGGACCTAATGGGTGGATTTGCAGCCATGAGGTTCCTGAAGTATGGTGGGGCCATAGGCGGCGTGGGTACGCATACCTCTGTTTTGGCACCAGCTCACTTTGGCACAAGAGCCGCTTTTCTGTGATTATGCAAGTGTTGGTGGATCACCAGGAATGGGCTTGGGCTCATCAGGCATGGTGTATGATGCTTGCATCTTTAAGAACACACAGTTGTTCAGAAAGCAGAAAATCAGGGACATATTTTCCTGACCAGCAGATTGCCAATGGCAATGTTGAAATGCCAGTACAGGTCTTGGGAGACCCAGCCTACCCTGTGCTCCCCAGGCTCATGAAGCTGGGTGCTGGCCACTTGGACAGCTCTAAGGAAAGATTCAGCTACAGGCTCAACAGGGGCAGAATGACAGTCGAATGTGCTTTTGGTAGATTGAAGGGAAGGGGGCCAACATGGCAAATAGTATTGAGAGTGACAGAGGACAGGAGAAAATGGAAAAAGATCCAAAATCCCATCAGAAAAAGGAGATGCCCCAGGACGTTCACAGTCTGATGCAGCACTGGCTTCCTCTTTCTCCTCCACATCAGGGTCAGGCGTTCTGCAGCTGTAGAGGGGGGCCCCCCTCAAGGCCACAATGGCAGCAGATAGAGATAAAACAGAGAGAGGTATCGTAGTTGCAGTCACAATGGAAAGGGAAAGAGACGAGTCAAAACTCCTTTCCTTCATTCCCATGAAATTATTTAATAAGACATGCTTATTGACCTGTCAGCTATGGAGAGATTCTGTGCAGCACCGCTGTCCAGCCCCAGCAATGGAGTGTATCGCCCATGAATGGCTGGAGGAGGGGCTGGGGGGATAACATTTTCTGTGGCATGAAACAATTTGGGCCCTGTCTCCATGGATACATGTACAGGGCAATGGCACTGAAAATTGGCACTGTTTTCCACAGGCAGTTGTGATTTCAGCTGATATCTTGCTCTTGAGGGTAACAAAAATTTGGAGAACCCAGCTGCTGCTGGTGCCCCTGAGCCACCCTGGCCTATATGCCACTAGCCTGTTTACTGCAGTAGTACCAGTCGAACTTATCATGGAGTGGCATGGGAAAGTGTCCTACCACAGAGGAAGAAATAAGGTGGCCATCCCTAGAATCCTTCCAAGATCTCTGGGAAGGATACATGGGACTTCCCTGTGTGTATCAACAGACTGCTGCGTATGGCTTCCCTGCCTAATCCTTAAAGGTGTATGAAAAACAGGCAACAACTCTGCCTTTGTTTGTCGTGCCTCTACCTCTTCTCGTACAAGTAAAACAACGAAATGTCCATACATGTGTTTTGGTAACTTGGGATGGGCTGCGTGCCATCTTTACGTCTGAATATTGTAAGAGAAAAATGCATGCACGCACTTACCCATGGTCCTTTCCCTTGAACTGGGCTCGTCTGTGATTGACTAGCAGGAGTGGCTGGACTGTGAGAGTCTTGAACGTTTCCTGTCTCACGGCGTAGCTGGACCCCGTGCTGCATGGTACACCCCCTCACTGTTCACAGGAGGGTGCTGGGTCTCGGGCTCCACCAAAGTATCCATGGTGGCGGCAGGGTGTTGGTGGTCCACCAAGTACGGCATGAAACTCATCATAAAAGTGGCAACTCTGCGGCTCAGCATCAGATCCACTGTTGGCCTCCCTGGCCTAGTGGTATGCTTGCTGTAGTTCCTTCACTTTCACCAGTAGTGCTGCTGATTCCTGTCATATCCCTTTGCCTGCATCCCCTGTGTTCTCCTTTCATAAGATGTCCACTTTTCTATGACTGCTCCGCAGCTGTGCCCACATAATATCTTCTCCCCACAGACCCAGGAGATCCAATACCTCCTGCCTATTCCAGGCAGGAGTGCAACTAGAGCATGTAGCCAGCATGGTCAGCTGGGCAGCTGCACACAACACAGGAGACCTGCCAGAGATGCTCTCCAAGCTGGGCAGTCAGGGAAAGGCATTTCAAAAATACGTGGTGTATTTTAAGAAGGTTGGGGTCTCCAAGACCCTGGGCAGTGGAGTTCACAGATATAACCAAAGTGGTCAGTTTTGGGCATTGTGAGACAGCTGCTGTAGGACTGTTCGGGTCAACACAGGTCATGGACTGTCCAGACTTGCACTGCGTCAACCATGGCTCAACACTGTTCAGGGAAGTGGTTTTACTGCATCGTTGTAACAGGGTGCTTATCTCGGTAGGAGACATGTTTGAGTGTAGACACATGCATAAATGCGTCAATGCAAAGCAACTTAAGTTGCCCTAAATTTGTAGTGTAGATGAGGCCTAAGTCACCAGGCTGTCTGTTTTCAACATGGCAGGAGGTTAACATTGGGTTGTCTCAAGGGTCTGTATTATGGTTGGTACTGAATGTATTCGTTTATTATCTGGACAAGAGAAGGTGTAGGGGAGGGGTAGAACATGAGGTTGGCAACATTTGCAGATGTCAAGGTTATTTAGGGTATGTCAGTATGTGAGGAGACTGAGAACTTCAGAGAAACAAGACTAGGCAAATTGGCTTCATGATGCTTTATGAAATTCAGTGTTTGACAAATGCAAAATAGTGCATGCTAGAAGGAAGCATCACACACAATGCTATATTCTAAATCACATGTAGTTAGAAAAAAGAACTCCATGGTAATCAGTTCAATGAAAACGTCTGCTCAATGCCTAGCAGGAATCAACATGCAAACTGGTATCATATATAAAGAACGGGATAGAAAACATTGAGAATATAATAATGCCATTATAAAAAAATCAGTGGTGTGCCCTCATCTTGAATACTGTGTTTAGTTCTGGTTATCCCATCTCACATGAGGGAGAACAGAAACATAACATAGGTTAGATATGGGCAGTGGAAATAATTAGAGAGATGGGAAGACTTCTCTATGAGAAGAGATGGAAAAGATAGTGACCATCTAATTTAGAGATAAGGCTAATATGAGGGGACATGGTAAAGTTGGACAATATATTTAAAACTTATAAAAGAAAATACTTTTTTCACAATTCTCTTCAGGAAGATATAATTGGGACCAAGAGTTTAGCATGATTCAAAATGGGATTAGATAGTTATGCGAATGACAACAATCTCAGTTACTTTAGATAGGATGATAAAATGGATCTAAAGCATCATATTGCAGTGCATGAAACACCCTTTAATTGCTGGGGATTAAAAAGAATCTTCTCCTTGGGCAAGTTGTTCCATAATTGTCCAGTATAGGGTTTCTTGCACTTTCCTTTGAAATGACTTCCATTGGTCACTATCATGGACAGGACACCGTACTAGCTAGACCACCAGTATTGTCTAATCGCAACCTATCAAATAGACCCTATCAGATATATTATATTGAAAAGCTAGTACTTTTGTATATCTATTCTGTGGCTGTACTGAGGAAGGGGGTCATGACTTTTGGACCCAAGTCTAGTTTCTTTGTTTTTTCCTATCAACCTCCTGAACAAAACTTTACAAACCAATAGTGTTTTTCTTCGAATGCTTCACATAAACAATATTTTTGTTATTGCTTCAGTCCTTTGTAATGTCACAACAGCAGGAAAGCATTGTGGCCTTGTAATCTTCTTGACACTTTTTCCCCATCTGGATTCTGTTTAAATCAATGGTGAAATTTTTCTTACCCCTAGCCTTTCATTATCCATGCTTGATGCCACTGGTTAATATTCTCCTAGATGCATGTCTGTTATCAGTATAGTGTTATGCTCTCCACAAGATGTCATCATCAGTCAGCATTTATTCTTTTGTTGTTGGCACCCAGGACCCATCACCATTAATCTTTTAATTTTAGTTTCATTCCTGCCTTTCCTAACTAGCTGGTATCTTGATGGCACTATTTTTTATATTTCTGTAAACATTTCCCCTCAGGGTCTTATAGATACACATTTATTTCTTCTTTCTTCCCATGCATTTTTTTCTTTCTGTATGTTTTTTAGTTTGTTTGGGGTTTTTTTTTAATTCCATTAGAAGCTTTCAGTATCTCAGTTTACCTATTTATAAAACTATAATATTTAGAGAGCTGAAGACATAGTGTTCGTTTCTGAGAAAGGTTTGCATTGCAGTTTGGGATATGGAACTGAGGTTAAATCAGTACCAATGTTTGGATTCCATGGCAGAATGGAGAAAATTCGATGAGGTTAGATGTTGTGTGAGGTTAACTCCATCTCAGGCTGAAATTGCAACATTTTTGCGTTATCTGAACTAGAAAATTGGTCCCTTGTAGTTTTGAATCCAACCAAGTTCCAAAACCGTAGTAGTGGATATGGTTCTGTGGCTTTGAATCTGAAACCATCTCTCTGATATCTGTCCCTTACCCCTAAACAACTTTTTTCAAAGGGATTTGAATTTAAATGTCGAATTTTGGCCCATCTCTAATAACAATGGGCCAAATTCTGTTGTTGCCTTTCTCATGCAAAAATTTTCAACGATTTTGACTTTGGTGGCACTAACCTCATGAATTGGCCCAATATTAGCATAGTTTACAAGCACGGTGTTTCGTAAGCTCTTTCAGTTCTTCAGATAGAAGGACAGAGTTGCCTTATATAAGTGGGTATCTGACATAATTCATTGAGATAGAAAAATTTCAAAACTAGTGCATGACATGTAGAATCTCTTTTTGAATTACTTTTTCCATGTCCTAGGTGCATTAACGTTGTAAATTAATGACAAGAATGCCAATCTTAGCTCTGTATCCATAAAATGAAATCTCACATAGAATCCCAATGGAAAGTGTCTTGTATGTAGCCTGATTTTGTGGACATTTTTAGGTTGATGAAAAATTAATTTTTTAGTTATTAGTTTTTATTTGACCAATATAATCTCATAATTCACTGCTCTAACAGCTCCCAGCCTTTGATTGTTAACTATTATTTGAATAAAGATTTGTTATTTGTTTGAATGTTTGAGCCTCTGGGCCCGAATTAATTAATATAACGGGCTAAAGTAAGGAAAAAAAGGAGTGAATTATTCAGTAACATTTGGCTTAATTACAATCAAATGACCCTTTCACATTGAAAAAGTATTTGGTTAAAAGTGGAGCACAAATGAGATTTTTCATTATAAATAATTGAATATTCATCAGTGTTTTAACCTTAAAATTCTACCATTTAAAAAACAAAGACTAAAATATCTGTATTGTAGTATGCATAGCTTGAATTTGCTTTATTTGACCAGTTCCTGAACATACTTTTTTTGATTTTCAATTTCTTGTTTCCAGCACGGATGCTACACACACATAACTTTATACGCTTTGAACAGTCCCATTGAATAGAGTTGGTTGAGTTAAAAAGATGTCTTGTTTAGCTCCATATAGATTTTTGTTTCCCCTTTAGCATGTGTGAACCCAGTCTTTCACTGGGCTAAGTGCAACTTCAGGGGTTAGCTAGGGTGCAGAGCTCAGTGCAGGTTCAAATTCTGTATTTTTAAACTGATAAAATTTGCATAATAATTTGAATACCAATCCACCAAGTCTCCCATTCCACAATTCTAGATCTGTTTGTAGTAAAGGATACATTTTAAATAAAACAACTCAGTCATGGATAAGATTTCCCTACAACTTAAAAATGTCTTTAAAATAGCAAAACACTTTATTAGAGAGAGAAGGTGGGTAAATCTTTTATGGGACCAACTTCTATTGGGGAACAGACAAGCTTTTGAGCATCACAGAGCTCTTTCACCAACAGAAGTGGATACAATAGAATATATTACCTCACCCACCTTGTCTCTCTCATATCTTAGGACCAACACAGCTACATCAAGCAAAAACCACTTTATTAATGTTTCCAATACTTATCCAAATTCTTTTAAAAGAATTGTATAATTAAATTTAGAGGCACTGATCCTGCAAAGATTTATGCACATGCTTAACTTTACACATTGTAAGTAGCCCAGTGAACGGCTGCATTCAGAATTATATCTTGACTAGAAGCAGAGCCAGGATTGTGAAATGGAGCACAGATGGGAGACAGATACAGCTTGGTATTCAAAGGAATATGCAGATACTATCTGTTTGCAATACAAGCTCCAATCCTGCACTGAGGTCTGCTTGGGCAGACACTTGCATGTAGCTCGTGGAGAATTCGGGTTGCACAGGCTATTGGAAAAAACAATGCTGTAAGAGCCAAGCAGGGCATCCAAAAGCAAGTCAACTTGTGCCAAGATGGTATCTGAAACAAATTTACAACTTCATTTTTTTAAGTATCCCTTTTTATATTTAAAAAAGAATAACTTTCATTTTTGTATAATATTTTTCTTAACAAAAACAAAAAACAAGCAGAAATAAGCTCAGGCCGTGATTATGCATTAGAAACAACTCAAAAAGATCATAAGCCCAATTAAAAAAAATCCTTTGCAGGATTTGTCTCCTTTAAGCATGGGTTTAAAGAGGGTTATATAAGGGCTATGCCAAGGCAACCAGTGAACACAGAGCCAGGATAGCCATCCTAAGGCCACCCCATGCAAGAGCCCCTGGCACAGGTGGGATTCTAGAGTCAGCCCAAGGTAAGGAGGGACATGGTTGGGACATATCCTGTGCTTTGGATATCTCCAGCCAGCAGGAGTCAGTGCAGCTGAGACAAGAGCTAGGGATGTCCTTTGGGCTTTATTAATGTGCACTGGAACTACGTTGTCTTTTCTCTCAGCAACAGATTTACAAAGGTATTTAGGTAGCTAAAGATGCAGATAAACACCTAGTGGGATTTTCAAAAGCACCTGGGTTAGGTGCCTAACTTCCATTGTCTTCAATGGGAATTAGTTGCCTAATTGGCACTTTTGTAAATCCTACTAGGCACCTATCTGCATCTTTAAGTATGTAAATACCTTTGTAAATCTGGCCCTCAGACTTCACCCTCACAGGGGGGAGTCTGGGCCTAACAGGCCTAGTCCTATAGACCTTACTCAGGTAAAACTCTGATCAAAGGTCCTAAGAGTTTAATTCCCCCCCGTAATATCTACTTTACCATAAAGAGGCTGATTTGTTGTTAGAACTGTGTAAAGTCTGTAAGTCTAATACAAAATCCAACTGCAGACCTCTCACAGTTCAGCAGGCAGATCTGCATTGCAAACCCCTGAAATTTGACTTTGTGTATATAAGGAGCAGCCTATGGATCTATTAAACTGGATGCTCAAAAATGGGAGGCATCTCCAAAGTCTCATATTTGTGCTGGAAGAACCACCTCCTCCACCCAATACCAGCTCAGCATTAGAATCCCCAGATGAGGGAAAGAATTAGCACAAAACAAATCCAAGACATATTGTACCATCCGGAAAAGATGTAGATCTGGGAAAATATTAAAAATAACTTAAGGCTGAACCAGCTAGAATAACTTGTTCTTTTCAGCTGCCGCAGTTTTGTAATCATTAGGGAGTTCGCTTGATTTACATTTGTCAGCTTAATCAGAAATACAAATACAAAATACAGCATAGGGATTTGCTGTATTTTCAGGAGGATGTTTGGCTTATAACAAATGAATGGATTGTTTACGATGAGATAAAAATCATCTGTGACATGTAATCTTGCTACAGTGTCATTCAGGTTATATTTATGTATTTGTTTGTTTATTTAGATTTATTCAAATAAATTTATTTATTTATTCAAAGCTGCTATTTATTTTTTATTTAGACAATTCAAAACAAAAAAAATTAAAGAGCAGTTTCCATCCAGCAGCCTAACTCCCTTAGAAAACATAAAACACCAAATTCCCCTTCCCACCAAACAAAACTGATCCACCCTAAAACCAATCTTCCACAGTAGCCCATGCAAACAGATGCACCTTGCAATAGATTTTGTTCTTGTCAGTTGTCATAGGTAACTAAGGTTTTGAATAAGCACATACCTGACACAAAAGAACATCTCTGTTACATTTCAAGTCAATGCTCTAAAGCATGAAAAGTACTAGAGCTTTTCAAAGAAAAGATGGCTAGAATTTTGTAACATGGGCAAAATGACATATTTTTCACTACTGTCATTCTTGAAAGCAGCTGACCTGTTTTGACTGGTATTAAACATATAGAGATATAGATTATATAAAATTTTTCAGCCTGAGGCAAACATCTGCCATGGAAAATTGAATCACAAATGGTTAGTTTGACAAAGTTATAAGCAACTGAAAACAGGGTCTTATGATGGGACGTGTCTGGCAACTTTAATAACAGGTTGTGCTACTAGCCCTGCCTAAATATATATGACAGTAAGAGCATTTTCTGTTCTTGTCCTAGCATTTACTATTAGTTTGTTCAGGCATTTTCTCAGAAAATCACTTCAGTGTTTTTAAAGATATGGAAGGTGAATTGTAAAGCAAAAAACTCCTACATTGCTATTTCTCACACACTGCCCCCAACCTACAATGTACAAAAACGGCGTCAAATATTTATAAATTTAAAAAACCTGTGAAAAACATGAAAATCTAGGCTCAGTGCTCTCTGCTGCCTCTCGTGGAAGGCGGAAGAGCTGCAGCTCAAGTTACACAATTCTGTGGTGTCATTAAAGCCTTGTGGAACTCATGTTTTGTTTGTTTGGGGTTTTTTAAGAAAATCATGGCAGTGTCAACAGTAGGTGTAGGTATAGGCAGGAGGCGAGCATGGATGGAAGCAGGGAATTATTTAGGGTTGTGTCTCCCAGAGTAAGTATGTGATTGGCCAGTATGAGGTGGGAGGTCTTGGGATCTAATTGGCTCCCCTATATCAGTCATCTCTGAAGATAAAGGGCCCTTTCTGAGACCAGGAGCCTGTTGGCCTCCACGGAGTTGCACCCCCTCCCCGCACCCATCTTGCTCTTACTGTGCATAGTTCCTTGGGTGGATCTCCAGGGATGCTATGGGCTTAGCCAGACTACTTTTTAGGGGGTGAGAAGGTAATTTACAAGACAGGCCCTTCTTAGGTTGTGTTTCATACCTTCCACGCAGCAGCCTGGAGGGCTGGTTGGTTATTTAGGACTGCTAAAAGGAACAAACAAACAAACATACTTCCCAAAATCTTTGTCAATTTGGGGCTGGCATCCAGTGCAGATAGAATAAGTAGATGACCAACCCCTGAGGTGAACCTGAGCCAGGAACTCGAGGGAATGGCACCAAGTCTGATCGGTTTGGAACAAGCCTTGTGGTCTCGTGCAGGCCAAGTCAATCACAAGGGCACTGGCACTCTTCCCCAGCCAGGGGAGGGTTTATTTAATATAGTTGCAGCCTGCCTTGCAGGTCTGGGTCAGTTTGGTAGGTCTTACATGCACATCAGTCCACTGAGAGCAGGCTTCAGAGCGACAAGGCTTGATCCATCTCCACTGTCACAGAGTGTGCAAGCTGCATTAGTGGAAGCAGCTGCCCCACAAGCATTAGGCTGGGGGGAGAGTAGGCGGTATCTGCATAGACAGCTTGCTGTTGAGCCTCCACAGGAGCCCAGTGGTGGAAACTGCTTGGAAAATGCTCTGGATCAGCTTATGTCTGGGGATACCACATCTGGTATGGGCCTGGCCTGCTACAGTTCGCCTAGCAAGGCCGGGGTTGTAGATTCCTGGTGTCACTGCAGCCTTCCCCTAGGTGGACTTCCTAGCATCAGGACCCTGCAGCATGGGTTTATGTGGTACTAGTTAGCACGCCCAAAGGCTGAATTGATTCTACAGTGTCCAAGAACCACTGTGACAGTCACACTGGAGGAGAATAAAGCGTATATTTCAGTCTGATCCTACTGCCCTTGGTTACAATGAAGTTAATCCTTTATAGGATAAGACCAATTAATAGTTAACTCTGAGACAGCAATAGATACTGTCACTGCCCTGTGATCAGAGAGAGGAAGCCAGATGGGAAAGAAAAACGGAAGCCTACGCTACACAGTGGGTCAACAGGCTATGAGCTGAACTGTATTACCAGGGATTTTTCAGCTTTCCTGCAGGTGACAGAATTAAGTCAGACGTCTCCTGCTGATTCCTTCAAACACCACAGGCCACACCAATCAAGATGACGTAAGCAGCAATTAAACCAGTGTTAATACAAGAATTGGTGTAATCACAGTAACTAAATGTGTGGGTGCTAATGGCTGGTCATTGACATATTTCAGATGTTGAGCAGCCTATTAACCTCAGAAATGTGGAACGTGTATTACTTTCGTGTTCTGTGATCAGCACGTGTCCTGGTTAAAATCACTTCCTGTGGAATAAAAATGAAGATGAAATAAGCAGTTCCTTCCTCTGAGCAATAAGAAAGATTTTGCTGGGATATTTTGGAAAACGTGTAGGTTTGCTTGTTTGTTTTTTATTTATATGCCATGTTCAGATTGATGGTGATGCGAAGAGGGGGAGTTTCTCTGCCTCTAATGAATTTCCATTCCCCTGCCTAGACATTGCAAAAGCCTCATAAAATATTTCCAAAGAGCAAATATTTTGACTTTGGATTGCATCAGAGTGCACCAAATCTAAGTCTTCAGGAAACTCTCATCACTGTAGTATTTGAATGCCTCACAAACGTTAACAAGTTTATCCTCACAATGCCCCTATGAGGTTTCATTTTACAGATGAGGAACAGAAGCAGATAAATCATATACCAGATCCTGGAGTGTGGTTTTAACAGTTTGCTCCACAGTGTGGGTTGATTATGGAACTAAAGCCAATGCGGCTGCCCACAGGAGAATTACACCAGTGTAGAGGGATGTAATAGCTACTACTTCAGTGCCTGCCCTATTACTATGGTTTCTGTAGGCCTCTCTGGTCCCTGGCTTCCCTAACAGCCTCTTGGGTGTATCTCCTGTAACTTGTAGCAATCACACAAGAACAGTCCTGTCTATTCCAGCCAAAGACTGCAAGTAGGACCTCAAAACCTCTTGGTCAGTAGTATCAAAGTCCACTTATAAAAAGGCTGCTTAGTACTATTCAAGAATGCAATTCTGAAATATTTTTAAGGAGTTCCGCTTTTTTCCCCATGATGGGCATGGTCCTCAGGGTCTTTAATAAGTACTGAAACTCTATATTATCCTCATACAACAGCAGGCCCCTGAAAGAAATTCTGTACAAGACACTGCCCTTCCTAGGAAGTTTGGTGTAATCGCTGCAACCATGTTAGCGTGGTGCAATAATATTGCAGTTGGGTCGGTCAGGCATGAGGCAATGATTGTTTGTCTCAAATGTCAACTTTACCTCTCAGCCAGACCTTTGCCACCTTGATAGTTTAATGAGCTAACCTATGATGCTGGTCGAGAAATTCAACTGGAAGGCCCTTGACGCAGGAATTAATTTCCTTTACTGGTCTGAAACACTCAAGAGTATGTTGACTTTTAACATATGGCGTGAACCCCATCTGTTTATACAGGATTTTGCCAAATGGAATGTGATATATTGTGGTAAAATCATGGGCTATTTCTTTATTTATGTTAACTGCTTAAAATGTTGTCATTGTTTCTGCATTAATAGCTGTATATCTCCATAAGATACTATTAAGGTTATATTTTTATAAATCTAAAAATAAGTACATAACAAAATATTAAATGGTTAATGGATTTGAAAATATATCATGTGTCTACTTTGTGTGGTTGTTGGTTTTCCTCAGCACCTCATATTCTTTCCTGAACCACTTCTTTCTCTTATTTCAGTTACAAATATTATCTGAGCTGCTGGTAGCAGAAAATTCATGCACCTCAGTATTCCTTTGGTATTGGGTTTTGACTTCTTAACTCAGTAAAATAATTGCTGTGTATAATTCCACCTTATGCTTTACCACCATATATCCTTGATATGTTGCTTCTACATTTCAGTTAGGATTCCTGCATTGATTTGAAATGTATTAGCCATATGCTCCCCAACATAAGCCTGCGTCCTCAAACTATTTACAGTAATCTTTTAAGGGATGTAGTATCCCTTCTAAAGAACATTGTACTGCATAGAAATGTGTTGTGTACATAGAAGTCTTTTCAGTGGTTCATGTTTTTTTCTCAGAAAAAATTCTGAGCTGAACATTTGAATCTCTTTCCCCACAGTTTGATACAATGGGGGTTCTACTATGCCACTTCTTGATGATGTTGGAAGTTCACTGTAAAAGTCTATTTCCTAAAGGTTTGATCAAAGGGCACCATATATGTTATTTCTATCTGAATTGAAAATGCATCTGAAGGTAAATGGAAAAAGGGAATTCTGGAATATAGAATTTAATTCTTCTCTCTTAAGAAACAGTATTCCTTTTTGAATATTTTTCCAAAATTTTACCACATTTTCAATACTGGTGTATACTAATCACCGGAGTTTGACTATATAGAAGATTGGAAGTAATAGGGAGCTATTTTACATAGGAGACAAAAGTTGTATTTTACTTAATTTATCAGCTTTTTTTTATTTTGTATTGTATGCTTTATAAAGGAATTGCATAGTTTACTATTAGGAAAGGCACTATGAGGTAAGAGTGAAGCAAATTTCAGTTTATTTGAGTGTGTACTATTGTTTGCATCTTCTCATGTCTGTGAAAATTATAAAAACCTTACACACTGTAGATGATGACTTTTATTCTGATGAATGCCAAAGTGCTGTACAGACTGCAGCATCCCACTGTGATTGTACTGACTTTCCCTTAGAAACATATATACATTTCTAAATAGGTTTGACAACGTACATTTATATGAAGACAAAAAAAAAAATCAGAGGTCACACACGTGAGTGTATGTGTATTTTGTCTTATTAAACTCATTCCATTTCCCTCTTTTGCATACCTCTGCACCAGTAAATAGCTAGTCAAATTTGTAAAGTGACTTACAAATGAACACTGGATTTGAAAACTCTTGCTCATTGGGAAAGAATTTCATTCATTCTCAGATAGAAGCAATTTTAGCTGTTTCGCTTTCAACAAACAGATTTACAGTGTAAGGTAGTAAATCAAATTTTATGACTCTGTCTTCATCAGCTGATCTCAGGGCCTTTAGTGGAGACCTAACATTAGGTAATCTAAAATGGCTATAGTTCTGCTTTAGATAAACCATAGCTGAGATTTGTATAGTCTACATTTTTTTGAAATAGTCTACATCTCTCATTCTTCTTTTGAAAACTGCACTTAACCTGAAGGCATAAAATGATATTTAGTGCTATCAGGCTGTATTGTTTTTAAAATTAGGAATTTCAGGCTAGATTAATTTTAACAAGGGAGGACTTAGGCTACTTGTAAGTAAAGATGAGACTGTGAGGAGAGTAATGAGAGTCTTTGAGAAGCATCCAAACTGCATTTTCAGCATCTGTGAGCAACACTAAGGTATGAAATCTACAGCAGCTTCTGAACTATATGAAACACAGACCTTTTTCTGCCCTGCTGGATTATAGAAATCAATAATTTGACATTTTCTACACACCATGGAAATAGGTTTGTGATCTCAATCATGTCACCACATAATGGATAAAAGCTTTCTGGATCAAAGAGATTAAAGTAGCATGGGTTTCAAAGATGTTTTTCTCTAAAACATTAATTAAAGTTTCTTTGGAGATTCATGTAATGAGGTGCTATGAAAAAGCTTTACAGGAAAAAAGAAAAGTCATATTGCAATTTAAGACCCATTGCTTTCTTCATGTTGCCTTAAAAGTTATTTTATCCCTTACATTTCCTATAGCATGTTTCTTTACAGCTGTTTCATCTCTTTTATGCCTTGTTCTCCCTATGAATAATCTGATACCAGCATCTAGACTCATGATAATTTTACAATAAATTCCCTTTGATAGGATACATAACTCATGAGCCTGTGAAAGTTTCTTACACTTCGCAATTAAAAAAAAAAAAATTGGGACATTGCCCAGTGCTCCATGCAAAGATCTGCAGAGCGACCTCCTCTGTGTCCATAGGAAAGGGAATGAATGAGGCTTCACAGCTAACTAGACCCCCTTCCTGTATAAAGGAGATTTGCAAGTTTCATGGGCATGATAGTCTATTGAAAGCACTTCATTTCCTAATTTTTGTACTGCAGTCTGGTAGTGTTTGTGACAGATAATGGCAATTTCCAGCAACATCCTGGACGAACCTTATTGAATTATGTTTATGTATCTTAGGAGTTCATTTATTAAAAAGGGACATGTTTATGCATTGTGGGATTGTATGTAACTTCTTTAAGGGGAAGAAATGACTAATGTAAACCCTAGGAACCATTATCAACTCTTCAATAACACTTCTTAAATGTTATGTTAGGACTCTTTTAAACAATGGGCTAGACAAGAATGAACTTTTGGTTGAGTGGGTTTCCTAGGGAATGCAAATTTCCACTTTTAGAGAAGCTATGCTGTGAGGAGAAACCCATTGTATATGAATTACCTATTCCTAGATCAAAGATCCAGGCTGTATAAAAGAGGGACTAAACTTCTCAGAGTGTTCTTGTTCAGAGCGAAAGGTATTCTGAATTTGTAACCAAGAAAAACACCTACATGTGGTTGGAAGGACTGTTCACCAGTCAGAGCTCTTGTTAGAGTTGGGATGATCTCTCTAGTAAGCTTATTAGCATGCTTGTAGATTCCTTTATTGTTTTTAGTATGCTCTCGGTAATGTATTTACCTTTAGAATAAATGTGTTTCCCTAAGGATTGTGTTGTAACTTAACAGTGGATAATCATGCTGTTTTTAGCCTCAGAGGAGAAGTCAAATCAAGCCTGCCTTACTGGGGAATTCAGTGTAGACAGGGAATTGTGCACCCTGGAATTACCTTGGACAGGAGGGAGAGAAATGGGTGTCTTTTCCCCCCAGAGAGGTGACAGCTGGGGAGCTGGAAGCTTCAGAGTAGATGACCTTGCTGGGCCATGGAGGAGGCATTCAGGTACAATTACTCTCAACTGTGACAGTGTTATCTAGTGTTTAGAGAATGAAATTGGAAGCTATGCCTCCTGGGATCTAGTCCTGGATCTGCTTGCTGTGTAACTTCATTAATACACTTGAGTCCTCTCTGACTTGGTTTTCTCATATAAAATGAGTATTTCTGTGCTTAACTAGTGTACCTCTGAGCTGTGCTATGCGTTTTGGTGGCTATATGTAAAGTTTGAGATCCTTGGGTGCTATATCCAGTGAGTGTTATTAATCCAAGGATCATTTCTGACAGTGGATTCCTAATGCAGGCATGTAATTTGGAAGTGACAGGCAAACCATTTACTCTAATTCTAAAAGGCCTAAGCACCAAAAACAACAGTTTCATATTTTCACAGTCACTAAGCTGACGGCTGAACTGATTGGAGGCCATGGTATGAATGAGAAAGACTTGGAAAATAAAGGGGAGGAAAAAAATCTAAAGAAATTAGGGCAGATGCAGGAACTTTCTGTATGCTGTATAAATTTGGGAGACGTGCAAAGTAACAGAATTTAGGCAAATTACAGCTGGAAAGGAGATAATGGGTGAAAACAATTTATGTAATTGCCATAATTCTTAATTTGGCACTGCTACGAGATTGCCCAATTGCTCCAAAATACAATGCTTGTGGGCTGTTGGGAAGGAGACAGAAGAATAATTTTAGCAAGGATTAGTGCTGACTAGATACATAGTTCCAAATGTCAGGAGGACATAGAATTTGCCATAACAGGTCAGACCATGATCTCAGACAATCGTCTGGATGTTTCAGAAGAAGTTGAAACTCCTCCTAATGCGCCTAGCTGATAGTGCAGTGTTAGAACTGAAAATCCAGAGATCCACACTTTAAAACTATGAGAGTTTGAAAGACTGATGAAGATTCACAGAACTCATTTTGCTTTCAAAAGCATGTTGTCTCCTAAGGAAGATTGTCGTCTTCCAACATTATCATTATTAAATCAAAGTAGTACTGATATATATCATTATAGCCCCTTATAATATGGAAGTCGGCTGGATAGAATGAATTTGATATTGGCAGAGCCATCCTTATATTTTTGGGAGGTCATAACTTATGCTATCTTGTACAATGCATAATCTGTCATTTTCTCTGTCTGCAGGAGCAAGAATATTGTTCTTGATGGTATTCAGATTATAGGCTCTGATCATGCATGTGAATCTGTGCAAATAGACCCCTGTGCTTGTACAAAGTCCCCTGGAAGTAAATAGATGAAGTCAGGACCTATAAACTGAAATGACTTTGATGGGGTTCCATGCAGACACAGCTGTGTGCCTGCACTAGCACTACTAGGGTCATAAGTGAGCAAAATAATTCCTCTATGGCAGTGAGACGTTGTTTCTGATGTGCTTTTTGTGGTTTACAGTATGAAATGAGTGATTTGCTGCAAGATTGGTTTGAAAGTATGTTAAACTGACCAAACCTTGAGAGCAGACAGGCTGATGGTTATTGATGGCAACAGTGTAAGTGCTTTCAAGTACACTGTAATTAATGAAGTCCTTTACTATGTTTTGCTAGTGTGATCCAAAACTATTCAACTTGTACAGCGTAACAGAAGCACAACATAGGGGAAATGTTACCTTTGTCTTTGGGTGATAGAGACATCAATTTGACAAATTACATCAGAATACTGTACAAGTTGGGCTGCAATCCATCTATGTACTTGTTTTTAGCAAGTACGTGGCACGCTCCTGCCTGATGGATTCCAAAGTGCTTTACAGACAGTAGTGATGTTATTCTTGATGTATCTATTTCTAAGTGAATCCAGTTCTCCTATGAGACAAGACCTAGGTTATATGTTCCCAGTTTACCTTCCTTTGTAGTTTCCCCATTCACTTTTCTTAAAGTCTGTTTAGAGAAGAATATTGAAGTATACAGAAAATCCAAAAGTCCATTGCTTGTGATTCTTGCACAGTCCTTTTCCTATGGATAAATGTTTGGGCTACTTAAACAGGAAGTTATTGCCTTCATACATGAAAAGAACAGACAACTTAGGCCCCAATCCTGCAAACACTTACATATGTGATTATACTACTATGAGTCGTTCCATTGACTTCAGTGGGGCTACTCATGGTAGTAAAGTTAACATGCATAAGTGTTTGAGGCCTTAGATTGTAAGCTTTTTGGAGCAAGGACCACTGTGTACTTCTACAGTGCCATGAATGGGACTCCCAGGCACTATTGCAATACAATATCACAAAATTCCTAAAGTACAAATACTGTTGAAATGTAGAGAAAATTATAAACTTCATTGCAAAACTTTATAACTGGCGAGTTTGTTAAACAGTAAAGTCTCTTTCAAGGTTAGTATATTTATTGATCACCTCTCATACCTTGGCTGCAACTAAAAAGAACCAACTTCCAGCAAGCATGAACAGTTATTAAATTGCATCTTCACGGAGAGTTGTATTCTTAGGGTGGTTTAAAAGAGACCCCTCTCCTCTCCCCCTGCCTAGATCCCTATGCATGTTAGAAATGCCACTGTTAATACAAGTGATAGGCCAAAAGAGGAGGAAACTGTTGCCAAGACCTCTCTCTGTTATCAGCTCTGCTGGTGGATAATCCTAGGAATTAAAAAAAATCTATACAAACCACTTTGGAGCAGAGCAGAAGGAAAAGCTAAAACAAAACCAATAAATTTCTTAGCTAAGAAGAATTTGTGGAAATACTCCTTCACCGGGTAGCTTTTAGAAACTAAGTAAACTTTCAGCTTTGAGAAGCATGGAAGCTGTCTGGGTAAAGCTGTAGTTCAGATGAAAATGATTAATAGCAAACAGTATATGGAAAAAACATACAGAATTCAATAAATAAAGAAATAAGCCTGAAAGTAACTTTGTTCTTAATTTAATTTTGAAAGCTAATTTATATGAAAATAGAACAGTTAATTAATTACATCTGTAGCCAACAAAACAAATAACACTCAAACCCTAATTATCACTTGACATTAAACAGTCAGTAATCCAGCATAAAAAGAAATGTTAATTAAAAAATAATTTTAAAGGGATAAAATGTTTTCATGGGAGAATGGTCTCCTTCTACTAAATAAATACCAAGGTGACATCCAGGCATCTGTCAAAACTAAACATTAGGTCACAGCCAACATATTTTAAAGTGGGAGGCATGATTATTTCTCTTCCACCAAGAAAATGATAAATCTGTAGTTTTGTTATTTGGTTTGATGGATATGGTTTGTTGCCATAGTTAGTTCATAGCTGTATTACTGATTAGCTGTGCTTTAAAAGAACAAATGAGTTATGTGTATGTTTAAGGAGAGCTAACCAAGCACTCTTAAAATTTGTTTGGGTTTTTTGTTTACACTAAAGTTATTTTTTTCCTGTCATGTATCAGATAGCTGTGAAATTAGAAATGGCATGAGTTTTCCAGAGGGTCTTCACTTAACATAAATGGGCACCTCAGGCATGCATGCAAATTAATAAGGTGGGTCTGGGGGCAAGAGCAGGCAATTGATCATCAGGCTCAGAGTGAAATCCTGGACCCACAGAATTAAATGGGATCAGGCTTTTCCCCTTGGTTTTTAGCCCTGGCTCTGCTACTGCTGTGCTGCGTTATCTTTGGCAAGTCATTTACTTTATCTGTATCTCACTTTCCCCATTTTTGAAATGGGCATCATACTTATCTGCCTAACAAAATATATAAACTGTGAAGCACTTTGAGATCCTCAGATGAAAACTGCCATTGAAAAAAAAAAAAATCAGTGAAGGATTAAACTTTTATTCAGCATCAAAAATACACAGTAGGTAAGTGACATGCTTATGAAAATCCTAATATGGCTTTACTTCCCATGGCATTAAATCAATTACTTTCATTCTGTGATCTTTTATAGTTTTCTTAGTGCAGTTCAGGGTAACCTTTCATATTAGTGACTGGCATGATTCACTGTGCAAAGCATATCTAAAAACAGACGCTTGAGATCTAGCGCTATTGCTGACAGCAGTCAGAGCCCCACTGGACTCGTACCACACACTCATGCTGCCTTGGGGAATATGTAGCAGTTGTGATGCTGCACTTTACCGCAGGGGTGTCGGATCAAGGCCCCTGTGCGGGGAAGAGCCAGCAATGGAACGCGCACGAGCCGGTGCCGCTAGGGGCTGACCGTGGAGTTCACTGTGTAGTTGCCCCTCTGCACTTGTTCGCTGCCCACACCACGTCCCTGCGCCGCAGGGGTTTGACCTGCCCGGCGCAGGGCGGCTCCCCCGTCTCGACACCCCCACCCGCTAGCGGAGCCGACAGACGGGGCCGGTGAGGCAGCGGAGCGTCAGAACCCGCCCGGTGCCGGGCCGAGAGCGGCAATGCCCCAGGCGGCGAGGACCCGCGTGTTCCCTCCCCCCGAAGGGCGGCCCCCGCCCCCGAGCCAGGCCGTCAGTGAAACGCTTCTGAGCCCCGGGGCACGAGGCTCCTGCCGGCCCCTCGAGTCTCCGCCTCGCGCCCGCGCCGTGGGCTGGGGCGGCGGCTCCGCTCGGCGCTGCCCCGGCCGGGCCCCTCCCGCTGCGGCGGCGCGCTGGGCTGGCGGAAGCGGCCGGGCCGGGGATGTGAGTAGCTACCGCGAGCCAGGCTGGCCCGGGCCTTGTTAGGCAGGCGGGGCCCGGCCGCTCCCGGCTGGGCGGGGGCGGTGGGTCTGCCCCCCCGGCCCGGGGTGAGCGGGCGGGGGGCGGGGGCCGAGGCCCAGGCCTGGTGGCGCGGCCCAGGCCGCCTCAGCCGCTGTCCCCGCCCCGCCGGCAGGTGAGGCGGGCGGGGAGCCCATCCCGGCCGGGCGGGCACCGGCCTGCTTCGCCCGCGGAGCCCGGCGCGGCCGCGGGCCGCGCCATTTGACCCAGCCCCGGCGGAGACGCGGGGCGCCGGCCTCCTGCCCTGCCCCCATCGCCTGCCCCACGGGCACCTTCCCGGCCCAGCCTTTCACGGCAGGCATCGTCCTGCGGCGGCCCCTGGCGCTCCTGGTCTCCGCATCCCCCCGCAAAGTCCATTTCCTCCGCTTGGCCGGTGTCCGCCGCCGCCTGAGCCGCGTCCCTGCAGCGCGCCGGGCTCCAGCGCCGCTCCCGCCAGAAGAGCCTTTCCCCTTGCTCTGCCTCGTGTTGGCCGTTCAGTGTCATCGCTTGGCTGCCCATCCGTCCTTCCCGTCTCATCCTTTCTTTTCCCCTAACTGCCGCTGGCCCTCTGTCAATGCGTGTAGTCAGCGTGACACCTGATCCGTTTACAAATGAGTCAATGGTAGCTTCAGATGCTACCCCTGTTCCTGAGGAGCTGTCCCTAAATTAGATAATACACGTTTGGGTGATTTTCAAGACCCATCAACCACCCTTTGTAATACTTTAACAGACAGGTAAAATTAAGGACCCACCTACTTCCTTCTGCTTTAAGTAATTTATGGACAACCCCCGAATATCCTTACCAATTTTTGTGGTTTTAGGGCAGTTCACCATTTTTAATTGTAGCTTGAAATCAACAAACAGAAAAGTTTGATTTACATAATTGATTTTAATGCTGCTTTCCATTTGTGCTACTTATTTTCCTGAAGAAAGGTTGATTCTCATTGGTCAGTAACCATTAAAACAAGTTGATTTAGCCTTTATGCTAAATTTGGTACTTCATTTTCCCAACTAGGAGGATATGCTGTATCTGTACATATTATTTAAGCAATTTATATAGCTTAGCATACATTTAGTCAGCTTCTTAATTTTTACCTTTTTATTACATTAGAAAATGACGAATGATACATTTATCATTTGTTAGGTTCATTTGTTAGTTGTGATGTGTGCCAAGCTGCAATTGGATGGAAATTGGAATACAATTAAAAAAGCACAAATGAGCATTTTAAAATTGTTTTTATTAAATAAACAAAACTACCTTACTTTTTTTTCTTATGTATCCAAAATATTTAATTTATCAAAACATGTTTTGAATTAAAAACAAATAGATTATTAAACAAAGGTATTATCATAGTTAGTAAATTGAACTGATTGTTTCTGGTCACTGAGTCCGTAAGAATTTAGAATTAGTCAATCTCATCCTCTTGCATCTTGTTTTTATTCAGAGATTGGAAAAGGAAAACAAACTTTCTTGCTTTTTCTGGTCCCAGTTGGTTTCTTAACTTTGAATGAATTACTGTAGTCTTTGAACTAAACTGGTTGAATATACTGCAAAGAAAAATATATTCTTTCTACCTCTTCAGAAGAGGCTACTGCTGTCCAAAGCTAGTTAGCACTTCAACAAACTTTGGTTCCAGGTGCTTAGCTATTTAATATTACTGCTTTCTATTTTCTTTATTTAATGTAAATTATTTTGACAGAATATAGTAAGTTTAGGCCTTAACATTAGGTGGTCATAATTTTAAATTTAAATGCTTTTCTTATTAATAATAATAAACATTTAATTTAAATAAAAAAATCCATTTTTAAAAAATCCATTTTTTAAAAATTGACTTTCATGAATTACAACCATATTTTCCTGTGATTTTTGTTTTGTTTTTGTTTGTTTAATTTCTCTCCATTGTTGTGTGAAAAATAACCCACACAGACAAAAGGGAAAACAGATTATAAAATAGTAGTGTCCAATTCTGGAAAGAACTCACCTTCCCAATATTTTTCCTATTATCTTGAGGAATCATAGGTGTTAAATTTAACTATAATAGGTAACATATTTTTAGATTGAGGTATGATTTTAAAAAAATGTTGTTCCTTTAATTCTGAAAGAGGTACAGTTTGTATGAAAGACAATAGAACAATCATGAGGTGATTCTGTAGTCCTGACTCAGGCAGAATTTCTAACAATGTCTGTGGAAGTTTTATGTGAATCAAGACTGCAGTTTGGACCATAAACTTCCCCTGTATTTTGTATTTTCATAGAGTTTTTGGTTTGTTTGCACATCTTTCCTTACTTACATACCTCATGTGTAGGCACAGTACATTTTGATTTGTATTTAGAAACAAAACTTTGAAACTTGAGCACAGTAATTCAAAATAAACTTTAGATTGTCAAGTAAAAAATTGGACCTATGTTTTAAAATTAAAAATGGGTTAGGGTTTAATCAACTTGGAAAAGGATGGAGCAGGTAGAAATGGAACTCAGTTTTGCCAATAATTGATTTTATGGTTGGAATGAGTTAATATATATAATCATTTGCACCTTCTTTTTGTGTTTTGACTTACTGCTTCATTCAGGTTCTTGGATCTAAGATATGGAGACTTTCTTCTCCCTACTACATAGAAGTGGCAAAAAATGAGAGCTCCCTGCACTAAGAAGGGGAAATAGCGCCTTTTTGGCATAAGTATTGATAGGGATGCAGTGTTTGTATGAAATTTAGTTTAATTATAACCAAAAGATTTCAGCACTTGGAGGAGTTCAATCAAGATGCCGCTGTCTGGCTATGCTGGAAGGACAGAGACACTGGATGTAGTTTAATTAGGCTTGCAGCATTATTCTTAAATGTCCGGGAGAACCTGACAGATAAAAGCGTACAGTGCAGATAATTCCATAATTTCTGTATATACCAGGGCACTTCTGTCAGACCTCCCTCTTACCCATCCTGGTCTCCAGCTAGCTCCCCTCAAATAGGAGTTAAGGGGGGGCTATAAAGCAGAGGGGGTTGGCTTCCTGCCGTTCCACTCATAGAAAGATTAGGGTTGGAAGGGACCTCCGGAGGTCATCTAGTCCAACCCCCTGCTCAAAGCAGGACCAACTCCAACTAAATCATCCCAGCCAGGGCTTTGTCAAGCTGCATCTTAAAAACCTCTTAAGTGAAGATTCCACCACCTCCTAGGTAACCCATCCCAGTATTTCACCACCCTCCTAGTGAGAAAGTTCTTTCTAATATCCAGCCTAGACCTCCCCCACTGCACCTTGAGACCATTGCTTCTAGTTCTGCCATCTACTACCACTGAAAACAGCCTAGTTCCATGCTCCCTGGAACCCCCTTTCAGGTAGTTAAAGGCTGCTATCAAATCCCCCTCATTCTTCTCTTCTGCAGACTAAACAAGCCTAATTCTCTCAGCCTCTCCTCATAAGTCATGTGCTCCAGCCCTCTAATCATTTTTGTTGCCTTCCATTGAACTCTGTCTAATTTTTCCCCATCCTTTCTGTAGTGGGGGTCCCAAAACTGCACACAATACTCCAAATGTGGCTTTAACAGTGCCGAACAGAGGAGAGTAATTGCTTCCCTCGCGCTGCTGGCAGTCCTCCTACTTGTGCAACTCGATATGCCATTAGCCTTCTTGGGAATAGGCCACACTGTTGACTCATATCCAGCTTCTTGTCCATTATAATCCCAGGTCCTTTTCTGTTGAACTGCTGCCTAGTCAGTCAGTCCCCAGTCTGTAGCAATGCATGCGATTCTTCTGTCCTAAGTGCAGTACTCTGCACTTATCCTTGTTGAACCTCATCAGATTTCTTTTGGCCCAATCCTCTAATTTGTCTAGGTCACTCTGTATCCTATCCTGCCCTCCAACGTATCTACCACTCCCCCCAGTTTAGTGTCATCTGCACACTTGCTGAGGGTGCAATCCATCCCATCCTCCAGATCATTAGTGAAGACGCTGAACAAAACCAGCCCCAGGACTGACCCCTGGGGCACTCTGCTTGTTATCAGTTGCCAACTAGACATTGAGTCGTTGATCACTACCCGTACGTCTAGCCAGCTTTCTATCTACTTTATAGTCCATTCATCCAACTGATACTTCTTTAACTTGCTGATAAGAATACTGTAGGAGATCATATCAAAAGCTTTGCCAAAGTCAAGGTATATCACATCCACTGCTTTCCCCACATCCACAGAGTCAGTCATCTCATCATAGAAGGCAATCAGGTTGGTCAGATATGAGTTGCCCTTGGTGAATCCATGCTGACTGTTCCTGATCACCTTCCTCTCTTCCAAATGCCTCAAAATGGATTCCTTGAGGACTTGCTCCATGATTTTTGTGGGGACTGAGGTGAGGCTGACTGTTCTGTAGTTCCCCGGATCCTTGTCCTTCCCTTTTTTGAAGATGGGCACTATATTTGCCTTTTTCCAATCATCCGGGACCTCCCCCAATCACCATGAGTTTTCAAAGATAATGGCCAATGGCCCTGCAATCACGTCTGCCAACTCCCTCAGCACCTTTGGATGCACTGCGTCCGGCTCCAGGGGCTTGTGCATGGACAGCCTTTCTAAACAGTCCTGAACCTGTTCTTTCAGCACTGAGGGCTGCTTACCTCCTCCCCATTCTGTGCTGCCTGGTACAGTAGTCTGGGAGCTGACCTTGTCTGTGAAGACAGGGAAAAAAAGCATTGAGTATTTCAGCTTTTTCCACATCATCTGTCACTAGGTTGTGTCCCCCATTCTGTAAGGGGCCCACACTTTCCCTGATCATCTTCTTGTTACTAACATACCTGTAGACACCCTTCTTGTTATCTTTTGTGTCCCTTGCTAGCTGTAACTCCAATTGTGATTTCGCTGTCCTGATTTCACTCCTGCATGCTCGAGCAGTATTTTTATACTCCTCCCTATTCATCTGACCAAGTTTCCACTTCTTGTAAGCTTCCTTTTTGTGTTTAAGCTCACGGAAGACTTCTTTGTAAAGCCAAGCTAGTCGTCTGTCATTTTTGCCATTCTTTCTGCACTTTGGGATAATTTGTTCCTGCGCCCTCAATAACATTTCCCAGAACCTCCTGTGTTTGCCCCTTTAAATAATACTTCCTATAAATACTTTATGGATCTATTTTATCTGATCACTGTGTCTCTTCTCTACAGCGTACCTGCACTGGACATCTACCCCATGTTTATATAATTGGTTATGACATTATTTCCTGACTCCTGTTTCATATTTGCCCTATCTAAGCTCGCTGAACCCACTGTGGGGAAGGTGAAAAACCCCCCACTTTGCCTTGGCCAATCTGGTGGTAAGGGAAAAATTCCATCCCAGCCCCCGAGATCGAAATAATTAGTGCAATGTCCACAACAGAGTTTGATTAAACCTGGTATTTCACAATATCCAGGGGTCGTAGGGTGGGTGCTGGTCTGGTTGGGCCAGGTAAAAGAGGGCTTTTACTGCACTGGAATAGACCTATATATATATATATAGTCCCCTCTCTCTTCTGGTCACCTGGAAGGGGAGGGAGGGAAATGGGTCAACATCCCCATACTGACTTGGTCTGCAGCTGCAGCAGAAAGTCACTCCCTGGTTTTCTAATTCTTAAAGGGGGCATGCATCTTTTGCACTAGAGGAGGTTTTGGAACTAATTAGTAAATTAAACAGTAATAATTCACCAGGAACAGGTGACTATTCACCTGAGAGTTCTGAAGGAACTCAAATATGAAATTGCAGAATTATTAACTATGGTATGTAACCTATCACTTAAATCAGCTTAGTTAATGTGATGCCAGTTTTTAATAAAGGCTCCAGAGGCAATCCTAGCAATTACATGCTGGTAAAACTAACTTCATTACCAGGCAAATTGGTTGAAATTATAGTAGGGAACAGAATTATCAGACATGTAGGTGAACACAATTTGTTGGCGAAGAGTCAACATGGCTTTTGTAAAGCACAGTCATGCCTCACTGATCTATTAGAATTCTCTGAGGGGATCAACAAACATGGACAAGGATGATCCAGTGGATATAGTGTACTTGGACTTTTAGAAAGTCTTTGACAAGGTCCCTCACAAAAGGCTCTTAAGCAAAGCCAGGAATCATAGGATAAGAGGGAAATTCCTCTCCTGGATCAGTAACTGGTTAAAAGACAGCAAACAAAGGATAGGAATAAATGGTCATTTTTAAGAATGGAGCGAGATAAATAGTGCTGTCCCCCAGAGATCTGTACTGGGACCAGTGCTGTTCAACCTATTCATAAATGATCTGGAAAAAAGGGGTAAACAATGAGGTGGCAAAGTTTGCAGATGATACAAAATTACTCAAGAAAGTTAAGACCACATCTGACTATAAAGAGTTATACAGAGAGCTCACAAAACTGGGTGACTGGGCAACAAAATGGCAGGTGAAATTTAGTGTTGATAAATGCAAAGTAATACAGATTGGAAAACATAATCCCGACTATACATAGAAAATGATGGCATTGGCTACAGTCAGAAGACAAGATCCTGGGCTAGAAGGACCATTGGTCTGACCTAGTGTGGCCATTCTTATGTTCTCAACAAGCCAGACAATGGTCCCCACCACTTTATGTGAAGTGAGGTCATTAGATTTTCCCTTATCAATCATTAGGAATAGTGATGGTTCTATTTTTTTCCCTTAAGGCCTCACAGAACTGAACTGTATCATGATGTCCCACCAACATGTTGGCCTATTGTATATTCTCCAGACTACAACATCACATTTATGGGACTGGAGAAGCTACATCCGTTTGATGCAGGGAAATGGGGGAAAGTAATCAATTTCTTGAAAGGTAAAATAATGACAAGGTTACACTTATCCAACTTTTGTTTAAGTGGTATTAAATTGACATTTGTGCAAAGAAATGGAACAGAAGAAGTAATTGCATGAAGGCTTTATAAACATTAACTATAGGTATTGTTAATATAGACGTTAACTGCTCTACAATACTGTCTTGCTTTTATTTTCTGAGCAAACCATCCCTTTTTAAAAAATGTATCACCTTTGTAATACTTTAATATATATGAAACTACAAGTTTAAATCTCATCAAGTTTAACTTAGCCTTAACATTTCATACGTAAATTGAGTTCCACGCATTTTACACATTGTTGATGTTCTTGCAAATGGGAACTTAAAAACTGAGCTTCTGTCTGATCTGGATGGACATTAAAGAAACCACAGCAGTTTTCTTTAAAGCATGGGTTTGCTCCACTGTCCTTGGCACATTCTTCCACACCAATGTTTTGGAAAGCATTTTCCACTCCAGTTATGCCTGCATTTCAGTGGTGCTGTGTATATAAAATGAAAATCATAGAATGTTTGTCAGTTTCACTCTGCCATTGGGTTTGCAAAAACATCAGGAAAAGTAACTAGTTGGTTAATTGCATTCTGGCCCACTACTTAGCAAAACTATGAGCAAAAGCAAAAGTGCTGGAGCTCCTGAAGGCAGCAATGCGTTAGCAGGTTACTTTCAAATCGTAAGAGCTAGAAACATCTTTAATGAAAGCTTGAATGCTGCAAAAATTGGTTGCTTAGTGTGCAAAATCTGAATCACTGCAGAAGGTTCCCTACTTTTCACTAACAAATGATCAACTGAATTTTTCAAACTCTGCCAAAGAACTTCACAAACTAGATGTGGTAGAGATGATGTCGAACTCATGCCAATAAAACATTTGTAACAAACCAGATGCAGTATTCTGTTTGTGCTACATATTTTAAAGAGAAAGTTAACTTATAATTTTTTGAGGATCTTAAACGTGTTTGTTTGCTTTCGCATTGTATCTATCACCTGTGAAGTTAGTACTATGACTCTAACTATTGGAGTCTCACATGGGACTCTTGTGCTTGTGCTGATTCAGGTGTAGGAGGCAAAGACCTTATGTTTTTAGAGTACAAAGCATTTTATTGGTACTCAGTAAATTATTTCTCCTCAGAATAAATGTAATATAGGATGAAAAAATGCAAGTATATCAGCTCTGCTCCATCCATATCTGTTAAGAGTTCAATCTCTATGACCATTTAATTTGCAATCTTTCTAAGACTACTATAAAGAAGGCCAAATTAATGCCAGTTGACCTATATATTCTGGTGTATTATAACAACAGGACTGAGACTGCCTTTTGGCATATACTTTCAAACATTTGTCAGACACAAATGACCTCTATCCACAACAGACCACTTTGCCAACTGACTTCTGTTTTTTAAACCACAATGATGCAATGAACACTTTGAAATGTAATGTCCTTGGTGCTCATTGTGGTTACAAAGTGATTTCTAAATGTTTTCTATCAATACAGATTACAAGGCAATGAGAGGTGAAGCAAAATTAATAAAAGGTCTTTATGTACTAGAAGAAGATGCAGTTTTGTAGTTCCGATTACTACTTTATTTTAAGTTTGAAATTAAAACTGCATTCTGGCTCCAATTCTGATTAAATGAATGGGGGGAAAAAACCCACGTTCTTGCACATTATGATCCTTGTAAACATGTAAAATACTTGATTTCCAAGAGGAAGCACTGTGCTATGACTGAATATAGTTGGAGCATCTGAGTTTCTAAAATCTCATTTTGGAACAGTAGCAGAAGCGAGAACATTCCACCCTGACTCTTAAAACTAAAAAAGTTTTAATGACTATCTTGCTGCATTAAATTGTATAGGGTGTGAATCTGACTTACTCTTGAGATTGCCGATGGAACCTAATATATTACAAATTAAGTAGCAAATCACATTTCAGGAAGAAGGAGACTATGACTTGTATTTATCTATCCCATACCTATCTCATAATATTGTTGTGATAATTAATGTTTGTAAAGTGCTTTGAGATAATCTGATCGAGGCATAAAGATTAGTGTGCTGAGAGGCACTAATATTGATGTTTACACAGATGAAGAGTTCTATGCAGAAATGCTGTTGGGAATTTCAAATAGACTGAGCTTACTTGGCTAGGTCAAAAATCCCTGTGCTTTCACCACACCCAAGCCAGTGGCCAACACAGAGCAATACCTATTCCATTGACATTGTCTCATATTCACTCCTCCATCAATAGATCAACTCTACCTTGGCGCACCAATTAAATTCTTCCCCTCTTCCATCGAGGTGTACATACACATGCACATTAAATACATTCTGATATTCACACCAGTTAATGAATTCTGGGATCTTTCCCAGACACCCTCCTCAATCAATGAATCTTGGCTCCATCCCCTCCATCTCCCAATTAATGAACACTGGTCCTTCTGCCTTTGTTGAAGTTGCTGACCTTCTGGATGCACAGGTGTTTCTTCCAACTTCTCTTCTCAACTCTGCTGTACACTCTCCAATTCCTCAAGGAAAAACTGGTGGTCCCAGCCACATTTATCCTCTCTCCCATTTCATAGAAGAGAGGGGGGACACTGTGCTCTGCATCCCCTGACTAGAAAACTATTAGAGGCATTTGGGCTACTATTTTCACTGTTTTCCCTTAGCAAACAACTAGTGGCACTCTCTTCTTATGCTTACTTCTCCCTTCCTCAGGGAAAATGTTGTTGCCTCTTTGATGCCGCTCACCTAGGAAAAATTTCTACATGAGCTAGGTGAATGGACAAGGTTGGTTTTTCAAGCCTGGGTCAGTAGGAACACAAATGTTCTACTAATACAGACTTCGTTGCAGATACTGTTTTATACCATGCCAATGGAAACAAAATCTATCAAATTACGTTCTTTCTACAGCTCCATTAACAAGGCTTTTCATGAAGTGTAGTTGGTCAGCAGACACCTACTCTGGTACTATATGAAATAAACAATTATAGAGATAAAGTGGATGAGGTAATTTATTGGACCAACCTTTGTTGGTGAGAGAGACAAGCTTTTGAGCTTACACAGAGCTCTTCGTCAGGTCTGGGAAGAGCTCTGTGTAAACTTGAAAGCTTATCTCTCTCTCCAACAAAAGTTGGTCCAGTAAAAGATATTACCTCACCCACCTTGTCTCTTTAATATCCTGGGACCAAAGAGGAGTCAGCAACAGTGCATAAACAATTAGGTTATGATCACTGATGTTAAATATTTTTAACTGTCGATCTCCTTAAATAAAGCATGCATAACTGTTCTCCATCACGTACATTGTTTAATCATCCCCGATGCACTGAAATGAAGTTTGGTATATCGTCCAGCAAATGTGTTCACATATGTTCCTGATTGACCTAAAATATCATATGTACATCCATATATAGACATCTTGCAGGTAATATTTAGGAAAGCAATAGTTTGTACTGGTAAAACTTAATTTAACATAAGCTATCTATGGGTCACCAAATAGGGAGAGCAAGTAATAATTGCTTCCAGGCTTCTGCAAATTAAATATCAATAGGGGTTTGACAATGTTAAATATACCTATTAAGCCTAAATGTTCACTTACTATCAGAACTCTGTAAGTAATTATTATTCTCTGAATTTTGGCATTTCTTGCTCTGATGGTTTAGTGAATTAAATGCCAGTGCTTGACTGTGGAATTTACAGTAAAATATATTAAAGAATCAAGGTGAATAATTGATGTTACGAGGGCCAAGGTTTTCAAATTGTATCCGTGTTTAAACTGAGGGCTCTTTGGATATTTATTTTGATGTTTACCCTCATCTGTCTTCTATTCTAAAACCTTCACTGCCTACCTTTCCTTTCCAGTTTAAACAAAGAAATTTTAAAGTGGCCTATAAGCATTATTAAATTCTGTTCATTATTTTAGTTTTTCCTGTAAACAATTTTTGCTATATTAATTAATTTGTGATTAATAACTTGTGTAGAGTGTGTGTTTGAAACATTTATTGGCATTTACTTTGAATAAAAAATCAAGTTTCAATGTAATGCAAAGTAAGAGCTCCAACACCTACAAGACAGTTTCTAAAATTGTAGGGAGAATAATTGGAAAGCTAAACAGTGCTGAATAACAATTTTTCTTTCTCCTTTTTTCCCCTGCTGTTTCAGAAGAAAAACTAATTGCAGATGACTTGATTGTACAGGCACGAGAAGCTACTGAAGAAGATCTGTTGGTTGTCCACACAAGACGGTATCTGAATAAATTAAAGGTACACTGTACCCTCTGGTTATCTTTTAATAAACTTTTTGGAATTTACTTCAAACACTAGATGTCCTGCCACTTGCATAATGTTGCTTCCCTCTTCCTGGTCAATGCCAGTTATTAATGAACCAGCAAATTCTAGTCCAGCAGTTTACCAGAGCAATATTCTGGATTTTCCCTCTAACATTTTAAGAGTTTTTCAGAGTTACTGTTTCAAAGTCAGACCTCTGTTTGTTACAGCACACAACATTTAAAAGTTCAATGGTAGTTGTTGAAGTTGGTACTGGAAGTCAAGTCTCTTTACATCAGCAGAGTTGACAAGCTGTCAGTAACCTTGAGAGTATGTTGGATACAGACTAGGGCTGTGCCTATGCCCTGAGGTGAAGGGCCACTGAACTATGGTTTCACTAAGACTATTTTCTGTATCCTACAATATTTTTCTTTCTTTCCTAGCAGTAAGTGACAACATAAATGAGATATAAACATAATCTAGACTAGAATATTCCTGGTCTGTATTTGGGGGGAAAACAAATGATATATTTAGTCTCATCATATAGTGATAACATTCTTTCTATTCCACTTGTAACTTTGGAGGGTGTTAAACAGATGCTATAGCAGCTTGACATTTTGAAATCAACAGGTCCAGATATTTGCATCTGAGAGTTGTAAAAGAGCTGTCTTTGGAGCTCACTGTACCATTAATGTTGACCTTAAGTAGGTCTTGGAGCAATGGGAAAGTTCCAGAAGACTGGAAGAAAGCCTAGGTTGTGCCAGTTTTGAAAAAGGGTAGGTATAGGCCTATTGGCCTGACATCCATCCCTGGCAAAACAATGGTGCGGCTGATATGGGACATGATTAATAAAGTATTAAAGGACGGTACTGTGATTAGTACAGGTCAATATTAATTAGATCCTGTCAAGATACATTGATTTTTGATGAGATTACAAATTTTGTTGATAAAAGTAATAGTGTTGACGTAATATACTTAGACTTCTCTAAGTTGTTCGACTCGGTACTGCACAAGATTTTGATTAAAAATGTAGAATGATATAAAATTACAATGGCACACATTAAATGGATTAAAAACTGGCTAACGGAGAGGTCTCAGAATATAATTGCAAACAGGGATTTGTCATGAAGCAGCTGTGTTTCCACTGGGGTCCAACAGAGATTGCATTTTTATCATTGATCTGGAAGAAAGCATAAAATCATCACCAATAAAGTTTGCAGATCACACAAAAATTGGGAGAGTGGTAAATAATGAAGAAGACAAATCACTGATTCAGTGTGATCTGGATCACTTGGTAAACTGGGTGCAAGCAAATATATGCATTTAATATGACTAAATGTAAATGTATATGTCTAGGAACAAAGAATGTAAGCCATACTTATAGGATGGGGGATTCTATCCTGGGAACCAGTGACTGAAAAATATTTGGGCGTCATAGTGGATAATCAAGTGAACATGAGCTCCCAGTGTGATGCTGTGGCCAGAAGAGCTAGTGCAGTCCTGGAGAGAAAAAAAATCAACTGAACCAGGTTATTTGAAATTTGTTAAATAATTAAGCAAGATAAGCTTGTTAAGATCTATACAAGTATTCATACTAACACTAAATACAGATCAGCGGAATGAGTGCTATTCATTTTTATAGTTGTCAAGTACCCTTCAATATCTTTTCCAGTTGTAGTCAGTCTAAAATTGAACTATAGAGGTGACGTTTCAAAAAATATAGCTGTAATATATATATATATATATATATATGCAGAATGCTAAGAAAGCAAAACTTAATAAAGTTTTCCTATAACTTCTCTGGTAGGCTTATTTGAACCGTGACAAAAGTGTTAGCCTCCAAGATAGAAGCATCCTCCAACATAAATCCTTCCATTTAGCTTTTCAGTCTAATTTTGATTCTGAAGTTTTATTCTCTACCCTCATCTCCTGTGAAAATCTGCTTTTGCTACCTCTGCAATGCTGCCCATGTATATTCCACTGCCTTAGCTTCATGGCTAAAATACTCATCTGTGCCTTCCTGTCCTCTTGCCGTGACCACAGCCTCTTCCTTTGGTTTGCCCCAAACTCTTCAAACTCCAGCACGTCCAGTATGTGTCTGCCTCCTTTCTTGCTTGAGCTGCATTATTTATTATACTACCCAAAGGGCTAAGAGCATGACAGAATTTACCAGTGACAGGGTCCCTCCCTTCCAAAGGGGTTAGAGTAACACTATAATTGATAACAGACATAGGGGAGATGACTGGGGGGAAGAACAATCGGTACAATTACAATCACACGTTTGCTTGTTTTTTTCTATGCTGTCATCCTGTAGGATCTTTCTGCGTTTTTAATATTTAATTGCATCATGTTTCTGGAATGAGAATTGGATTTAAACTTTTATTTTATTTTTTGTATATTAAGACGTGATCAACCCACATCTGTCCTTAAACAGCTGTACCAGCCCTTCAGGTTTAGCTCTAAATTGCCCCCCCTTTTTTAAACTACCTGGTACTGCACTCATGGAAGTCTATGGCAAAGCTTCTACTGACAACAGTAGTGCAGGATCAAGACCTAAAGCTCTCCGTGAACTTGTCCTAGCTTTAACTTGTAGATGATATACAAGTCTGCTTACCTCACTGTTCAGTATGCTTGCTTAGCACTGGCCTGCCCTTTGTCCCATCATATAGTCTTGCCACTGGTGGTACAAGATACTTCTTTATAGCTCCTGCCATTTCAAACAGCTTGTCTTTGGCTCTGAACTTAGACTTTCCATATATTTTTCAAAATGCAGTTGAAAATGCCATTTAAATCCTCTTCTCTATCTGCTAGAATGTTTTGATTAAACTTTGTAACTTCATTTTCTTTGTAAGCATCTTGGAAAACATTTTTTATGAAAGACAATGGACAAATTAAAGTTGTATATTCCGTATATCAGAAAAATTCATAAGCCTACAAACAATTGGCAATCAGGCTACTACCAGCTTCATTGTAGAATAATCTTGTGTAGAATGTAGATTACCCCTCAGCATGGTAAATAAATTTACTCTTGTCATGGAAAGTGTGGGAAGAGGATTAAAGACTCTGGTGGAAGATCTCAAAATACAGAAGGGAGGAAGAGAGAGACTATGGTACTACATAGATTATGAGAGTTGGTTTTCCTTTACAGCCATGTCACACTACAGTGTACATAATCAAAAGCAATACTGTTGAGTTTTCCAGTCACTTAAACCAAGTGAGTTTTGCCCTTGTAGTTTAATAGCATCCGAACACCCAAAGGAACTACATCTTTATTGCATACCTTTGAACATACCATAATAAAAAAAAAAGGAGTAACTGCATAATGGCAGGTGAAATGTGCAACACAGAAGACTTCTGGTGGTCTGCTCTCAAAGGAGAGGGCTCAAATGAAGAATTTACCATGAATACTGTTATCACTTGGACTGGACTTAATGTAACTGGTCTGATGCGTCTTATACTCTTCTGCAATATATTTAACATGTTTTTGTTTTTTCTTTTGCTCCAGGCAAAATGATTTTTTGGAAATGAGTAACATATGAAACACAATTAATTTCCTCCATAGCTCTAGGGTTCTAGTCTTTACAAGGGTAAATTTTGTTTTCTTTTAGACTTAAGTGCTATAGTAGTTGAAAAACTGTTGAATAGAGCATTAAAAATAGAACATACTTTACTAGATGTTCTTTGACAAATTGCTTAATGGGTTCAGGTTTTATGTAATTTCAAGAAGGCATTTGTTTAGGGATTTCTTTGTGCCAGTCTTTTGAAAAAAGAGGCTTCATACGTCAAGATATGTAGGTAGCACTTGAATACAAAGAACAGAAAGATGAGTGTGAGTGCTCAAGGGTGAGAGAGATCCTAATTACAATCTTGCATACCATCTGTATTTGAAGGCTTACAATGCCAGCTGATATTTCTACATATTAATACTGAATAGAGAATGTCCACTGACTGTTCTAATTGTCAAAGGTTATTTTTTGTTGAAACATCTTTCTTTGAAAATGTACTGGATCAGAGGCTGAGGACAGAATGAGACAGATGAATACAGATGACATATAATGTGAATTTAGAAACTCTCCAACTGTATTTGTAAGTAGAAAATAATGATCTTATACTCTGTAATTCAGAAGGAGTTACTCTGAGTTTGCAGTCGTTGCTTTTGAACAATGCAAGCAGGCTTGAAATCTGATTTCCTGAGCACCATATTCATCTGCCTAGCGGCTCCCTTCCTCACATGGTATTGGTCATCCAGGTTACCTCCTCCTGATCTTTAAACCTCTTGAGTCACCTGTTATAATCTCACTTGAGGCTTCAAGCCTTATTGATTCTGTTCTTACCAGAGCTTCTCTCAGTACTGAGCTTTGATTTCATAGCACCACCCAGCACACATTGTTTAAATAATTTCTTGAGGCAAGGAAGGTGGCACCACCTGCATAGCATAGTTCGAAGTGCCATAGAGGTGTTCCTAGTACTTACGTGGAAGACAGCTCTACAGTAATTGATCGCAGCGGACCCTGAGGTCTCAGTGGTCATAAGCTACAGATTCTCACCTTGTACATGATTGACAATTGACCTCCTTACCTCTCTGGCATGGTGGCAGTCCAGGAAGAAATTGTAATTAGGAATGGACTTCCAAAGTGTAGTGACCATGGCCACTCCTGTTTTAGGCCTGAAAACCTACTTGGGAGATTACGCACTTAGAGTACTTTGTCTAGGAACCAAAAGTACATATAAATGTTTTGAAAGAAAGGGCAGTCCTAAATACACTAAGGACATTCAGAAGCCTAGTATCCCAAAGGGTAGTCATGACTTAAATGGATAAGCAAGCCACCCTAGTTTATAAATAAATAGAGGTTATCAGAATATTCCTTCTGTGCTGGGAAGCCCTATTGATATTGGGGTCCTCCGTGAGTCCTCACGGAGTGAGTCCTCCGTGTCCTCTAACTAGCAGGAAAGGATAAAGGAGTTGCAGATTGGCTCAACTGTTTGCTAGTGGACTCAGAGGAATGGTCCCTAGGACAAGAGGTTTTGGTCTATCTTTCTCAAGTGGGAGATACTAGCTATCTGTGTACAACACCCCTGAACAAAAGGTACAAGTGTTCTACACAGAGCAGTGGGAAGAGATTACATTGTTACAGAGACACACTCTCTATCTGCTTGTGAGGAAAGCTTGCATGTGAAATTCCTATTAATACTTCTGATGGTGATGGCTCTGATAAACAAAGACTCAGGATAAACAAAGGTTCTGTTATTTTCATAGACAAATGTGGTTTTCAGACTTGTCTCAAACAAAGTAGGACTGTTCCTTTAGGCTAATAGTCTAGTCACATCTGAATGCACAGGACAATGGCATCTTTCCACATGCCATCTCTTCCTGCCTGCAACTATAGAAATCAAGAAGTGTGACTTGTGAACTGTCCCGCGTTTTCTTTGTTGGTTGGAAGGAGTTTGCTAGAAGGATTTATAGATTGAAAGTGTAAAATGTTTATGTTCTGGTGTGAATAGGCCCACACAAAATCTGCTTGACTGCCTTTTAACTCAGACCAGTGAAGGACAGAAGTACAAACAGCAGATCTAAACCCATGGTCTGATGATCAGTGAGAGCTGCTCACATTTTTGAGAATGTAGAGGAGGAGTGTCAAGCAGGAGAATGCTGTAGCAAAACTGAAGGTGAGGTAGTGACCCCCTGGAAAATTACCAGCTGCCGTGGGGAGACAGGAAGATGTTCGCTGTGTTAGTTGCAGCTGTGAAGAGGCTGACCTAAGTTCTTTTGATGGGGAGAAGACAGGCTGAAGGGCAGCTGGAGGAGAGAGAAGATAGGACTGAGGAACAGATCAGGAAGAAGTAATATAAATTGAATTTTTAGGTGGAATAATTTATACTTTTTAGTATCTGTACATCTTTAACATCTGTCGCTGAAAAGTTGTCAGGCGATGTATGGAGTTTTCGTTACATCCTTTAGTAAAAGCACAGTTCTGGTTGCAGAATGTGGCCCCAGGGAACATTATGATTTTCAGATGCTCCCTGGAAAACTTTAAATCCCTAAGGCAATGAATTAATTACAAAGGATTTAACTATAATATTTTTATCCATCTTGCTCCAGTATTTGTACTAAAGAAATACTTTACCCATTTACTTCGAATCAGCACTTTGAAATTTCAAAAGGAAATAAGCACCAATAAGCCTAAGAAATATTTGGCACCCTAGAAAACTTACACTTCTGGGATGTGCGAAATAGAAACAGTTTACTGTTTTACAATAACATATGTGAGTGAACATTGTAATAGAAGTTGCCTATGCAAAATTGATCACTCTTGCTTGTGTGTCTGAGGAATACAAGGTGTGTTCTTTTGGGAGTGTTATGACACATAGTCTGTTCCACACCTTAGACTGTAGAGAAATTGATCAATTTATATAATTACAAATTTAGTTAGAAGGGGTTTTATCATCAAACTTATTAATTTTTTATATGTGGAAACCCAAATTGGTCATTCTTAGCCCTCAAAAAAAGAAAAAAGATAATCGCAGAAGCTCTGATTTCTAGTTTGATGTTTGTCTTTTTTGAAACATGTTATTTACAATCAATTGTACAATTCGGTGTAAAAAATCCCTTTGTGTATATTTGTTGTACAAACACACATTGTCATCATTTCATAACACTAAATCAATCTTTCTGAAACCGTAAGGTGGGTAATTTGAATATATATATAAAAATACAAGGTGAAACACTAAACATCTTAAGAAATCCTTAGACTTCTTTTAGCCAATTCCCTGGATAGCAGGTAGTTATTTCTCTATGGCTCCAAATTCCCATAGATTTTTGTGTGAAAATCCCATGCATCTGAGATTATAACTCTTACACTGTCTCTGCTTTTAATAAGTATTGTTGATATATCATGTTTTTTTCCTCACCTTGACTTTTTTTTTACATTGGTTTTTGATGTGCACTGATGTAATGGTCATTGGTTGTTTACTCTTCTTAACCTTTATACAAAGTTCTTGAAATCAGTTAATTAATTATAACTTTGTCACCTAGACGCCCAGGAAAATAGTTATCAAATTAAGATCTCTAGGCATTCCTGCAGAAAATATTATTTCTGGGGTAATGAAGTGTGACTATATATTTGGAAATTCAGTTAAAGAAGAAAGCTCAATTATAGATCAATAAAACGTGTACCCTGAAAAGTGGTGGAAGTATTCTCTCACATTTGGTATTGGCTGGGGTTGCCATTAGTTCAACCTAGCGTGCTTTAGTATTCAGGCTTTTGCTTTGTAACTCTGGCCATTTGGCATTAGTCATGAGGGTACTTGCTTTACTGATCAGTTACATAAGATCTCTTTGTCAGATAACTCTGGCATCTGGCTCTATAAGAATCACAGAGAACAGTTTTGCTGTCTCTTAAGAACATTAATAAAATGCAATTTTTAAAAAAGTAAGAGCATTAAGAGTGAATGGTTAAGCACTCAAGACAAGCAATGTCAACATTGAAGTTATATGCACAGTTTTAATTCTGTCTTTTGTACATGTACATTATGGTGCTCTTACTTACATGGGCAGATATCATTTCACAAATGCAATAAATATCATACTCTGGTTTTCTCTGTAATTTCAGATAAATATGCAACATTTTCTAGCACTGTGCATTACCTTGTGCATGCCAGAATTCAAGTAATCTGTATGCAAGATGGTATAAGGGCTTCTGCACAACCCTGCCTCATTTACTGCACACATTAGATGAATGTAGAAAATATTTCATAATATGACATTGTATTGTTTGAGAAATGGTATATAATCCTGCAATTAGAGTAACTATAAAGTAGAAGAAGTACAAGAGAGTAGAGTTACGCTGCTAATTTTAACTTTACCACGTCTTGACTTTTGAATGCTACGTACACAGTCTTAATCTTCTCTTAACATACTTTTTTAATGGCATTTTATATGTTTCACAGAGGTAGCATGCAAGATGAAGACTATGGGAGCCTACACTTGGGTTGAAGTTAACTCATGTGAAAACTGCTTTGTCTTCACTAGGATTTTATTTTGTGTTAGTTAACTCGAGTTAAGACACAACTTTTTTCCCTCTAGTGAAGACAAGGCATTAGTGTCTGATTCCTAGTAAGATTCCGAATGTGAAAGTCTCAATAGCTGATTGGCTGCAGACCTTTGAGTGTAAAACCTATATGTGCTGTTTCCTTGAACTTGGTACTCCCTTCAGAAGTCCACTCAAGATATGAATACCATTTTATTTATAACATCTAAGTTATTATTTTAATTGGCTTATTTTAATTAACAAGCTGTTAAAAAAGACTGGTTTGTAGTACTTGGATGCATAACATGAAAGATGGTTTACCAAAGTTTGCTTTTGATCATGCATATGCTGTCTGCTTGCCTGTGATATATCTCCATTGAAGCTGTTTTTCTGTTTTTTTGGTTTTTTTTAAAGATTTAACTTTGATCTCCAAAATATTAGATACTGCTTGCTGTAGATAGCAATTTTGGAAATATTTTAATCCTTTTCTGTTAAAGTAAATTGGTTTTTATATTGGTTAAGGAACTGATTTTGCTGAAGATGGAAGCCTCTGTATATATGCTTAACTTTATGCACATGAGCAGTCTCAGTGAATGAGTAAATGAGATTACTCATAATGTTTAAGGACATATATAAGTCAAGTCTTTACAAGATCTGGGCCTAGGTGAAGAACTCTTAAAATCTAATATCCTGAAATGGTGATGCATGCTATATTGTGAGTCAAATTTAACAATACTGTCTAGTAGTTTCATTTGGTGTTCTCAGCAAAAGAAAAACTCAAATGGTTAACTTGGTCTGTTTAATACATGCTTTTATTTTATCTCTTTTAAACAGAGAGGGAGTGAAATATTTAAAAATAAAACATCAACTGGATTCTTAACCCTCAGAAAGTTACTTACTCCCACTTCTGAGCAGAATACCGTGAATTCTCTTTTCATTCCTGTAGCATTATCAGTGCAAATCAAAACAGGCTAGATACAGAATGTAGCCACACAAGAGTACATAATAGGAAAAGTGAAGACACATCATTGAGTGTAGTGTTTGCTGTCTATGAAAAACCTGCTGCGTGTTACTCTAATGGACACAGGATCCATTTTGACTGGAAACAAGTTCCTGAGTTACATGCAACAAGTACAATGTATAAAGGGATGGAAATAGGATTAAAAAGTCGATGGCCGAATGAGAACAAATATCTACCAAAGAAACAGTTATATGTACTGATTTATAATAAGTTCTCTAGATAAACTTAATGCAGAAAGTACAGTGGCTTATGTCTAAGATTACTTTTTAATGCCTGTCCTTTTGTTCCATGTCAGAAGAAACTAATAAGACAGATATTTCTAAACAATTGATATTTTGGAATATGAAATTACCTCCAGTTACCATTTATTCAAAATGTTTGAATATATTTCTCTTTAATTTTTTTATACTGCATACAGAACCATATCTTGGAGGGCTTTCAAGAGGTATCCAGTAAATCATTTTGTGCTTCTGCATACACATAAACTACTATGAATATAAAATATTCATTATTTAGTCATTGAATTGTGGTGTCTTGCTAGAGTGACCAGTGATACATTGGCTACATGTTTTATGCAAATCATTATCGTAATCCATTATTACTCTGCACTTTTCCTTTGTAATTAAAATTTATTTTTTTTGCACACTTAGTGCTTTTATTTGTAAGGTTGATGTAGTAGTAAGTTATTTTTATAATGAGTCTCTTCATGATAGATTTGTGGCTTCAAAGTGGCATTCCACAGCTAGCCCCAGAAGAACATGGAAACAATACATCTAAATTAATTTAACTTTATTGGTATTAAAAGTTACTGTGCTTACTGCAGTGTTAGTTACTGAGCTAGACTTTCAAACAGTGGTGTGCTTTTGCACTTGTGAAAAGCAGGAATTATGCTTGCAAGTATATGCATACTATTTGATGAGTATAACACTTTCAAGTTGTGTTTGTGTGTAAATCCTTCACACTCAGAAATTGGTGCAGAATGGGAGAAACTACAAATATTGCCAAACGAGCAAAGTAGCATTCTGTAATTAGCTTTCATTCTGGCTAGGCCACTTTGAAATGATGAACCTTGAGCTGAAAAAGCTTATGAATTGAAACTGGCTAGGTAAAGTTGTATTTCATAAAGGTGTAACTTTCACTAAGAATTCCTCTAATCTTAATATGATTACTTTTCAGTTTATTTGGGACGCATGAACAATGAATGTAAGCATTTTGACAGTGTCAATTAATAAAAATAATCCACCCCGAAATAATAGACTGAGACCCTGAGTAAAAAAGAAGAGCTTGCCAAGTAGAGCTGGCCAAAACATGGGATTTCTGGTTTGAAGGAAATTTTGCATTTTTTAAATTTTGCTTTAGTTCCAAATCACAATGAATCTAATTTTTAAAAATCGTCTGTGAAATAGAAATCCTGCACCCCCCAAAAAAAAGTTTTGAAAACAAGAACGCATAGTGGTTTTAGAATGAAATTTTCTCCTCACCTTGCTGCTAATATCAGCTACTGGGGCTCCCATCTGTAGCTGGGTGACATTTTTTAGATGAATACTTTATTCACTGAAAAAGGCAGTTTTGGTCAACCCAAAACTATTTATGCATATGACCCAATAGTTTTGGCTGGGGAAAAGCTTTTCGGGATCAGCAAACTGTATGTATGTGCACGTCTTTCTGTTCGCTTCATAAACTTCAGCCCAGTGGTTAGGCCCATCTTACTGCTCACCTCCCATAGAAAGAACATAGGAAAGCAGAATTTAGTTCTTTTCCGTTTCTATGTGTAGTTGCAGTGGGAAGCCTTGCATGATGAATAAACCTGATGAAATACTACCCATTCTGCTGTGGTTTGTGTAAACTGAACCAATACATAGTGCTTTAAACACTTAATCTTTAAGCACCTACTAGAGAATTAAATGTATCTAGTGGGTATGAAAGGCTTGGGGAAGAGCTGCATCAGCAAAGGTACTGAAACTGTGCAGACTCAGGAGGCAGACATTGCCTTGGCATGCATTCAGAAAGTCAGCTTTTTAATTATTGGTCTAGAAACCTTTTTTTTTTAAATGCAAGCTTCTGTTCTGCCAAAATTGTTGGTACCGATATCCTCATTCACCAGGGCAAGCATTCCATTCATCATCAGAGTATGTGCAATGTGCCCAGACATTTGATAGCATTGTCATCAGCCAGGTGAAAAACTGGTAGCCCGCCGTCGAAGTAAATCAACGGGCGCTCATCAAAAATATACGACGTAGTCTGAAGTTGAATGCATCTACATCGCAGGTCGTTAGAAAAACCCCATTTGAAAAGATTTGGCTGCATAATTACCCTCTTCTGTTCGAAACTGGTTCAGGGATGACCACAGGTGCCTTAGCAGGTCAAAACCTGGTGGGCAGGTGGTTGGGTTGGTTACATTCCCATTTATATGTGTTTTATTGTTTCATATTTAGGGTTATTAGCATTACAAAGTCATTCAATATGCTGAACATATACCATAAAATGTACTTGTAAAGTGAGTTGGTATATTTTTCAGTTTGTAAGGCATTGCGAGAATGGGGGGTAGGGGAGAGGATAATACATTTTGGAAATAACAAGAAAAACTGAATACCCAGACTATGTAAACATTTGAGCAGAACTGTGTGAAAATGTGATCAAGGACACTTAATTTCCTGACTGTTAAAATCTTTGTGAGGAATAATTTCAATAAAATGTATATTTTCCAGGACTGAAGACTGTCCTCATGATTTATATTTATTTTATTGTATATATCTAGTCATGTTATCTGTTAATTAAAATAAAATGAATATATATAGCATATACAAGCATTGAAAATTCTTGGGCTTTAATTACCTGGAAGCATGCTATAAATGTCCTTACCTATGAATGCAAAGCTTTGAGTTATCTGTGTAGTCATAAGAACACCAAGATAGAATTATTGCATCATGATTCAAAATTTGTCCTAAGACAATGATTTTGATGCTTTTCTGTGCTTCATTTCTTGGTTTTCTGACCCCATTTTCCTTTTTCTTCTTTAAATTTTCATGTAAGTAGCTATTTGCAGTGGTTTTCTGCTTTTCTGCTTAGCTGGCACTGTGCAAATAGAAGTGGCGGTATAGTAAGTTTATATTTTTCCTTGGCCAAATTACATTGTTGAGGAGATTACAAATTGTGTTATTATACATGGGTTACCATGTGTTTAATAGAGCTAGCCAGAAAATGTCAACATAAATTAAAGGGAGACAAATATTTTTGTGAAATGTTCTTATGTTTTTCAACCGTCTGTAATGCTCGACACCAGATTTTATACTACGCTAAATTCAGCCTATTTCAACTCCATTTAAGATGCACCGGGATGAACTTGGCTCCTTATATATATAGTATCAACCAGAAGTTACAGTATCTTTTAATTAGACTTTAGCAAGTCTTGCCACATTGAAAGATGATAATGAAGGTAATTACTGTATTAATGATGGACAGCTGTTATTGTGAAACTTTAACTCTTTCCAATATGGCGTAAGCCGTACGTTGTCTTTGAAATCTCTTTAAATATAAAAGTATAACAAACTCTTAAGTGAACTGCTGTCAAAGTAAGCGATGCTGAATTTATATATATATATTTATGTTTAAAACACCTTAACGCTTAGTTGCTCAAATAAAGAATTCTAACAATCTTCCTTTGAACTGTTTTGGCCATAACTGGTCATATTTTGAATACCTAAGGAGACTAAATAAGCATATAGGTTTTATTCTTTTTGTTAAAATTCACCCACTAGTTTACTCCGTCAGTTGCAAATGCACAACTGATGAAATAATCAAACCATAGAAATATACTGAATCTCTTGATATTTCATTATGCTGAAGAGTGTGGGATTCACTCAAAATCTTTATGCAAAGGTTTTCAATTTATTGACCTAAATACCTGAATATCTTGATGAAATATTGAGTAATAATTTGAAATGCAGATGTTATATATTCTTAGCTGTGATTTAGGTTTTGAAATATATTTAGACATGGTATAGCGCCTAACACTGTTAATATGGATTCTTAGACGTAATATCTGCAAGTTCTTCACTGAATTAGATCACATATTATAAATATTTTGGAAGTAATTCTTCAAATCATTGTATTGATTACCTGCTTATTTTAATACAACCTTTGCCTTGGAACATGTTCCAAGAGTGTTTAGTATACAAAATAAATCTCACCTGATCTTGAATGAAAACAATCAAATTATTATTGTTTAATCTAAGAAATGTTCATTAATAAGTGTTAAACTTCTTAGTTCAAATCTGTTTGTTATATTCTTTTGTCTCTTTGGGTTGAGCAATGCAGTAAGCACAATTAACTATTAATACCATTAAAAATCCTCAGTGTTGCTTTTGTGACAGTACTAGCCTGTTTGAAATTTGTACCGTGCTGAAAAAAAATAATTTTTCAAAATTTGGCATAAGAATCCAAAATCTATTATTGCGTTGACTTCTGAAACATAATGTTTCTCATAAATTGAGGTTTGAGAACCTGCTAGTCTCAAAAAGAAAGGAAACTGTTCAGAGGCCAACATTAAAGATTGCTATTATACACGTTGGTGTTTTTGTAGGGAGAAAATACTGTATATTAAAGCCATGTGCTTTTGTTCAGTATATAGTAACTATATGACAGAATATTAAAATAGTAGTACAGAGATAGGGTAAATTATTCAGAAACTAATTTGTAATTATTCTTTATTTTTTGTGTAGTGGTCATTCGTAGTGGCTACAATTACAGAAATTCCACCAGTTCTCTTTCTCCCCAATTTCCTTGTTCAGAGAAAGGTGCTGAAGCCTCTAAGAACCCAAACAGGAGGAACAATAATGGTAAGCTATTGGTGCTTTTTTCTAATGTCTTTCATCAGTGAAAATTGTTGAACTATGTTTTTTAAAAAGTACTGAACATGTGCCCTCTTGTTGTAGATTTTATAATTTAGAGCCATCTGTACTAATATACCAACGGATCTGTGATTGGGTGGTTGACTAATCCACCACCGGACCAGAGCAGGAAGAGGGGTTAATGATCTGTCCTAGTTATAGTGGCTAAATCCAGCATCACACTGTGACACCTACCAGCAGTATCAAGATGAAGGGGCATGAAAAGAGAGAGACAACTGCTAAGAAGCAGGAGATTTTTTTACCCTACTCAGGGTATCTTAGAGCAGATGAGGATGTTATCTACTCTTTTCATGCTTTTTTTCTAGTATCATAAGAAAATGGATGTGCTACTTAAAATGAATTTCTCCTCTGAAATATAACTAGTGAGAAAATGACGTCGTCTTACTGTTCATTTTGTATCTGTGTATTCAGAGAGTAATGCCTGCTCATTTTAATGATTAAAATAAGGTTTTACTGCTGTTAGCACTATAGAGGGAGCACGGCTAAACAGAGTGAGCTGTATTCTGCTTGATCATAATGGAATTGTTTTCCAAGTTTCAACTAGTTAATCTGTTCTTCCTCAGTGCAGACAGTGGAGTTGCATAGGTGTTGCTGAGGGCTTAAATTGTCCTACAGAACCTTTATTCCAGATGGTAATATGCCAGATATGACATTTGAGATTCTGAGCCAAGACTGAGTTTGCAGGACTGGTAGTTGGGAAAAAACATCTTTTTCACTATAAACTGAACATATTCTGATACCGAAATCAGAGGGGCAACAACTGTGAAACCCTTCTATGATATTTGTCAGAGTAGAAGCATATTTCAGAAAGCAAATCACAGTGCTGAAAGACCATAGTGGCATTCTCTTTCTCTTTTCACAGGAGCTGACCTATAGCAGTGAGTTATAAGTTGAAAATAAATGATCCTATCTAAAATCACAATTGATGTGGAGGCAAATAGATTTTCACTGCATCTACTGCATTTTCACTCTTCCCTACCCTTCCCAAACTAGCTTTTACAGTGAAGATCCATGGAATAGTACAGAATCTCACATTGCTGTTCCTGCATTATGTTAAGGTCAACTTTTGAAGTGCATTGTCTTGAGGTTCAGCAGCGTACTTCTTTTTTTCTTTCAGCACTAGAAATCAAAATAAAAGTTCTGTTGCAGCTTACTAGCAGATGATAAAGGTGGAGGCGGCTGGGAAGCTATAAGGGAACTATAAAGTAGCAGCGGTATTTTCACAGAACTGAGTTATCTATGTTAATTGTCTATCAGTAGGATAATAGGCACTTCACAGCAATCAGACTGTACGTTAAAAGCGAGATGCATTTTTTCAAATTCTTCTCTTGGTGAATAACATCAAAGATTCATTAAAGATACAAACTACATATAAAGACTTGCTATGGCTAATATAAAAATCTAGTCAGATTAGTTCTGGCATACAAAAATAGCCTAAATATTGAATCCTTCTGTGACTCTCTTCTTAAACAATAATTTGTGCAGGTAATATATGAAGAGACTTTGTTGTTGCAGCTTTGCAAATATTTGGTGCTGATGCAAGGTTGGCTGCCAATACTTTCATTCATGCGGATAAGTGAATCTCGAAGTTTCAATCTTTATAGAATTTTACTGTGGGAAAGTTCATAGCCAGCTACTGTCAAATGGAACTTAAAACTAGATGGACTGTACCACTCTTCTGTTGTATTTACTTTTTTTGGATGGCATTGCCTTTTATATTAAAAGTATTTTCTAAAGGTAGTATTTTCTCACTGAGGCTAGTAGCTACCCTTTGCCACAATTGTGTTGCTTCCCTTAATTTACTAATTAAATTCCTACAATCAAATCTGTTAGTGTAGACTGCTTCAGATATGTAGAACTCCATCTGACTGCATGATCAGGGATTCTGTCTAAAAAGCAACTGGGAGGCTATATAACAGTGTGTCTCTTTTCAGATTACCACCAAAATAGCCTTAATGGCTGGGCAGAAACGTAGTTGACGAGGTTATGAATTTATGTCCCGAGAGTCACAGAGCAGATGCCCTAAAATTCTGAAGCTTGTTTCAGTTTAATACTAATGTGAGAGAACTTCATATTATAAGGGGAGATAGGATTGACCAGGACAACAGGTGAATGAATGACAGACACATGGGATGGATTTAAATGGCAGGCCACAGCTTTATTAATTATAGTTTGAGCGGGGCACTACACTGCTTACCTCCTGCTCTTACATACCAGGCATTGAATTGGTTTCAATGTGAATTACAGGGCTTTAACTGTAAACTGAACAATAATGTGAAGTAGACCCCTCTCCACTCTGCCATACAGACTCAAGTCAGTTGTAAAACTTTTCCCCATACCCTGCTTAAGGAGGGTGGAGTAACAAAGGTCACAAGATTTCGAGGGACAACCACAGTCTCTGTAGATCCAGGGTCCTCCCCGCCATGAGCACAAAGTCTGATTGTGCAATCCTGGGTCTCATTCACCACTGGGAGCTGGCCTTTTAGCCTTTACCCACAATGGACATCGACTGCAAGTGGTGATGAATCAATAATCTTAACAGCATTATATGAACCTCAAATCCTGTCATTTCTACCCAAACTGTGCCTCTGGGAAGCTGCGAGGAAAGCAAAAAAGCCTACCAGACCCCCAGGCCAGTTTGGTACAATGGGAAAAATTCCTTCCTGATCCATAAAAATAGGTGATCAGTCAGACCTGCAGGATCTTGGATCTACTATCACAACTTCTAATTTACAGCTAAGAGGACAGAGGGCAAGGCAAACTAACCAGAGAGTCGAGTCTTTTGAAAACCCTAGTTTAGTTTAAATAAGCGGGATGGGGAGGACACCCAGCAGCCAATCAGTTGCCCCCCATATCCTTTTGCCAAGTCAATGGCTAAGCAGAGAACCAAAGGCAGAGCTCCTCTTCCTTCCAGGCATGCATTTTGGGCTTTTCTCATTCCCCACTGTCCAGTCCAGGTCCTCCCTTGCTAAAGATGGTAAGAGGATATTGTTTAAAGCAACCAAAATAAGAAATTAATTTCACATTTTGTTCAAGAAGTAAATAAAATTAAAACTTACCATTATTAAAAAATAGACTATTAAAAACATCTATTATATATGTTGTGTACATCGATGCTAGCTTTGGAAAACGCTGTATACCCAAAAGAAGGGTTGATAGTAGCATAAGAAAGGAGACTGCACTATAAAAATGCTGTGTCAGCTCTAAGTTAAAATTCCTGTTGTAAAGTATCTTGTCCCATGTATTTTCTTTTATGTGGCAGTATTCTCAGTCAAAACTTACAGTGAACGGTGGGCTTGCAGTAAGCTATGTCAAGTGTTTGTTGTTGGTGTTATTCAGATTTATGCATGTTTTAAGCATAGCAACATATTTTTTTATGGCAAGAAGCATTTCTGGTGAGAAGGCACATAACTAGTAGCCACAGTGTGGAAAGGACTTGCTTGGTTTTCTACAGTGTTGTGTCTTTGGACTGGACTTTTTGAAGTAATATGACACAGAAGGTCAAATTCTCCCTGTACATCCCTTAAAGTCACTGAGACCTGTGCACATGTAACCAAGGGCATAATTCAGCCCATAGCTCTGAAGAAATGTCTGAGTCATTAATAGATACACAAGAAGAAAGTACCACATCTATCCTGGGGAAAGCTGTCTTTGATGTTAATGAACCTGGTTATGTTCCCAGAGGAGTTGGTCATTAATATTTAATTGTGAATGTATTATTAATTAATTACTGTTGGAAAAAATACTTCAAACTAGCATTTGCCAGAGGGAAAAATATGTAGCGTTCTCAGAATTCTATAGCTATATAATGTTCAGGCTGCACAGGACACCATTTATTTTTAGAGTTTGTAACAAAAAGTATGCATTGTAATTACAGTGACTGTAACCTGAAAGAATTTCAGAAATGATAGAATTACATATTCTAATGATAAACAGCCTCAAGGCATGTCGTCATTTTTTTGATTTTCTAACCTGAGCTGAATTCGACCCAGTAGCGTAGAGATGGGAAGCTCTATATATCCCCATTACCTATCTTTTGATCCATACAGTCCCATCTAGTAGTTCTCATGCTGAAATCAGAATGCTTTCCCTGTCAAGTCAAGATAGACTTGGAATTCCTTATGCTTAAATTTTTTAAGCCAATTTTAAGTTTTTAAAAAGAACATAAGCAGTATTGACTAGGCACTATACTGGGGTCAGGGAACCAGTATTCTCTTCATCTCTTCACTGCTCTCCCATTGACCTGCTGTCTGTTTGGGCAAGTCACCTTACATCTCTGTGCCTCTGTTTCTACTCCCATCCATACTTTGACTTTCCAATTTACTCCCAGTCCTACCAAAACATACACATGTGCTTTAACTTTATGCACGTTAAGGTCAACAGAGCTGCTGCTAGTACATAAAGTTAAGCATGTGCATAAATTATTGTAGGATTGGGGCTACAGATTTGTAAGGTCTTTAGGGCAGAGACAGTATCTTATGATGTTTGTATGGTGTCTTGTACAATGGGACTCTGATCTTGGTTGTGGGCCCTAGATGCTACTCAGTACAAATAATATTATAATCAGAGTTCCCTTTTTTAATTTATAGGGCAAATTACCAGTATCCTTTTTGTAAAAATTCCATCACAGTAAGGCAGAACTGTGACATTATAACTACTCTATCATTTAGATGAATTATCGATGACTGTGGGGAAACATCTATAATTTTCTATACACATGCTTATTTAAAAAGACAAATCTAAATAGTGTTTGAATTCTTACTTTCAGTATTGTTTTAGCATTTATTCACAAAATTTTCATATGTTTTTCTTCTCAAGTTAATGCTTAAAATTTTATGTCCGATATAGGGACTAATTATAATACTATTTGGCTTTTACATAACACTGTATATTTTCAAGCACTCTATAAACATGTACAAAATAAACTACATTCCCTTGTTAAAATTTCTGTTCACTGGTCCTGTAAACTATACAAATTGCTTTCCTTAATTCTACAAATGAAATGTCATCTTTGTTTGTCAAGAATCTTTTGTTGGAATCAGTCATCAATATTCAGGAGAGAAGCAGAATGGATAGCTGGTGGGTGGACTCAGAGAACAATCTATTGTGTGTGATTGTGTACTGTGAACATTCAGAAATCATTTTTGACAATCTGACTTAATTAATTTTAAACACATAATAGCATCTTAATTCTCTTTGTGAAAGAGTCATTTGCTTGCTGGTCATTGGTATTAAACATCTAAAGCATTTTGTAAAGTTTGAATCTGTTTTGTATGCAATCACATGCTCAAACAGTATTGCAAAAACTGTCTGATGTTTTTCAAGACTTCTAATTAAACAGCATAATTCCTTATCCTTTTTGATGTGTCTTAAATCTTCATAATCACACAAGATAATCTGGCCAGTTTAAAATAGGTAGCTATATGTGCATACATATATTCAGCAGAATCTTTGCTAATGTGGTGGTGAAGATGCGATTAAATAACAGTAGCAGAGCATGAAATCAAGCAGCAAACTGGGAAATTTAGCAAAGGAGAAAGATTTTACATTTCTAACAAAGGTGGAAAAATGGAAGAAGAGGTTATGGTTCTGCTGTGGAGATTACTGTCATCCTGAAATAAAGGTCCCATTTCCCCCTTCTTTCTATCATGGGTTATAGAATAGGATGGACAGTTTCTATTACCAAGGTCTCCTAGGCAGTGCTGAGGTAATTTATATACTGCCACAAGTTGCTGGGTTTTGATTTTATTGGGTGTGGGGTCTGCCTTTCTTTTTGACTTCAAAAAACAACTTGCCCTTTTTTGACCTTGTTCTCCCAGTTACTTTCCTTCTCCTCTCCTGTCTTCAACCTCTATTTCTTTTTTCCCCTTACACTCTGATTATACCCTTACTCTCACTGTGTTTTCTTAAAGATCAAAGAAGAATATGTTAGGGGAAAAGGAATGGAGGAAGTGAAGGTACTTGTATATATTGGTAACAGTTTCTAATGCTGTTGGACAGTCCAAAGTTGCCTTGAAACGTGGACAAAGTAGGCATACTATCTGGAATATTATCCTTCCTTACATTATTCATAAAGGATTGGTTATCAAGAAGTGCAGAGGGAAAAGGATAATGTTATTGTTTACATTTTGGGACCCTTATGAGATGTGTCCTTTTATTAATACGGATAAAGGTCCCTGAGGTAGAAACAAGAATAACTTCTTCAGTAGATAGTATATTGCCAGTGCCCAAAGTGGAAAAGGCGAAAGTAGACCCATGTGTGAGAGGTGAAGACTTAAGTGTTTGCGGACTTTTCTTTCCTCTTTACTAGATCCTATTCAAATTTAAAATAAGCCACTGGAATATAGTGACCTGCAAATTCAAAGCAGCAATAACAAATAGGGTGAAATTCTGCCTCAGTTACATCCATGCAACCTTGTTGGTTTCCATGGGAAAACATAGGGATCATTGAGGATAGAATTGGGCCTGTAGTTTTTAAGTGTTTGTGTTACATTACGGGGGAGGGAAAGAAAGCAAAATAATTCCCTAGGACCATGAACATCTGAGGGCCCTTGCCATGCTGCTTAAAACTCTTTTTAGTTCCCTAGTAGGGGTTTCCTCTGGGTGCTGTAGTGGCGCTCTCTCACTGCCCCTGGCCAGTCCTGCATCACTAACTGTGAGCCTTGCACCGATCTTTCTCTGCTGTGTGATGTGAATTGCTATAGATGGTCCTTGGTGATGGGACCAGTGCTGATTTCCAGAGCACGTTAGTAGAGCTGTCAGCACAGAGACTGATATGGAGGGAGGATGGTGCTTACCATAAAGTTCCCCTAAACTTTTAAAACACATTCATTTATGGGTAGGCTGTTTAATTGTCTTGTGGCTTAGTGAAAGGAAGAGGAGCAAAGTATAAAGGGTAAAGCAAAAGTTAGGAGAGGTAATACAAGGAAGGGATAAGGGAATGTAGAATTTACTAATATCCCAGGAGCCCTGAAATTCTCTTGAGGATCTTGACAGCTGTTTGTATGTGTGCTCAGATGTTTCAGTTTGTTTGCAGGCTAGCCGTGAATCAGCTTTTTTAGGGATTTGTTGAGCATTTCCATTCTGGTTGTGTGATCACTTGCAGACATTTTATAAACAGTCTATTCGCCATTCATAAATGCAGCTATCTGGAGAAGCTTTGCTTGCTTTGTGAGCTCTTTAGGGCATGGGTTGTCTGTTGTGTTTGTATAATCCCTAGCCCAGTAGGGCTCCTAGTGCTGCTGTAATCAGAATATAGCATAACGGCCATACTGGGTCAGACCAATAGTCTATCTAGCCCAGTTCCTTGCCTCCTGAAAAAATACAAATAATAAATAACAGTGGTGGTAATTCTTTGGTCGTGATTTCCATTAATTACACTATGTTCTGAGCCTTCTCTGGCTCTCATAATAGAAATATTCTTCCACTTCTAAAAAGCATAGAGTCTGCCTGCATAAGCTTAATTCATCAAGCAATAAATAAAGGCTTAAGTCGTCCACGTGCTCTTAAGAATTCAGAAATATAAAATATGTGCCTTCTATTTCCTGCCAGTTCTGATGCTAGTGTTCTCATCAGGGGTACTGCGACACCATTAGTCCCTCTGGCAATCTCTGATGGTTTTTGACGTTGTAGGGGGATTTTTTTTTTCCATGAGAAATACCTGGGAAGAACGGTGAATGAGAAGAGAGTGGAGAAACGCTGTGACTTGTGGATCCTGTCCTTCTATCACTCCTCCAGGTCTAATCTTTGGCAGTGTTTGGATAGGAAAATAATCTATCACCCACTAGTTTCTTAAATATCAAATAATCTTTTGGAGGTATCCAAAACCAATCTTACTGATGAAGAGCTCCTTGTCTCTCACTTCCAAGTTTTCTAGTTCCCCTTACAAATACAATTTTCATTCCAACATGTTTGGGAAATAATTTTCTTTTACTGGAACTTGTAATATGACCTTTAAAAATAATAGACACTTGAAGTATCTTGAAGACATTTTATCATTCATCAATGAATAATGTAGTGAAAGAAAATAATGTTGGCCTTCAAATGCAGAAATGCTCCTTTAAGACTGTCTGCCCTTTGCTAATAATATTTCACATTTTTCTTTTAAAAGTTCAGATATTAATTCCAACATAGTGTGCCCTTTTTTGTTGATTTTCCCCCTTTGAATGTCCGGTGTGCAAGAGAGCAGTGCTCACCATTTCCATGTATATGAGGAAAAGGATTGATGATGCTCAACTGCATGAATGTTACTTTGTAACAAATCCCAGGACACTGCGCATTGCAGGTTTTCTCACTGGAAACCTTTAGTGTATTAATATGTTTGCAGTATTTAGAGCTTGTAAATTTGTTTTTGAGAGGATTGTTATATAAACTGCAATGACACCAATAGGATTGAATGCTGTTTATTCTTGCTCATGCTTTTATGTTTGGAATTTTTACCTATTTGAACAACTTTCTCATATTTTCTGCACTTTTCAGTTTGGCTACTAGGGGTCAGTGTTCATCTCTCTATAGCAAAGTTAATTTTAGATGCACAATCTCAAGAGAATGAAATACAGACATCATGTTAAAGGTTCTGATCCAGCATGCCTTGCTTTGGTAAAACTTCCATTCACTTTAATGAGCATCTAACGAGTATGTGGGAATCTTAGAAATGCCTAATGGGTCCAGGATAATGCCCTAAATGCCATTGTTCACACATTCATGACATTCTTATTGCATTTTTCTTAAAGGCAGGAAAACTTGCCATTGACAGAGGCTGGGCAATCAATGTGGGTAAGTACAAATATAATTAACCAACTGAAGTTTTACCAACTACTTTAAAAATAAGTTATGTCCTCCCACCGTGACCTGTATTCGGTTTTATAACAGCCAAACGTACCTCAAATGTAAATGCCAAAGTTAATTTTAGAGAAGATATGTTAATTTTAGAGAAGAGAAGAATAAATATTAGTAAAGAATTTAAGAAAATTAATTTTAGAGAATTTAGAGAAGTGAATTTTAGTTTTGTGACTAAACAAAACATCAGTTTATTCTAAGAAAAGAGAACAAACAACGGAATGCTAATTTGGGGGCATAAATCTTCATTGTTTTGTTATTAAGTAACTAAAGGTAGACAGTATCAATGTGGTATTGAAAAATCTTAATATTTACCTAAGAAAACCTAATTTTTTCACTCTATGATACTGTGATTGAAGCAACAGAAGCTCTTGGAATGAGACAGCTGGGAAATTATGGAGGAAAAAATAGGATTTGGAAGAACAATCAGATCATTTATTGCACTAGGTTTTTAAATTTTCATTAAATTAAATTAAAAAAAATCAGACATGTAACATCAAATACCGCCTCAATGGCAACATACAGTGAAATATAGTATGTTTATTTATACATTATTATCACCTGAAATCATAACACAATTTAAAAGCTAAAGAACATCCATATTTATTGCCAGAATAATTTTTCAAATGCCATATAATAATCAAGTCTCTAATTACCTTGAATTTGGTTTTATGTAGTTCACTGTCATCATTATCCTGTTTTAAGTGCAGCAGTAAAGCAGAAGCTTTACGGTTTCTTATTAAATAAATATCTAGTGTGAAATTCACTCCAGGATCTGCACAAGATTTGTGCATCTCTTAAGTTCCTATTTTGGAGAAGAAGAATGGTCCAGTAGTTTTAGCGCTCTTTGGGGACATAGAAGACCTTGGTCCACTGATGACATTGTGTGAGAACTTGGGCACTTAATTTCTCTGTGTGAGTTTCTCCTCTGCAAAATGGAGGTAATAACATTTTCCTAGCTCACAGGGGTTTTGTGAGGGGTTAACTTTATTGAAGACTGTAAAGCATTCAGATACAAAAGTAATGGGGGACATATAATTACCTAAGATAGATAGATAGAGACTTAAGTCATATATAAGCAATCTAGGCAAAAAGTGTGGTGGCCTTCCGCACATAAGTGAATTTCATCCCTAGTTTGCAGACAAGGATGACAGTGATTTTAATAAGATACGTTCAGATAATAAAATGTTAATAGAAATTTTACAATTGATTTGTTGTCAGTTACTTAAGGTTTAAAAGATACAGTACTTTTTGTGAGGACATGAAATTGTTTGAAACTAACTCAGATGAAATACTTGCTGGGAAAGTAGAGGGTCTTTTACGGGCACAGATTCTATGAATAAGAAAATTTTATTTGCTTCCAGTGTTCTGTTCCTCATCCTATATGTAACGATAATCGTGGACACAGTTTATATCCATACTTGCCAAACTGATAGTGGCAGTACAGATAAACATTTAAAACTTAAAACTCTTGAAGAATAAATTCTGAGTTTCTACTTTACCTTAATGTTTCTTCCCATCTCATTGTTTGGAGAACACAGGTTTTTTGAAGGAATCTTACTGGGCTGTAGGAAAATTCCTTTTACTCACTGTGACAGGGTTGGGGGGTCCCTGTCCAGTGTGGGGTGAGTGCACACAGTCCTCTGAGCTGTATGCTACCTTGAGACCATGAGACAGCTGGTCTAACATTGACAGGGTTGCCCTGAGCCACAAGTTGCTAAGGTCCTGTGGCCAGAGTCAAGAAGATGGCCCTGATTCACAGGGCAGTAAAGCCTAATGGGCAGATTTGATAGGGTGACCCCAATTTGCAGGGCTGTAAGGCCTAGTGGCCATAGTCAATAGGGTGGCCCTGATTTGCTAGGCAATGAGGCCAAGTGGCTGGAGTCAGTAAGGTGGCTATGATTCGCAGGGCAGTAAAGCCTAGTGGCCAGAGGACATAGGGTGGTGGGCCGCCACCTAGAGGTGGGTGGCAGCCGTGATAGGGGGACCCAGGCCGTCCCTACTCCACTGGGTGCTAGACCAGGGCCTTGGCAGCAGTGTGTGACTTTGCCACTGAGTCAGTGGGAAAGTCCGTCCGATAAAGTATTGCCATTTAATACACACTTAAATGATGCTATATTAAAATTGTTGAGAAGTTCATTCTGACTGCAGCAGGTTTCAGAGTTCTTTTATTTCCATACCTTGCTGCAACGCAGTTTCCCTTCAGCGTCCCAAAAAAACCCAGAGACCATACTGCATGTGACTTAACTGCAAGATGGCATTGTTCTGTTTTGTCAGCATCCATTTTGGTTTCGCTACAAAACTGAAATATTTAATACATTTGGTGAACCAAAAATATGAAAGAATAACATTTAATTATTTGAAAAATGCAATATGTTTGTCTGTGCACATACATTACATTGCTTACCAACAGTTATCAGCAGCACATTTGCATGCAAATCTGATCATGAAGTAAATAAATAGCAGTGGTGCCTAACTCCATTATTTTGCAAAATACATGTGCAGTAATTCTGTCACAGAAGAAAAAAGAGCCCTCCAGAAAGATGCACTACACTGATGTCAAATTATCCATTTCTTTAATCAAAGAATCTTTGGTCCCTCCCAGCCACAGAAATCTTTTAAACGTTTTATTTTCTAGTGCGAGCTTAGTTATAGCGTGTTTCAATTTGTTGTATTTTCAGCCATTTATTTGGTGTTTTCCAATAGGTCAATTGGAATGACTGAGATTACTTCATTTAAAAAGAGACTTAATTGTAGTAGTAATAAATTATAAAAGGCATAGTGGAAATAAATCTGGCCCCCTTTCTGTCCTTTCCCATAATAGAGCAAAAAGAGGAAGGACAATGACTGTAGAAGGAATAGTTGATTATCATTAGCTTTTGGATTTCATAGAGGTCACTGACGTTCAATTTTTTCCCATCCTTTTCATATATTTGAGTGACATTCTAAAGATGGTAACTCACACCTAGTGAGCATCTGTGCAGCCATCATGTCTCAAAAAGAAAAATCTGAACAAGTTCGTGCCCCCAGGAGAGAGAGAGAAACAAATTTGTTATGTGCAAATATAAAATACTACCTCTTTCATTCTTCTGGGCATATCTTTCTATTGTTTCTTAGTATAATCTTCTACTGAGTAAACATCCAGTATTTACAAGACAGACATGCTCTGTGGAAATTAAAGTGAAATTATGTTTGTCAGTTGTATGGGTCAGATATATATGGCTGGTTTATCACTAAAGTGTTATGGATTTTTATATAAGAAAAATGCATTGTATTTGTGATTAATAATTAATGCTATATAGTGAATGTTTGGTATATACATTTTTAAAGAGTAACCCTTAAAATCCATTCTTGTTCTTAGTGTTGACTCAAAACAGTATTTTGCGTCTATGCTGCATTTTAATGGGCTGCACTGACTGTTAGTGACAGTTCTTGTTTTGAGCTGTTGCTGATCCCTGACTTTAAGATTGAGAAGGACTTATCCATCCCATCCCCACCCCCCACAAGTTAATTGGGTACATTATGAGGGGTTTCATTTTCCCCCGAGATCATTCATTAGAATATTACCGTGGTAGAGGAAGATAGTACTGGAGCATGCCTGTTGCATGGTTTCTGCCTCAAGTAGGTTTACACTTGGTACTTTGATGAGCTGAATTGACCTTCTGTTTTACTCTAAATCAGAGCACATGGCTAAGAGTGGGTGGGCCATGAATACAAAGTACCTTATTACAAATGCATGGGTTCTAGCATAGGATATAATTGTAGGGTGCCACACACATCTTATTTGAGCCTAGTTCTTCATATGGTTGCAAGATCCCAGGTTCTGGGGCCAGATCCCTTCAGACTGGGACACATACTGCTCCTTCATCTTGGGACCTGATAGGCCAAATATATAGAACATGAAAGGGTCATATTGGATGTGATATGCTACCAGGACAATGGGTTAGGGGTTCTAGATGCTTTGTTCACTTAAAAAAACGGTGGTCATTGCTTAAGTAAGCAAATACTGACCTCACATTTGCAGTGACAGTGTTTTCCACAGTATCTAGCTTTTTAGCTTACTATTTCTTTAAAGTTATATTTTTACATTCAGGTGGTGGCTTCCATCACTGTTCAAGTGATAAAGGTGGAGGATTTTGTGCATATGCTGATATCACACTGGCTATTAAGGTAGGACATTTAAAAATAATTTTCTCTATCTACAAATGAAAAAAGTATCAGTATAACTTTGTGAAATCAGTAGTCTAACTTACATCTTAATTAACAGGAGTAAACAAAACAGTCTGTAGACAGGGATCAGTATTAAATTAGTAAAAGGCCTGATGTTGCAGCATTTATGCATGTATAACTGTCATTGATGTGGAGGATAATTGTGTGGAGAATGGCTGCAGAATCAGATTACTGCAGGTAAATATGACCCAATACAGTTTGTTACAATTTTTTCTTTAAAAAAAAAAACTTTTAAAGGTACCATAGATTAATTGTCTTAAAATCTTCAGTGGCAACTGTCCTGATTCCAAAATTGGTGAACCTGGCACCCACATGGGGCTTCACTGATTTCTGCCAAAGTCTGTGTCGACATAGGTATCCTCCCTCATTGATCCAGTTACAGGATCTTGCCTTTTAATGCCTTTTGTCTTCCTAGATAAAAGCGTGAAGTCTTTGAAAAGAACCTTTCAAGGGAAGGAATAGAGTTTGAAATATTTTATTATTTTTAGTATTTTATGTTCTATAAATAAACATTCATGTGTAGAAATTGAAGGAAGGCCTCCTGTTACTAAGACTTAGTTACTCTTACAAAGTATATCACAGTACATGTGCTAGTATACAGTAAAGTACTACCAGAAATAATTAAAATGTTAAGATACAAATGAATACTATACACTGTATGATGCAGTATGCTAACTATTTTTTTTGTATGTTTGAGTCACAAAAATCTGTACTGTTTCCCCCAACTTTTACAGTGCAAATTAGGGACTATAACTTTTCCATAGTTTGTACAATTACTAAAGATATTTTTTACCATCCATTAGTCAATAGTAGTGAATTGTTACTGTTACAACTCAAAGAATTTTTGAAAAACATTAATATGCTTTCTCTGCCATATGGAATAGCAATTAATAAATTCTACTACAAGTTCATAAAGTAACTTTATAAAGTAAAGTTTGATTCCTACTACAACATTCTCCAACTTTTTTTGAGAGAGAAGATTTTTATACTTATTGTCTGTCATTATCACAAACCACGTAATATATTTATGCTGCACAACCCTTTAGAAATATAAGCCATTGATGATTGATAACCTGTATCACCTCTTGCAATCACCTCTAAATACAAGCAGTTGGAACTTGTGGGCTTTTTACAGTTATAAGATTTAAATGTGAAAGCTGGCCTATAAATGAAGCTCATGTATGTAATGCTATGCAAACGCATGATTCTTATTGTGTATTGGGTCCATAAGCTTCTCAAGATCATGGTTTTCTAACCATAAAAAAGCCTCTCTGTATTTTCTGTAATTATTCTTTCACATATTGTTATGTTTCCATAATAAAGTGTTTCAAAATTATCTAGCTCTTAGTTTTTGGCAAATAAGAAATGTATACACTACATTCAGTTAAAAAATGAAATATACCATGAAAGTGTCAAGCTGCCATTCTAATCTCTTGTCTGTTGTTTTTTTCTCTTTCTTCTGTCCTTACATATGATTCCAGTTTTTATTTGAAAGAGTAGAAGGCGTGTCTAAGGCCACTATTATAGATCTGGATGCTCATCAGGTGAGTGATTCACATGGTTGATGCTGTTCAAAATAAAGTAAAATAAAATAAAGCTTTGCCAAAAAACCGAAATCCTCAAAAATAACATTTTTCTAACAACACTATTACAGTAAAAATGTAAGTTACGGAATGCATAGGTAATCTTGATTGAAAGGACTTGGGAAATAAATGTATAGCATAATAAGCATAAAGCACCCCATTATAACACATTTAATTACCTGACCTGATATTTCTTAAATTGATACTACATAATTACATATATATTTTCTTAGTACGCTGATGGAATAAATATATTCCCAATTATTTAATAAATTATTGGAGAGCCTGCTCTTACCTATTAATTTATCTGCTAATCAATAGGATGCTGGTTTCTGACAAAGTGCCATTCGTCTTCAGGTTTGGTTGATGACTCCTTCAGTGCTGATTACTGTGTATCTTCTCTAGATTTTATATTTAGTAATTAAATCAGGCAGGTTTATAGATAGTTTTATCTTGCTTTCTTCCTGTATACACTATTTTTAATGCTTCTCAGTCTAGTTTGTTTACCTAAATTTTCTTCTCTATGATTAGCTTATAAGGTATATGTATGTTTGTTTTTTCCTCTTTGCTCCTCAGGCGTTATGTGTTGTTTACCTTTCTTGTATCACAGTGCGTTAAATCAAAACTTCAGTAAGAAATCATTTTGAGCCACACTGAGTTAAGATCTTGAGTAGGGGGTCCTGCTGCAGCCACCAACAGATCAGCTTTTTTCAGACCACAAGTATTAATTAACTCAGGATTTGGCTTTGGAAGATGAGTTTAGCATTACATGCTAAACTTTAGGACTGGGAAACCAGAGAGTTGATTTGTAGAGTGAATAGTATTCAGAAAATTATAAAATCCAGTGTTAGGAATTTGAAAAGCATGAGTCAGGCCTCAAAATATCATTAGATTGGCTTTAAAATCTTTTAGTTTTAAAAATGCTATTACATTTTGGGTTCGTTTTATTTGTCTTTTGGTTTCTGAGTCTTTAGGGTGCATTGAGTCCACACTTTCAAAGTTTTCTCCATGGAGAAATGTATTTCTTTATTATTGTTGTTATTATTATTGTTGGAAGTTGAAATTCTGATCTAGCTACTCAATTCCAGTAGGGGGCTTTAAGAAAAATACGAAATATTACAAGACTTTCAATAAAATCACGAGATAGTTGGCAACACTTAACTCTGTTACTTTCCCTGCATATGGTCACTGAAATGGAACTTTCACTTCCAATCAGTTGTATTTTAAACACAATTTTTCTGGAAGAATTATTTCAGATACACTAAGGAGTGGATCCATTCTCATTGAGGCCCAATTCAGCAGTCCATCCCTAGACAGTAAAGCACTTGAGTATGTGCTTAAGGTCCTTGACTGCAATTGTACTTAAAACACGTGTTCAAATGCTTTGCTGAATTGAGGTCTAATGTCCTGCATGGGAAAGAGGATTATTCTTAAGCTTTTGTAAGCTTAATTATATTATTAATTATATTAATACTAGAGGTTCAATTTAAATGTATACCTCAAATTAAAAACATAGTAAGAGGACCAAAAAAGTGCCACCATGGCTAAACAACAAAGTAAAAGAAGCAGTTAGAGGCAAAAACGCATCTTTTGTAAAGTGGAAGTTAAATCCTATTGAGAAAAATAGAATGGAGCATAAGCTCTGGCAAGTGAAATGTAAAAATATAATTAAGAAGGCCAAAAAAGAATGTGAAGAACAGCTAGCCAAAGACTCAAAGTAACAGCAAAAAACATTAAGTACATCAAAAGCAGGTAGCCTGCTATATTACCACTGGGAACATGGCAGTTTCCTTCACAGGTGAGGATGTGAGGGAGATTTCCAAACCTGGGCCATTCTTTTTAGGTGACAAATCTTAGGAACTATCCCAGGTTGAGGGGTTATTAGAAGACATTTTAGAACAAATTGATAATTTAAATAGCAATAAGTCACCAGGACCAAGAGTATTTCACTGTAATTCTTTTCAAGAAGAATCAGCATGGAGCATCCCTACTTGTGGAGAATATTTGTTAGATCTGTATGTTTTCCTGCCTTATGCAGATGGCACTGCAAGAAGAAAAGGGCTTCTTGTTCTTTGTGTGGAAGTGCTTACAGCATTTTGTTGACTACCTAGTTCCAGATAATGATTTGGTTCTAGTGACAGAGTTTTTAATGAAAGCCCCTAAAAATTAAAATGTTCATAGGTAAAATTTTGGTTTTTGAAATGTCTTAGAGTATATGACTACAGTGGCTTTCATGAAGTGCATGGTTACATGTACAATCTGTGCTGAGATATAGTAAGTCTCAAAACAGTTACTTGGAGCAAAAAATTGCAAGTATCTTTGCATAGATGAAAGCTTCACAGAAGAATGTAAACCTTTTTGATGCGTGCTCACTAATCTGCCTGAAGACCTACTTACACGCTGCACAGATTGTCTTGATACCAGGATGATGTTCCTGAATGATATCCCCTGGTAAGATCTTTGGCAGGCATAAATGTGTCAAGACATATACTGTCCAGTAGCATATGGGAATACTCTGGCTTGTTTGTAACCATTTTTAATAAAATTTTATTCAGATCAGCTCCTAGATAACTACAGTGATGGATGCATTAGAAATACCTAAAAGAAAGGGAAATCTCAACTAATGCTAGTCAGGATACCAGGATTTTAATAATCCATTTATAGTCTTCAGGAAATCTTCAGGCTTTCTCACCTGAGACCCTTAGTTTTTTTTTCTTTTGTGGTTGAAGTGCCAACAAAAAATGAACCCTTCTTTGCTACTTTTTGCAGCTTCTGACCCAGCTTGCTATAATGATCTCAGTAACATTTTTTATTCTTTGGCAAGGGGAATCCTACGAGTGTACTTCTGATCCCTGACAGTGAGCCCCTGAATGAAGATATCCTTAGTTCTCTTCAAAGCCTGTGCTCTGGAGACTTTTTTTCACTGATAGAAATTTCTCATTCAGTAAACTAAAGAACAGCTGACCTGGTTAAGGAATGCACAGCATGGCTAAACTCTTTCTTCTATTATTTCAGGCTTAAAAAAAAAAAAGCACACCGATCCTGCTTTATTCTAACTGATTGAAACACTGTAAATTCATATTCTATCTGAACCTGCTTATTAACGTATTTGGGAAGGACATCTCAGGGTACGTCTCCACAGCCTGCGTTAGCATGCCTCACTGTCTGGGCTGAGGGACTCAGGCTTGTGGGGCTCTAAAAATAGCTGTGTAGCAGCACTTTGAAGTTGCAGTTCAGGTTGGAGCTCAGGCTCTGAAGCCCATCCCCTCCCTAGGCTTTATTACAGTTGGCTTATTACAGTTATTATTAAGTAGAGCTATTAAGAGGAACATATGATATCTAGTCTTTAGAAGTCTGCAGGGGCTATCAGTTCATTTCCCGGTGCATTTCTGTATACATTTGATAAATTCCTTGTTGTAGCTGTGTTGGTCCCAGGATATGAGAGACAAGGTGAGTGAGGTAATATCTTTTACTGTAAATGCCTGGGAGAACAACTATATTGACAGCTCCAATTAGCTGTGATGTCTTTGCTAATAGTCCTAACGTTTGAATGTTTTGGGGGCTCAGTGGACTGAGTGGAGAGTTCTTGACTCTGGAATTCACTTCACCAATTCGTCCAACAAGAATGGTCAGACCTTTAGGGAACAGTGTAAGGCTAATTTTTTAAAGCTTTTCTCAGAAGGTTGTGGGTGATAAATGTTTAACTCAACTTAAAAGAAGGCTATTTTTGGTGGACACCGATTAACATTTTGTGAATTTTATTTGTGCAAATATGTAATTACACCAGATAATATTTAGGTGCATTCTGTAAATACAGACCCAGTAGGCTCCCTTTGGCTATAGCCATTCCTTTAAACAGTGTTTCTGCTAAAGATTTGTAGCTGCCATCGGCACTGTCAGAAACTTTCTGCTGTAAGTCACTTCAGAGTGTTTGTATTGGCTGTTCAGAAAGCTAAAAGAATTGTATCAAGAAATTGTACACTGAGCTGTGCATTGGAGAAGAGATACAAATACATGCATGCATCTGAGGAGGTTTTGGTGATGAACTTTCAAAAGTAAGGTAGTGTGACAAAGCTCTTCCTCTACCTTGGTGGGTCCAGCATTTCCTTCTAGCGGTAGGTCAGGGTATTGCTTCACCCCTTAGTGTTTTCTCCACCCTCTAGTGATGGGTGACGGTAATGCAGCTGCTCTAAGATGGCTGCTCCCTGCAGATTCCAGGTCCTGTCTCTGGTTCTCACAGGCCCTTGCCTCTTTGCTGGGTCTCTTGCTCCTCCAGTGAATGGTTGGTTGGTAGAGGGTGCAGTGGCCCAGTCCCACCCTCGACTCCAGACCCCCATACAGGGACTGTACGAGCCACAGCCTCACACTGGAATTCAGCATAATCTAAAAATACTATACTATACTATGCTGTAAACTGTGAATGAAACTGAAGACACACACGTGGCCAAAAAAAAAAAAAGGATAGATGGAGAAAACCATTGGCTACTCTTATCAGTCAGCAGCCAGGGTAATCCTCCAGAGGTAATTAATGTACTTTTTAGAAAGATACCTTAATAAAACAATGCCATCTACTACTAGTAATTTACCTCCTTCTCAGTGATCTAGTCAATAAAAATTAAGACAGCTGTGGTCTGTACAACTGACTATAGAAAATCATGGGATAATCAATTACTGTGTTTGATTCTTCATTACTCAGCACAACCCTGGTTTTTGATTATATTTTATGCTCCTTGTCTGTGAAAATAAAGCACCATTATAAAAAGTTCACTGTTATAAATTTAAGCTGAGTTGTAGCTCCATCATGTGGCTAGAATGTAACAATATTTTCTGGTCTGTACAGTGCTGTAGCGTAACAATCTTTGAGAATTGCTCAGCATCCCATAAGAAACAGGAGACTTAAACAGAATTATAATTAGTTCAGCATGGATAATCATTGCAGCAAACTTTGACAGGAGATAAGTTTGACCTTCAGTGCTTGAAATGGGAAGACTGACTTCAGGCTAATGGAGTACAGATTGTGGGGGTGGGGGGAATGATTTACTGTGTGTACTGCGAGCTAAGCTGATTGCTGGTGGTAGGATTTTCAACAAAATCCTAATAAAGGGATAAAAATGTTTTTGTTCGGTTTTTTTGGTGGATTTGTTTTACAAACCTGATTAGTCCATATTGTAGGCTGATTGCTTTTACTATTCAGCAATAAAAAGTTATTTACTTTAGAAAAGCTGCTGGTGTACTAAAACTGCTTTTAATCAGAAATATATACAGTATTTTAATGTGGTGTTAATCCACTTTTGAGGCAGCTTCATTGCTATGATGAAACATATTGATCTATAAGAATATGTTATCTTCCATCATGTCTCTTATCTCCACGCTAAAATTGGCCATGAAACAAGGCCACAGATTATGTAATGTAGTTACTTTGTATTTCTGAAGGGATCTTTCAAAGGGAGCCAAGGCTTCTCATTAAAATGCTTCCCAAGACATCGCTGACCTTATAGCTGTTGTGACTGTGATCTGTGGATCATAGACTAAATCTCCCCCTCCTACAGTGTTTCCCTTTTTCTAGGGGAAGGGTATGTGAAGTAGCAGACTGGACAGGAGCCCTCTAATTGTGCAGATATGCCAGTGTCATGAGTAAGTTCCGTAGATCTCAGGGCACCTACTGAGTCCATCAGCCTTGGGAACATGGCTCACTCCAGAGCTTTCCTGTCATTAGTTCCTCACCTTTATAGTACCCTCTTCTTTGGGCCTGGGAATATTGAAGTAGTGGAGTAAATCATGCTCAGTCACCTCTAACAGGTCATGTCAGTGGCCCAAAAATATTCAGTGGGGCATTCGTGTACTCCCCACCATCCTTTCACATGTACTAGCCAGTTTTAGCTTTGTAATGCCTCTTTTTCTCGTGGATGCCTCCAGCACTGGGAACCACATCAGAGTTACAGCTTTTCCTCAGATTTGTAAAACTGTCCAGAGAGTTTTATTAACTTAACATTAAATTGCACAACAAAAATACTGAAAATTTTATTTTCATGAACTTACTCCTATATTTTTTAAACAGATCATTCTGATTAATATCTTGCTTTTGTTCCTTACATCAACTCTGACATAATTTTAGCATACTGTATCACTAATTCGAGATTGTTTTATACGATATGATAGATAGGAGTGCAAGTGACATTCACTGAATTCATACTGGAATTCAAAACTGTGGAAAAAGGAGGTGATGATCAGAATCTGATTTGCCCTGTACCATTCCTCTCCCTACCCCAAAGTCTAATATTTCAGTAGAGACTCTGGCTTTACAATGGTAGAAGTAGAACGTAATATGTTACTTCTTAAATTTTATGGCCCTTTTACTCTTGTAGCCTTTCCTGAAGGTTAATTAACTTTTTCAACATGCCATTGATTATCAAAGAAACTCTGGTCTCATTTTACATGTCCTCAGTAGCTGACAAACGTCTGGAAATAATCTGTCTGAAAGCACAGGATTTGGGCTGGTTTCTATTCCTGGCTAGGGTACAGACTTCCATTGAGACACTGAGCAAGCTGGCCACTTGGTTCCTTAGTTTTCTTGTCTGAACAGTGCGGATGAAAATACTTCTGTGTCTACAAAGGAGCATTATAATGCTGAATTCAGTAATATGTGTAAGATCCTCAAATAGAGTCGCAAGGATTGTTATTAGCAATACTAAAAATGCACATCAGAACAACCTTTAAGGATATAAATAAGAAAAAGCACCTGGAACATTAAACACCATCTCGTTGTATTCTTGATTTCCTTAAAGCTTACAGATTGTTTAATAGCGTGTTTGTTTGCTAAGATTAACCTAGTGTAATTTTCCTATAGGGGAATGGCCATGAGAGAGACTTCATGGATGATCATAGGGTGTATATCATGGATGTGTACAACAGATACATTTATCCAGGGGATGGATTTGCTAAACGTAAGTACTTTTCAAACTGATACGATCCTAAAGTATTAAAAATGTTTTTACCACAGAGCAGTTGCTTCATTCACCACTGAAATGCTGCTCGCTGTGTAGTGAAATATAGCAACATAACCCAAAAATATTGCTGAAATTAGTATAAAACATTTCCCTAGGAGGATGTTTGCAAAATATTGCAGCAGCAAGTATTTGAACTTTAGTGTCTATCATGGTTCTGATTAGCCACGAGTATTGGTTCTGGTTCATTGGTTGACTGAAATTATACCCCAAGTGTTCAAAAAGGAGGGTTAGGAGAAGCCATTTAGTTTGTCCTGTGTTTCTTTAAAGGAGAAGTTGTAGTAACACTTCTTTCTTTTATCTAGTCTACACTAAAAAGATTTATCAGTCTAGCTATACCAGCAAATCCTCCTAGTGTGTAGATGCAGTTTATACAGGCAAAAAAGTCCTTGTGTTGATATAGCTTATACTAGTTCCCTGGGCATAATAATTTATACTAGCAAAAGCACTCATACCAGAATAACTATGTCTGCAGTCGTGTGTTTGCTGGTAAAGTCACACCCTTCAGCGACATTACTCTACCGGCAAAAGCTTCTACTTAGACTTCACCATTGACGTAAATTTTATTTTTGTAACTATGTCTGCTTTTTAGAGTTGCAACAGCAACAGGAACAGTTTGATTTATTCCATGTATTTATCCCATCACATATACAGAGTGCACCTTTGTATGTGTTCTTTCCTGCACTATCGCTACTGGCCTTCTGGCCTTTCCTGTGTGAGGCGAACCTCAAAGTAGTAAGTTGAGCTCAGTGTGCCTGTCTTAGATGTCTACATCTGCCAGCTTTATTTTTCATCCTATTTATCAAATAGATTATCTACAAGTGTGTCCTAGTCTTAAGGGCAGCTACCCTAATTTCAATCTGACAAGGAAGTACATTGTATTGCCACTCGTTCTTCTGCCTGGATCATTATTCAGTGTCCTAAGATTATCTGCTTTTTGATATATGTGCCATTGGATTGAGCCATGTGCACACAATTAAGAGAAAGAGTAACAATAATCATAATACATTGGCAAAACAGCATGATATCTCAGTGATGTTTGTTGTAAAGCGGCAGCAATTAGATGTGAAGAGACAGGTTTACCATTAGCATCATAGGTTAGTTACCACAGAGAGCTGCTGCACAGGCACGTGGCTAAGATACATAATTTAATCTAAACATGAAGGCAGTCGGGCACCAGCCACGCATCTTTTGAGGCTGGAGATGCATGTTGCCCAAATGGCTGGGGCTGCTACTGATATGCTGTAGAATCTAGGGATGAAACATTGTTTCATGGTTATTCTAACACAGATGATGATGTCCCCGTAGTATTTGTGTATGAAATCTCACAAGGGCAAACATTTTGCAAATGAGATGTTTCATGTCATGACATGAGAGGTATGATATGCAGCAATCTGATATACAGAAAAAGCTGGATGGGTAAAATTTGAGGGCACAAAAATGCACAAAAAATGGAGAGAAATAAGTTAAATTATTCATGATACCTTTTGTTAACTCTGCTTAGCAGGTGTGTAAGATGTAAGTTTGGACCATTCAGATGAGGTAGTTGAAGCACTAGTTGAACTGTTTTGAAGAATAGCATAGCAGGACCTCTGATGAGAAATAATGTTTCTTCCAGATGTTGTTAGAGGAATTCAACTATATTCTGCTCACTGTGCAAAGCAGTGGTTTTGTTTTGGTTTTATTTGAGAATTTCACAACATTTGTAATTGAGTGACGCACTGATTTTTAAAATGAAAATTTCACCAAAAAGTAATAGTGTCCTTCCTGTAATTTTACCTGAAAATACATTGTGTTCATTGATCATCAGAAAAAAACCAACTTGAGCCTTATTTTATGTATTCTCAATAGAGGAAGAGCTTCTAAAATATAAGGTGGTAGCATTAGCTGGTTTCATTAGTAAGCCATTCAGGAGATCATGCAAAATGTTTGCATAATATACTAGATGTGCTGTTGATTTAAGGACAACTGTCACTACTTAGAATTGTTTTTATGTTTTCATTAGACTAAACATTTTTTTAATAAATGGTTCATTCAGGATTAGCTAACTTTGTGTAACGAGGGATCTTGTTCCCTGCAGAATTTGTATTTATATAAGCCTTTAGAAAATGAGAAACCTCAGAATACCATGTAAGCATTTTGAAAAGAAATAGAATACTCTCACAACTGGTAGACACTGGATATTTGGTTTTTCACAATAGTATATCCCTTAAGTATGGTGGCCTGTCAGAATTAATTGACTGGCTTTTTAAATTAAAAGGAAAAAGCCTGAAGTTGGATTGATTTTTTTTTATTTGATAAAATGCAGATGTCTGTGGAAGGCTTGATTTGTTAACTGTCAGAGTGTAGTGTGTAATTTTTTCTTTCTGCTTAATTTTTTAATGTAACTGTCACTCTGATAAACAGCATACTTGCTTAATTTGGATGATTGACAAGGAACACATGGAATGCAGTATATCTTGCTTTATTTTTCAAATACTTTACTTCAGTGTTTATACTATAGCATACACATTTCAAAGTATTACATCAAAAATGTTTGTCCAGGGTACATCATGTTTACCAAGAGAAAAATTACTAACAGATGAAGTTAAAACAAAATTGGTCAGTGCATTCCCGTACTTATCAAATAGCAATGTTTTCTAACATATGGAATGCTATTAGTTTATAACCTTTCCCCAAAAAAATGGAGCAGCTTGTTGATTTTAAATGGCAAACCTTCTGTAGTTTTAATATCTGTATTTAGAAAAAATGGTGTGAATTGTTGTTTGCTATTCTACATTTCCTGCTGTGTGGTCCTTTGTTCAATTCATGTTGCCTCTTTGCTCTGTTAACTAAGCAAGTCAAACTTGCCTTAGTATCCTGTTAACATTTTGCATGTTGCTTAATGTTAAGACTTTTATGAAATAAGCATGGGTAGAGTACCTAAAAGGTGACATTCATCCGAGTGTACTTGGTCAATTTAAGCACCTACATATAACTTCAGCTATTTTTTAGGCCATAAATGGAACCATGTGGAAGGCATAGGCCCTCTCTGCATTGGCGTGAGTTTTGCCCCAAAGCCTCTGAAAATAAATTTAATTGCTAAACTTGTCCCGCTTCTGTTTCCACCAGGTTTGGTATCTTCTTGTTGAGATGGAAAACACAAAGACTCCTAGTCATACCAGCCATACACATCCAATCAGATGCTTTCCCCCTTCGTGTAGCTCTCTCACTTATGCCAGTTGAAATGTGACTCATAATAAGCATGAGCAAAGTTTCCCCTTCAGCTTCTCTTCCTCACTGCTAGAAACCACTCCTGGGGCTTCTGAGCTGTCAGCTAAGTTTTCCTCCTCTATCTATCCTATTTGTATGGTCCCTGTGACTGTTGTATCTGAGCGCCTTACAGTCTTCAATGTATTTATCTTCACAACACCCCTGTAAGTTTGGAAGGTGCTATTATCCCCATTGTACAGTTGGAGAGCCAAGGCACCAGGAGACTAAGTGGTTTGCCTAGGGTCACACAAGAAGTCTTTGGAGGACGAGGGACTTGAACCTGACTCTTTCAAGACCTAGGCTCATGCTCTGACCATCCTTCGTTGTCAGGCGATTCCTCCCTCCTTTATTCACTGCTCTCTTTGCAAGGTTGCTCATCCCACTGTGATTCTGGTGTGATGCAGTGGAAAGGAATAGGAGGCGAGCACTGCCAATGCTTAGCTCTAAGCAGCAACACATCCCCAGGGGGCAGCTATAACCTGAGGGAGACAGGATCAGTGAAGTTACTAAGAAATTTGGAGAAAGAAAGTATTGACAAGGGGTGGGGAGGGGATTGGACCATTATGAAAAGAGGGCCAGTGTGAAAAACTGGAGGAGAAAAGTTGAAGAGAGACAGTGACAAACAGGTAGGGGGAGAGAGAAAGCAGGGCTGAGAGAGAAAAAAGAAGGAAAGGAGACACTTCAGGGACAAAAAAGGGAAAGATAGTCTTGTGGCTGATGTGCAAGACTTCAGGTTAGGACCCCTGGGTTCCATTCTTAGTTCTGGTATTGAGTGAATGTGTGACTTTAAAACAGTCAGGCCATCTCCTTTTGCCTCCATTTCCCTTTTGTAAAATGGGAATAATGATAGCAGCCGACTGTAAGATACTCAGAAGTACTAGCATTAATTTCTTCTTAGAGAGAGCGAGTCTGAACCAGAAAAAAACTTACGTGCTCACATCCCCAAAGATGTCACTTGAGGAGCTACTTTGAACTTGGCAACTATGCTAAGTAATTAAACATTGTAATCGTAGGTTGTGTTTGCTGAAGATGAGGACATGGTACCCAGAGAGCTGTGAGATGTGATTCCATGATGTCACAACTGACGTTTAACGGTTTAATCAGAACACTACTTATCTTTCTTTTTCTACTAACTGTTTCCCTCCTCTTTATAAACTCCATCCTATCATGTTGTTTCCCCTGAACATGAGCGAAGTGTTGTCCATAGTTGTATACAGGAGTACAGCAGTGCATAATTTTATGAACATTTATGTAACAACAAGAGCAGAAATCGGTAAGAATAATATCAAACAAAGGAAGCATAAGTCTGAAAGCAATAAAAGAAAGATGGAAAGAAACAGAACAATTGCAAAGCTAGATGAAGACTGGAATGCAACAGTGAGCCTCACAAAGATTATTGGGACAAATTATTATCTACCATTATAATTTTTGTTTATATTCAGTGGGTCTAGAGGCCCAGTCAGAGTCTGGGGCCCCAGTGTGTTTTGTACAGCACCTAGAGGATAATGAGCCATAGTCGCTACCCTGAAGAAAGCCTGACATGGATTTGATTTGTTTATTTGTACTTTAATGTATTTGTAAGTTATTCAAAACTATCTTGCTGTGTACATAGCTCAGCTATGGACTCTTGTGTGTCCTTCCTCTTACCTTCATCCACCATCCTCATTTCTTCTGATGCTTTGTTTCACCATTTGTAGCTATTTGACTTAAATTAGGCCTCACTCTCACAATTGGGTCTGCCTGGGCAGACCCATACAGATCCCTGCTGACATCAAAATAATCAATTAACATGAACTAGTGTTTGCCAACACACCTGATTACAGGATAAGGTTATTTGATGGTAAGCAGTTTTGGGCATCCATACAGCTTTTTGCATAAAGGGATTCTGACTGTAGCCTCTGGGTGCTGCTGTAATACAAATAAATATTAATAATTTGTCTTAATTATCTTTGTCTTTCATGCCAGCACTTGTCCTGCATTTCAATTACATTTTCTTTTCATCTTTCTTTTACTACTTTCAAGCTTTTGTGTCTTTTGTCAGTTTGATGTTATTCTTACTGATTTCCTTCCTAGTTGTTGAATATTTATGAGATAAATATAAATGGAGATTGCTTTTATTCAGTAATAGTCCATCTGTATATGTCCTCTTTTATTCATTATGTCAGAATTTTTTTCTTTTAAATATAAAAATGTTTCCAGGTTGTAGTGTTTAATTTAGCTGCTGCTTGAGAGGGGTGGGGGAGTGTTGCTTAAATGTTTTTAAGTGAAAATCTTATGTATATTTTCAAAATTTTCATAAATTGTAATCTTTATCCTTTTCCTCTTGCTTCTGTCTGAATCTTGCTTTTCCTTTTATAGCATATTTTGTTTCCTTGATTCAGTATCATTAAACCAATTTTTTAGGAGCCATTAAGCGGAAGGTTGAGTTGGACTGGGGTACAGAGGACACAGAGTATCTTCAGAAGGTACAGACACACGTGGAAGGGGCATTAAATGAGTTGAGACCAGACATCATTATTTATAATGCTGGAACTGATATCTTGGATGGTGACCCACTGGGCGGCCTTGCTATTTCACCTCAGGTTTGTATAACACTATAATATCTACAGACTTCACTGGGTTTTTTCCCCCCCCCCCAATGAATACCAATATCAAGGGTTGGATCCGCCACAACTTCGTCCCCTTGTCTCTGAAGCCTTGGACCTCTCCAGAAGCTAGTCACATCCTCTCAGCTCATGGTTCTTCTCTACTGAAGCCTAACAAGACTCTATTCCCTGATCTTGAGCGTCCCCTCCCTCATTGTGGCTCTCAGTCCCGAGTATCCTGTGTCTTCCTTAACCACATTCCATATATTAAATCCAACCATCCTTCCAAGCAATACCTTCTACCTCAGCCCATCTCCTAATCTCCCTTCTCCCCCTTCCCTCCTGGTCGTCATCCTAACTTCTGCTGAGTGTCTTGTCTTTCCTCCCTTAGTCCCCAGGAAAGGACAGACATGGCTACTGCAGTTTTGTAAGTTAGCTTTTTCTAGCACTTAACTCAGTAGGTGGTCCATAGCTTGCAAAACCTTAAGTGCAGTCAACAGGAAAAGAAAGAAAGAATGAGTTGATGTGTGTGTGGTGGTCCTTCCTGCTGAATGTTTTCAAATTTCATAGAAATGTAGGACTGGACGGGACCTTAAGAAGTCATCAAGTCCAGCCCCCTGTTCCGAGTCAGGACTCAGTAAACGTAGGCCATCCCTGACAGGTATTTTGTACAGCCTATTCTTAAAAACGTCCAGTGATGGGGATTCCTCAGCCTCCCTTGGAAGCCTATTCCAGAGCTTAACTACCCTTATACTCAGAAAGTTTTTTGTAATATCTAAGATAAATCTCCTTTGCTGCAGATTAACCCAATTCTTTTTTGACCTAGCCTCAGTGGACATGGAGAACATGATTGCAGACCTCTTTATAACAGCCTTAGCAGTCTTCATCCTTCTCTTCCAGTGCTGCCACAGTGATCAAATAAACAGTCTGCAGAAGCTGGTGGCAGAGGAGGGGGCTGGGCAACCAACTAAGTGCTGCCAGCAATATTGTGGCTTAGCTTTTGGCATGTTCCCCTTTGGATTCAGGGATCCACATTTTGTCCTGTATAGGCTGAGGCAGTTCTAAATCTGTAGATCTGCCTTTAATGCATCCTTGCTGATAACATGCAGCAAATATTGTTCTATATACATATTTGTCTTAGCAATTTTTCTAATGAATCCTATCTTGAGCTCTGAGAAGTCAGTAAAACACTTTAGGACACAGACATTTCAGAAGAAGTTTGAATAATAACAGCATGTGATGGGGTTGGTGTTCAGTGTCTGAATGATGGTGCTTATTTTCCATTTTCATCCATGATAGAAGAGAAGCTCAGCTTTAATGCTGAATTTATACATTTCAAAGTGTTAAAGCAAGTGAAGAGTCATCAGAATAGTTCTTATTATGTAGTCTGAAAAGAATCTATTGAGAAATTAGTGGCATTGATGATATTTTTCAAATGGTTTTGAAATGCAGCTTTTGCTCTGTCAGGACGTATGATGTGCTCACTGAAATATATATATTTCATTGAAAACAGAAATCAAGATAAGAAAAGGAGAATTTTAGCTCGAAAGCATTTAGATTCTGGTATAAATATTTTCTACTCTCAAAATGTTTGAATTAAACTCCCAGTTGTAAACAAAATACAAATCATGTTATGCTTAAAGCACAGAAATGAGTATCTGAAGATATAGGGTCTATTCCTGGCTCACTGACATCTTGTGTGATATTGAACAAGTTATTTAATAGTTGTTGCTCTGTGCCACAGTTTCCCCATATTTAAGTTCTGAATTATTCTTTTGTCATAAGGTTTAATTCACTCGTGTTAGTAAACCACTTTGAGATCCTTGAATAGCCGTGCAAAGATTGTTGTTCCTTTTTATTATATAGACTTTCCCTCTTCTTTTATTAATTTTGTTATAAATACTTGAATCCTCTTTTCCTAAATAATATGAAATATATATAATGCCTCTGTAATTTTAAAATGTTTTTTATTGCCTCTTTCTTCATGTATTTTCTTTTTCTACATGAATCGTCTTGTTGGTGTTGTAGGCACTTGATTAATTATCAAGGTTGTGTTTATAAGATTTCTGTGAATCGCAGAATCATAGCTATTAGGTTATCTAGTCCATGCTTCTGCAAGTTCAGAGTTTTTCCTTATAGTGTATTTTTCTACATCTCAGTTCAATCTGTATGAAAATGGGTACCATTTGCTGAAGCTTCTACTACGTCCCTTGAGAATCTGCTTCACCGGAGTTTTCCCTGATGTTTATCCTAAATTTTTAGTCTTCATTTCATCTCACTATTCCTAGTTACACCCTTTGTCGGTAGACAGTGCCATTTAAACAAACAAGCAAGCAATCTTTGGACAGATTTTTAAAAATAGTTAAAATAGTCATATTTCAATATTATTTTTCACCCATTTTTTCATTTCTTTAGTGTTTTCCAGTATTCTTCCCTGATTGTATTTATAAAGGGCCTTCTTATTTTTCTTAACCCCTTTGTCTAGGACAGACTCGTTCTCTGTCTGTTTGGCCCATATCTTTCCCTACAGTTAAGTGATTTTTTCCAATATTACTGTTTAGTTCCTTTCCCCTACTCTATTTATAGTTAAGGCCCTTCTTGAATTGTAGGATGATTGTCAAAAAATTGCAACTGAGTTGCAGACAAACCATGGAAAATGGTGGAAAAAGGATAGTGGATCTTATGTTTTGCAGTAATAAAGTCCATCATTACTTTTCCATGATTTTCCACTGTCAGGCACCCAGGGCTGCTGTTGGCAGCCTGGGGCTGGGAGTGAGGACCTAGGGCCGAGAGTGGGGGCTGCCACTGTCGGCCACCCAGGGCTGAGATCGGAGTTCCCTGCTGTTGTCTCTCCAGGGCTGAGAGCAGGGCCTCAGGGCTGACAGCAGGGGCTACTGCTGTTGGCAGCTCGGGACTGAGAGCAGTCACCCTGGGCTGATGGGCTGCTCAGGACTGACAGTAGGGACTGCCTCTCTCAGCCCCAGGGCGGCCAGGGCTCCCACTATCATTCCCATGCAAAGAAGGGTTCCTGCTGTCAAAATTGCAGTGGAAGCCTAATATTGTGGAATCTGCCATTTCTGCAATATTGCATTATTTAGTAGGGCCTTGGCTATTGTAATCTTTTAACCTCTTGATTTTTTGAACAGTCCATTGTGAAGCTACATTTCTTACTTTTTTCTTACTGTTTTGCAGAGGAGTTGTAGTGGGTTGGTTGTACCTTTTATGATTGTCTTTACTTTTGCCATACTTGTGGATTTTAATGTTTTCTCATTAAGTAATTCTGAATTCCCCTTTCCCCAAAGGTGGTTTCTTGAAACCAAATGCATTTTGCTTCTCTCTGTTACATTTAGTAAAAAATGGGTATTCTTTACTGTGCTGAATTCAGAGACAGTATAGAAGTCTTGGTTGCTAGTCTTTCCTAGTATTCTCATGCTTTAGACCTGTTAGTAAGAAAGAGATCTGGACTGGTGCTCATTTTGGTTTCTCTACTGTCTGGATGATGAAGTACCACCATGTAATTGTACAGTACATTCATAGGTTCTTATAGTAGTAATACTGTACCCTTTTTAAAAGGAGAGGAAGGATGATCTTGTAGTTAAGACACAGGACTTGAATGTAAGATTTGGATTGAGTTCCTGGTTCTCCTAGGAATTTCTTCTATGATCTTGAGCAAGTTGCTTGATCCTAAGCATGCAAGCAGTCCTACTGAAGTTAAGTATGTGCTTACATGCCTTTCTGAATCAAGGCCATTGTCTCTTACTGTCTCAGTTTCCTGTCTGTAAAATAGAGATAATCATTAATTTTTCCCATCCTTTGACTGTGGTGTCTGTATGTTCTTTGGGCAAGAACTATCTTGCTATGGGTCTGGGCAGTAACTAGCACAAAGGGGCCCCAGTCTGTTGTGACCTCTACTCACCATTGTAATGCAAATAATAAATAGAGTTTGAAAAGTTCTTGTGTAGAAAGCCAAAGCGTAATGTGTGATACACTACTAGAGGGCTATTTAAACGTTTATTTAACAGATTTTCATTGTATTCCTATTAGGAAATGAAACATATAGTAATTGTCTAGAGTATGGTAATTTTTCATGTATATAAGGCTATAAAAGCTTAAGCTATAGGCTACAAATCCATAGAAGTAAAAATATAAACTAAGTGACATTCGTATCATTTCTCTTTGTTTTTCATTGTTGTAAATATGCAGGGAATTGTTAAAAGAGATGAAGTCGTATTCAGGGCTGCCAGAAGCCACAGAATTCCTGTCTTGATGGTGACATCTGGAGGCTATCAGAAGAGGACAGCACGGATAATTGCTGATTCCATTCTTAATCTGCACAACCTGGGGCTCATTGACAAGAAGCTAGCAACCAGTGAAGCTGAAAACCCCAAGGTAGAACTGATGATTAGAGAATCTATTTTAGATTTTACTAACCTGTCATTGCAGTGAGACAGTCCTATGTTTTAGAAAGAAAACTCACTAAATGTATGGTGTTTATACCTAGAAACAAAAAGTCTCCTTACTCTGTCAGGGTTAATATAATATAACATGTGAAAGAGATTTCTTTGCCTAAAAACATTAACAAAGGAGAGAGAATAGCTTGTCCCAGAATGACTGCGAGTGTCTGCCTTGCTTCTGAAGCACTTGAGAAGCTATGGTATAAAAGGCAGCAGACCTTTGAGAATTAATATAGAGATATACTCAAGGGCAATGCATTTATGTTTATAATATACAACATAACAAGCTTTAATTGTTTCCCTTCATTTTATGGAAAGTCTGATGTTGTTGAAAGGACTGTGCTGGTAGGTTCTGAAGACTGTCACAGGCCACTTAATAATGGTTCTGTTGTTTCATTAGATTGGAGGAGGGAAATTTTAAACCCAGAGCAGACATATTGAGATGAGAGGGCTTCACAATAATTGAAGGGGCAATAAAAATGCAAATTCAACTGTTTTTGTGCTGCACCTACATTTTCTGGATTTTGGTAGTACATTTTGGAAACATACATCAGTGGATGAGATAAAAACTAGCAGAGTAGGGAGGGGTATTGAGAAACAAAGAAAGAGAGGAATAGACAAGAGAAGTGTGAAGGGTAATGTGACAGTTGTCACAATGTGCATGTAGTTTGGGCAGAATTTTCCACAATATCCTAATAACCCTAATTGTGCACTTTGGCACATATTGTAAAATTAGAGAACCATGCTGATCCAAGCAATTGTCAGCATTCCTTCCCCCGTTCGTTCATAATATTTTTCTGTATATTTATTATTCCTGTAATAATAATTGGGATCATGTATCACTATTTGGTAAACATGCTGATCTAAATTCAGCACCTCTGGTTAATCTAACTTTGGCACATAATTCAAAATGTTAAAGAATCACAATCTCTCACATTTACATGCACTGGAAATCTTTCTAAAAGTGTAAGAAGTGAATTCAGAATTCAGTACACTACTTATCGAGAATTTATTATCCAAAAATAAAAATTACTGAGTGATAATTTTATATGTTACTATCTTACTGTATATATTACTATCAAATCTCTTTGATTAATCAGTTGTTTAACTACATTCTTTACAGTAAGTATGAACACTGCTGTCAATCTTTCCTGTCAAGATCAAAATAATTATGCATTGTATTTAATCATTTTCTAGCCCATGTTTAAGTTTGGTACTGAGTAGTTGTTAACAAAAATATTTCTATTTTTATGTCCATTAAAACCATTCCTAATGCATTTGTAAAAAGAGGGATGGAAAATGGATTAAACATTTACTGGATGTTCCAAATTATTGGAATTAAAGGGATAATATTTTACTTTTTAAAATGAAGAGATAAAGAGGTAGTTGTGCAATTTATCTTTAGTTATCAATTCAGCGCTAATGTTTGTATAAAAGTACTTACGTGTAATACTATGAAAAATGGTGAATTGTTTGACTTTTTAAACCATACCGTATTATAAAGTAAATGCAATAGTTTGTATTTTATTCCCTTTTCTCATACTTTGACCAAAATCTTCCTCTATAAACAAACTAACAATTTGAATAAGAAATGTTCAGGTTCTGTAATATGCAAATGAGGCTCAAGGAATCGGTTCTTAAACAATGTTTCCTGTCTCTTCAAAAATGAGGGTTTAAACAAAAGAACGGTGAATATTCAACATTTTTGCATCCTAAAACTGTCAATAAAGATCTTTAATTTAAAAAAAAAAGTGATGTAATTTGAAAAGATCACCTCTGAGGCACCTCTGAGAGTTACTTTGGTTTTCAGAAGTACAGTGTGCCTCTTACCCTTATTTATGTATCATGCGTCTGTAGATGACGGGTGTTGCACTTTTCACTTCCTCAAAGATTTGGCAGTAGACATAGCAGTAAGATGCTGTCACTGATAGTAAACAAAATCACATATTTACTCAGAGATAAATATACTGTGAAATATCTAAATTAAGCTTACTTAATTACTGAGATATACTGGGCTTTCTTAGAGTGCATGAATTGCCAACAAAATAATTTATTTTGTGGAGAATTAAGTGTACCTATCAAATGTAAAGAATTTGATCCTTGTATTAACTACTCTGTGGCATAGGATCATAGTTTTCAAAGTAGCATAAGTATTTTGAAGAAGCCATTTTTCTTTTACTTCTAAATGTTCAGTTGTATAGTGCTGGTTTCATGACATGAGTAGGGTTTCAGTCTTCACATGAAGGGATGTCAACTTTTTTCTCTTAGTGGTAGAATCAGCATATAAGGTACTAAAGTAATGTTTAGTTATAATTGAAATACTTACCTCAGTTAACACTAGTTCTCAGACCCCTGTGTGTACTAGTTATAGAAAATTGTACAACTCACTATAAATATTTGCTTTAAAATCTATTTGGCATGCTGCACTAATGTCAAGTTACAACACTGTTATTAAAAAGCACTTTTAAAATTCTTACTGTAAGAATATTCAAAGTACTCTTAAAATGTTGAGATTTATTTTTTACTGATGTATTACTTAAAGAAGTTCTGATACTTTCTTATAATTTTTATAAAATTACAAATTACATTTGTATCAAGCTAAAACACTGTAATAGTGCCATATGGTCTTTTAAAAAACTTGTTCTCTTTGTGTTTAATATGTTCGTATTACTCTCTGGATGGAAATTAAAATGCTGTTGGATAATGTTGACTGACTTTTCCTCCTGTACTCTTGTTTCTTTCCCCTTTTCACATTTAGTATATAACTGAAACCTCAACAAAATAAACTCACTAGCAGCTTTAATGAAATTTGGAAGTTAATTTCATCACGTTGGTTTAAAAATGAAAAGTATATAGTTTTGGGTGAGATTCTCAAAAGAGGTATACGGGTGAACCTACAGGGAAGCCATACGCATAACGATGTAGGTACGCAAGTCTCATTCAATGCACCTAAATCTCTTAGAGTTTAGACACTTAGAATGCTCCTAACCTGTTTAATCTTTCAGGTACTTACCTTTCATGCAAGCCACACACAAGTAATTTTTTTCCACATCAGCAGTCCCTTTGATCACAGTGGAATTACTGGCAAGAGTAACATTCTCGTACGCATAAATATTGACTTCTGAGTAGTCTAGTCTGAGAATCATACACCAGATCATGCAAATACTAATGTAGGCGCTTAACTTTTCATGGGTGACACATCCCATTATGCTGGGTGCAAGTGTTTTCAGGATTGGTCCTATAGTCAGCCCACAGCAAACACAGTACATGTATTCACTGGCAATTGGGCATTTTTACTACTGGCTTCAAAAATGGAAGCACCATGTTTTTGCTCTCATGTCTAAATGTATGCTATTGGGAGGGATTAGAAAACACCCTATGGAATGTATTTGGTAGAAGCACCAAACTCCTGTGACGTGTCAAGATTTAAAGGCATTGTTTTCATTAACGTAGAAGGAAATTATGTTAAATGGTCTTGTGGCTAAGCTACAGGACAAAGAGTTGGATCTAGGTTCTGTTGCAGGGTCCACCACTGACCTTGAACAAGTCACTGAATTGTTATGGCCCACATTCTCAGAGATATTTAGGCACATAACTCTCATTGATTTCAGTGGTAGTTAGGAGCCTAAATATCTTTGAGGATCTGAGCCCAGATGTCTAAGTTTTCCAGTTCATAAAGCGGAGATTGCTTTTACTCCACAGGTGTGTTGGGGGGATAGAAGAACTGGCTATATCTGTGCTGGGAAGGGGCACTCCATGCATGAGTCTCTTGTGCCAAAGCGGGGGACTGAAGTTAGCTCCATGGGTCCAACAGCCACACAGTAAGCGGGAGCAAAAACAGGGCAACCTGGAGGAATGTCACACAACTATTCTTCCACTTGATAATTTGGAGTTGAGTCATTGAAGATGATACAGCCCAAGGCTCTGTTATCTTTACCGGTGTGCCCCTTTCCCCCAAAGGTTCACTGCATCCTGGGGGAGTCTCTGATTCTGCAGCTTCAACAGAGTTGTGTTGTCAGGGGACAAAGGTGGGTCCCTGGGGGCAGAGCCATTGCAGAGATACAGAGCCTCAGTAAAGTTGGTGCTGGCTTTTGGGGGTCTGCCAGGTTTGTGGTAGGTCCTGCAGCATATGCCACAGGGATGGGGGGAACCCCTTCCCTCCAAGTCCCTCCCAGTGGAATAATAGGGGCTCCACAAGAGGGTTTTCATGGAGATACCCTCCCCTATGGGTTTCACTGCAGAAGGTGGAGATCTGGGCTATAAATATACATAAAGCATTTGAGATTCCCTCCTGGAAGGCACTGTAGAAGTGCACTCTTAAATTAAGATTATTAACCCTTCAGAAGTAGATGAATTTTGAACTTAAACTGTAACTCTTGAATTCTCAGCTGCATATGTCTTTATGACAGGAATCTCCAGATAATACAGATTACTTACAAAATAAATTGGGTATAAGAGATGAGCTGACTGCTTGATGTAATCATTGCCAAAAGAGTTCATTCAGCAGGACAGTAGCCTCCTGGATTACTCAGACACTGATGTGTATTGGAAAGATTTATGTAAAATGAAATCCTGTGATTAGTGATATTAAAAATATAATTAGTAATTAACCTTTAAACCATTTAAAAGTTATGTAACTGGACTGCTGTTGCAAGTTCAAATTAATTTAGGGTATCATCTCAGCCTCTTAGAGTCCATTTGAAACCTGTGTTTTCTCATTATCATACTCTGTGGATATAAAGAAACTTGATTCTTTCTATAAATTTGTCCTAGTGTTACTGAAAATACTCATTTAAAACATTAGGGAACAACTTTTTAGCATTATAAACCACATTCTTATCTCCAAATCCTGCTTAGGTCTGTATTTTATGGAGATCACAATTTTCTTCTAATTTCTAAATTATATTCTTAGTTCTTACCCGTGTTAAACGTGATAGCAGGACAGGTATTTAATTGCAAACCAATGTTTTAGTCAGATTATAGAGACCTCCATTACAGCATTTTGTTAGAATTATCCTTCCAAACCGATAACTAAACACTTGCCAAAATGTTTCCCCAAATGTTCCCAAGAATATCTGTCTTGTAGAATTTATATGAGCACATATATCACCCTGGCAAGTTGCCCCTTTAAGCAGTCAGTCATAACATGTATTTCCTCTTCATTATTTTCAGTTTCATTCTTTCCAGGTTTCTACACATTTTATTATCTTTGGTTTTCCCAGTTCAGTGTTTCTATAGAATTCACCAGTTCTGTGGCGTAAGTTACATTGATACAGACAATAAGCTAGATTTGTTTTAAATTCCATTCAGAATTTCTGGTGCTGGCCTAGATTCTAATACCTCTAATACCTATTGTCTTCATTCTTTGTCTTCATTACTGTAACATTAATTTTATTAAAACACGCCTACACACCCCCGAACATCCTCCTTACTCGTTTCAGTACTTACAATTCAGTTCTCAGTGTTTTCTTTTATATGTTACAACTCATATTCCCAGTGGATTTACCACTATTACCTTTCGGAGATGAGTTACTGAGGTACTGTCTTGTAAAATGTCTAGCGATTCTCTGAAATTTAATAGTCAGACATTAGTCTACTTAATTTTGGCTGTAATTTTATAATATTCAATTACAACCTCCCCACCATAAAAATTTGAAATGTTTCCCACGAAATCAGAATACGGATCACCAGGGATTTGTAAATAGTTTATTACTGGAAAGGGGACTGGCATTTCACCACTAGGACAACAATTGAAATCCAGTTTGGAGGCCAAATCCTGCAATAATTCCATGCCCCAAATCTGACTGGTTGCAGAATCAGCCCCTTGATAAAGACTGAAAGAAACATTTGATGGCAGTTCAGTTTATGAAAAATGCAGGTCAGTTCTAAGAAGAGTTTCCACATCACACAAAAACACCACCATAATTGTAGAACTGTGCAGATGACTGACTTTTTGGTTCAGCTGGCAGTTCTGAAAAATCAAATTGAAAACTTATTTTGGGTAGACCTGAAATGAATTTTTTTTCCTAAAATATTTTGGCACAAAACAAGTTTTTTTTTTAAAAAAAAAAAATCCATTTAGGATTGAACAAAACATTTTCTATGAGCAAAACTAAATATTTTGTTTAGACTTTGAGAAATTTAACAGTTTTTAATTTTTAATAAAAATGAAAATTTTGAAAGTAAAAGTTCTTTTGAATACAAAAATTTGTTTAGAAAATGTCAAAACATTTTTCCCCCACATTTTTTTTTTCTTACATGGACAGTTAAATGAGACTGACATGAATTCTCAAAACATTTCATGGTCACCAAATCTGCACTTTTTGGTGAAAAATGTTTTGGCTGAACAATTTCCCATAGTTTTACATAATTGTCAGCCACACGCACCCTCATTATTAGTCTCAGAGGAGTCAAGATTTGAGTGGACATGAAGAATGAGCTCTTCTTTTGCTCCTAACTGTATTCTATCCAAATCAAAGATGAGGCTTAGCAGCAGGGCTGCATAAGGAGAGTTAGAATTATTAGTATGTTGTATCTGCTTTGTAGAGAGAGGACTTCACTGGCCAGAGATTCCAGGACCAGAAGGGACCATTACCATCCTCTAGTCTGCCCTGCATGACCCAGGCCACAGAACTTCCCAAACATAATTCCTAGAGCAGATCTTTTAGAAAAATACTCAATCTTGATTTTAAAATTGTCAGTGATGAAGAATCCACCATGACCCAAATTGTTCCAATGGTTAATTACCCTCACTGTCAAAAATGTACAACTGATTTCCAGTCTGAATTTGTCTAGCTTCAACGTCCAACCATTGGATTGCGTTATACCTTTTTCTGTTAGCTTGAAGGGTCTATTAGCAAATATTCATTCACAATGTAGACACTATAGACTGTAATCAAAGCACCCCATAACTTTCTCTTTGCTAGACTTGCGTTCAATCTATTTAGTTTATCACTATAACGAGGTCTGTTTTCTAATCCTTTAATCATTCTGGCTTTTCTCTGAGTCCTCTCCAATTCATCAACATCCTTCTTGAACTGTGGACACTGGAACTGGACACACTATTCCAGCAGTGGTCGTACCAATGCCAAAAATATAGGTAAAATAACTTCTCTGCTCCTTGAGATTCCTCTGTTTACGCATCCAAGGATTGCATTAACTCTTTTGGCAACAGTGTCACACTGAGAGCTAATGTTCAACTGATTATCCACCCCTCTGCCAAATCTTTTTCAGAGTCACTGCTTCCCAGGATAGAGTCCTCCATCTAGTACGTATGGCCTACATTTAGGGTGTCATAAGCACTAGAAAATCAGACTTCATGTATCTATTGGAATTTAGTCCTCACTTTGTCACTACAGCAGTATTGCTTAACTGGTGATAGCATTGGCAGGAAGTATGTATCCCTACTGGATATAAAGTGTGTGGTCATGAAGACAGATTTCCTTATCATATTCTGTCTAAAGTACTGCTCATGCTGCATGAAAAGGCTTTTTGCGCAACATTGTATGTATCTTTAAGCACTCAGGGACAGATTTAGATCTGCTTTCATGGGTTTGAGCTTGGTCCCAAAAATAAAAAAATTGAGCAATTATTCTTGCAATTTCTGTCCATTTTTTGTTTGTTGATTGTTTCTTCCCATATACTAAGGACCAATGTTCTTTCACGAAGAAGAGAAAAGTTTAACATTTTGAAATTTAACAATGATTCATACAGAGGCATCTCCTGCAAAGTGAGAAAAATGGTTCATTATCAACAAAAATCAATTTTTCATTTAAAAAGACAAATTAAGGTCTATTGATCTTTCTGTAGTACCTTACCATGGCTCCATGTACGGAAGCAGCTTGTGCCATACACTCGTGCTGCTCTCTGAAATGTATGGTTGCCTTCTAATGCTGCTAATGTAATTACTAAAAGAAAAAACCAAAATACCTTTTATAATGAAGCATGTATTACAAGGGAATGAAACTGATGTGGTGGTACAGAAATAATGTTTGGAATATGTTCATCTTTTCAATATTTTCGTACTCACTTCATTTTTCCATTGATGGCAGCCAATGATCAGTTACCTATCTGGACCTAATCATTTTTTAAAGTTTGTCTTAGTAGTTCCCATACTTTTGTACTCTGGACCATTGCAGATAAGATGCAGAGTGGATCACCTCCCATTCCCACACACTGCCTGAGGCAATTATAGTATCTGGTTACATGAAAAAGTAACAGAGTATTCAGGAAAGAAGAGACAAATATAATTTCTTTAATGTGACAGTTGTTCCTGCTTCTTTACATCCCCTATGTTTTATCTGCACTGTTTATTTTCTTTCCCTGCACGTGTAGAATTTACAGGCTTGTTTGTAGCAAATTCCACCCCACCTCCCAGCCCCCTCCTGCAGTCTCTGCTGCTCTAATCTTTTTTGTAGTTTAGTTCTCTCCCTTCAGGTCAGGTCAGGCTATGCCTGCTACCGTAATGAGAGAAGATGGTACTACCTGCAGCTCGTCAACCCCACTGCCTTGTGGGTAGCCTGGGAGGGCAAAAGGCTAAGGAAGCAATCCCTGATAGAAAAGCCCCACTGCCTTGTGGGTAAATTCAGGAAAATGTAAGGCCGTGAGAGTAAACTCAGACAGAAAATCTGGAGTGGAGCCCCTAAGGCAGTAATGTACTAACATTTTAGTGTCTCTCCAGGAACTCCTGCTGTGGTTCTTCCTCTCCTCTGTACTTTACCAGTGATGACGAGAGGGAGGCCAAGATGCATGAGCAATTCAGAACCTTCATAAAATTTGCCCAGGTTTGCTCCCTGGAGAGGTACTCTAGCTTCTTGAGCATCACCACAACATGGGAGGCAGTGTCACTGGTTTCAAGCCCTTACTCAATTGATGTAGAGTTGAGTGCCAGCGCTGTCTCTGATGGTGAGAGAGATCTTTATATCTCCTTGGACAGCTACCACCTGCCATAAAACTGGGCAGCCCCCAGACAATAAGCTGTTGTCCTGCCACATCTGCCTGCTTCAATGGGTGCTTAGAGTTTTATAACTTGACAAATGGACTGAAATCAACGCATCAGGCAAATTAAGTAAGAGAATGAAAACATCTTTAAAGCTAGGGTGCAGGAATGTTCATGCCATGACAAGTGGATTAGCTGAGGATAAGCGGGAAGATCACTCTCAGGATGGCAGCCTTTGGAAATTAGAGCTCAATAAAGGTCTCCAAAGTTACAAAAGGAAACAGTCCAGCTTAGAAGAGGAGAAAAGAGCTCACAGAAGGCAGAGCCCAAAGGGTCGAAACGCTATCTTTAGATGTGACAAATGCAGCAGAGATTTGCTCTCTCAAATGGGTCTCTTCAGCCACAGCTGCCATAAAACCAACTAAGTAAATTTTTCTACCTCTCAGGGGCATGTACCCATGGTCTCTCGAGACTGAAGAATGCCAAAGAAGTCTCTCCCCCTGTGTGTTTGCTGTTCCTCAAGTTTGGTTGATGTCAAAATTTTGATCACTGTTAAATTATTGTAATAGAAACAGCCACACTGGATCAGACCAATGATACATCTAGCCCAGGTTCCTTTTTCCTTGGCATGAAGCACTTCAGAGCAAGGAGGAGGAAAACTTGCTGCGGAGGTCCTAAAGCTTTTTTCTTTCAAATTCCTGGGGTATTTTAGGCTAGGTCTACACTAAAATGTTAGGTTGACCCAGCTGTGTCACTCAGGCATGTGAAAAATCTACACCCCCTGAGCGATGTAATTAAGGTGACCTAACCCACAGTATATACAGCACTAGGTTGATGGAAGAATTCTTCTGTTGACCTAGCTACCATCTTTTGGTGAGGTGGATTAAGTACAGTGACAGAAGAACCTCTCCCGTCGTAGTAGTGAGTGTCTGCACTGATATGCTACAGCAGCTCAGCTGCAGTGTTTCTAGTGAAGGCATAGCCTTAATCTTTACTATTATCTCTGTATAGTCTTATTTTCTATAAGAAATATTCAAAGAATGCTATAAAGCAACTATGTAGGAGACAAAAAGGTGCTGTCTGTTTGATTAAAAAATCCCAACCCTCTGGAAAGCCAAAAAGGTTCTGTCTGTTTGATTAAATAAAACCAGCCCTCTGGAAATCTTGAACATCCTGTACTAGATTGCAATTCACAGGAAGCGTTAGGTGAAGACTGACAGATGTTTCACTGTTCTTATGCCAGAGCAGCCCTATGGTCTACCTTGACGTTCTCCTATTTGTGCCAACAAAGACAAAGAAAAGCATTAATCCCCTCCTATCTTCCCAAATTCCCCTTACTGTTCATATCATTATAATTACATTCAGTTTTGATTGAACATTCAACATTCATGAAGTAATGACTTGTTTACACATGAGAGGTAGGGTGCAAATTTAAAGCAGATTATCTATTCCTGATTAACTCCATGTGTGGATACTCTTATCCCGGAATAAGAGCATCCACCCATGAAGTAAATCAGGAATAGCTGTTTGGGAATAATTCAACAACTAGACAAGCCTTTAGAAAAACCAACAACTCCTGCTCAAAATGTTTGAGAATTTTTAACCTAAATTTATACCCCTCCAAAAAAAAAAAAAAAAAGTCATATCCATCTGTTCCAAAATGGTTTTCACTAGTTTTAAGTTCTTACACAATCTGTTTTTGAACTTCAGGTTTTAACTTGTAAAAAATATCCACAGAGCAGAGTCTCAGGTTTGTAGCAGAAATGATTATAAGAAACACCCCACAAAGGAATTTGAAAATTACTATAGCTGGATTTTTGCCATTTGAAAATTGATTCAAATCTGGAGGTTAAGTAAAGGAACCGATAGCAAGATGAATATGAATACAGACCATCTGTATGATTGTATAGTTAGTATCCAAACTGTCTCACATGGGAATGCCAGGTGATTGCAAGTCCTTCCCAAACACAGCTCTGGACACTATTTTATAGCATCAAAGGTGTGCATGGACCGTTACAGACACACGGAAGCCAAAGAACCAATTTTTGATCTGCTACGCTATTTATTATAAATCTGATTAAAGTAATATCCTTGAAGTCAGTGGAATTGCATTCACGGTGACATAAATGAGATCAGACTGACCCAAAGTCCCTCCTCTGAAGAACTTACGATATAAGGTCCTGATTGTGGAAATACCATAGGACATAGTGCTTACTACCAAATGTAGCACTGTATCTGATAATGATTGCAGAATCAAGTTCTAAGGACGCTGTGGGATCAATCTTTTATTGACTGCTCTGGAGCTAGTTTAATGAGTAAAGGATGTGTGGTTAGGTCCTGAGTTAGACAGAAAGTGGTGAGGCAGGAGATGCAATGAAGGCATGTGATTTGGTTTGCTTATGCTTGACATGCATTTTATAGTTACAGGAGTGTGGGAAGGAATTAGTTTGGTTGTGTTATAGTTCTGTGTTGTAGACGAGAGAGTCTTGTTAAAAGTGGAAAGTTAACTGAACAAAGTGAATTGTCAGGAGGAACTTGCGAAGAAGAGCATATGTACATCTTTGTACAAAGGAAGAATCAGTATTGTGCAGAGACCTGATATACTGATATTGGCCAGATATTGATCTCAGATACTGATCTTAGTTATGCTAGAGTAACATGCGATCAGATTCTGTGTCACCATACAAAAGATGCAGGATAGACGCAAAATACTAGATAAAGGTGCAAAGGATAGTAGAAAGAAATATTGTGGAAATAATATTATAGATCTCTGGTATGCTTTATTACTTTGGATTATAGGAGAATATAGTGAAGGGCAGATTGTTGATTTACTGCAAATTACTAGACAACCGGGATGTATTTCAACAATCCTCTCTGTACATTTTTTAAAAGCGTTTACAGAAGAACACTAGAAGTCTGTTGTATTTTACATCTTTGTTTCATATTTGCAAAGAAAAGAATACATTTGACCAAAATGTTTTTCAATGTGAAGTTTCCCACAGTAAACTTCCTACAATTTCATCATGTTACTGTAATGCCAGATGTGCCATTATTTTACCAAATGTTCCTGAAATTTTAGTTGTATTAATCTTCCAAAGAGTCCAATGAAAGGAATTCTAGTAAAGTGGAACAGTAATAAATTTGACTGTTGGCAAGTTAAGGCATTGGCTAGATGTCAGCGATGGGATCTACCCCAATACAAACTTCTTGGTAGTAAAGTTACTAAGTTAGTTAAATAACTAAAATCATAATTACTTAAACGTTTATTTTAGCATAGGAGCAAATAATTGCATGAGCTAGCAAATTGGCACATTCCACAGAACAAAGTGTGCTGTCCACTGTCTGCCATTATGTCTTGGTATTCCTCTCCATTTGCCAAACCTATCAACCCACATGGCTTTTTCCCACTTGGGTATAGGAATGACTTTTAGTTCTTAGGCTGCCTGTACTTAATTTAGAAATAGAAGCATGGCTTTTGTTAGAGAAGTGCTAATGTGCTTTGCCTGCCCGGTGCCCCATCACATTCTGAGTACCATAGATATCTGTATAAACTAAGGATTTTGCATGTCCTGAGATATCTGTATCGACTAAGGATGAAAGTGGCAAACAGGTCATATTTTCACTTTTTCAGGAGCTCTCTTGATCAAACTTAGTTTTTTGTTCCATTGCTGCTTTCACAATATTATAGTTTTCTCCCTCCACCCCAACCCTGCCGCCACATACACAATTGGATAGTTTGCCGATGGCGCAGGAGG